>CM072862.1:26600000-26642500 GCA_036937835.1 Pampus argenteus
TCATTTAGGTAACAAATTGGCCTGATTACTTTCCAGATTGCTGCTGAAGTGACTCTCAGTCATGTTGCGACTCAGATGACGGCGTGAGCATTTTAATAACGCCAACTGAGCTTCAGAAAACTTTCTCTTCCTCTCCTGTCTTCCTTCTGTAAAGATCTCCATATATAATCTTAGAAATGTTTTTTTGTCTATTTATCACTATAAATATTTAACCAAATGAATGACTTGAGTTTGATATTGAATATATATATTACTTGCTCAATGATTTAAAAAGTAATTGATCTTGTCATCAAATACATGAGGAAAAGCATTGTAGACAAGGTTTTGACTAAAATCACCCCTGAAAATAAATTTATAAAAATAATTTAAAAAATAAACATCAATGTGGAAGAATGACAGAAAGAACAATTAAATGCATTCAACTCTATTAGAAATTCAGTTTCTGTGTCTGTGTATGTTGTATGTAGCTAAGGTGGTTGCTAAGGCCATTGCTAATGTGTTTCCTTATCAAGTAAAGAAGGAGAAAAAGAAGTGAAATCCTGCTACTAAGCGTCCTGAAGCTGACCAATCAGAACAGAGCAGACTCATCAGGAGGCGGGTCTTAAAGAGACAGGAGCTTCCTGTTTCAGACAGAGGCTGAACTGAGGGGCTGCATAAAGGACCAGGATGAGATCAATAAGGAGGTTTTAACTGGAAACCATGCAGAGATATTCCAGTAGAGCCCATAATATAAATATAAAAAAGAATATGTGTCCTTTAAAAACAGCAAATCAGTTTAAACCACAATTTATGGTAAACAACTTGAGATCAGTAAATACTGGTCATCATATCACTTCTAAGATTTGACTGTTTTTTAAAGAAGTAATAAACAAAACAAAATATAGAAAATAAAAAACTAATGTTAATGGTTAATACTGGTTAATACTTATTAAATCAGTGAGCCCTCCTACACATTTTATTTTCTGCAAGAAAACACAGAATATACTCACGATATTACATAAATAAATATATTTTTGTCACGTTTTACAGTAAATTCCTCCTCTGTGGGTTGAGATGCTCTTATATTAAATAATAACTTTAAGGCTGCCTTTCTTTTGAAAATATAAATACTTATTTCTTCAGACAACATTGGTTTCTCTGGTTTTAAATCTCTGTACTTCTTGTTGGTGGTTGGCAGTGGTCCTGATGGAACAGGTCAAAGGTCGTTGTCAATCAGTTGTTGCCATGGTTTCCAGCCCACGTCTGATCCATCTTGGACTCTCTGTGTAGGAATGTCCTCAGACACACAGATAAACAGCAGCTGCTGCTCTGAGTCACAGTTTCTGTGTCAGACATATTAACACTTATCATCGCTGCACAATTTATTTCAGCTGCTTAAAGATTTTTATTTCTGGTGTCTAAGTGACCATTTCTCTGGTTGTTAGTCAGTCTGACTCTCTAACAGATCTTTGTGTTTGCTGTCAGCAGACCTGGAGACTAATTTATCGTGAACCTGCTGCTCAGGTCAGAGGGTTTGTCATCAAAGAAAATACTCAGCGTGTCCTCATATTATTTATTACATTAATGTGGTGAAAACTTACACACATACTGCTGCTTCAAAACACTCAAGCTAAGGGTTAAAAACATTGAATATATATTTCATTTGAATTAATTAACTTACTCACAAAGTTCATAAATGATAACATCACTATAAACAAGTCTGAAGGTTCAGACGAACATGAAAACATGAAAACATCGAGTGGAAACAAACGAAACAAAACTTAAACTGGTTTGAGGCACACAGATGTTGAAAAGGTGTAAATCAGAGGTGCAGCGGTGTGTACGACGTTCACCCAGACAGGTAAATACCTAATAACGGCTGCAGACACGCGTCAGTGCACATCTCACAGAGAAGTCTGTCATGAAGTCTGTGACGTTAACTGCACACACCGACCTTTGTTTGCAGCGTTACAGACATAACGGTGGTCTACATTACAGACATAACGGTGGTCTACATTACAGACATAACGGTGGTCGACGGGGAAAATGCTTTTTAGGCTGAAGGGGATTGCCTGTGCCAGATCTCCTAAAGGGCTGGTATGGTAGAAAACCAGAAAACATATCCTTGGGATGGATCAGGGTGATGGTGGGGCCTCCTGTGATATAAAATTACTAAAAATCTTCTCAGTTTTCTTTAAGTTAAGTAAAATTTCGAAATTCACATGATTGAGCAGTCAAACTACTCGTACCACCTTCAGTCAGGATTTAAGTCATTTTGAATGTCATCATATGAATCTATAATGTGGAGTGAATCCTGTCTGTGTGCTCCATGTTTAAATGTCATATTCAACCTGTTCTGTGCAGCTGTATCTGTGTGAGGCGGAGTACTGACCCTGCAGGGCCGAGCATTAACAACCCCCCCCGTCATCAGCTAATCTGTTCTCGCCATAATCGGTAGAAAACACTGTCACAACTCAGTGTCTGTGCAGAGCGTGAAACCAGCGCTCTGTGCTGGGCATGGCGAGGTGATACGCTGTGCTGAGCAACATTAAAAAATACATCTTGAAACGTGACAAAGCCATCTGAAACTGCCTGCCGTTCAGTAGATACAGTACCATGTCGCCCCAGGCTGCTCAAACTGGCAACCCGGCGCTGGAGGAGAAGCCAAGATTCTCCCCACTGGCTCAAGTAAACACACATTTGTCTCATCAGGCTCCTCGCTCTTTCTCCAACGTGTCAAAAACCTTTATTTTCTTTATATCTGCACTGTTCAGCTGCAGCTAAGGTCCAACTGAGTTAGTGTGCATTGGTGGACAGCCTGACTCATTCCTGTTTCGGGTGTATTTAGGTTTGGCGCCATCATCCAGTGTCAGCAGGCCATGCAGCTCTCAACACACACTCAGCTTCTGCATGTAGCTCAGGACGGTGACCGCGGGCTGTGATCTGTTCTAAAAAGAGCAAATATAGACCCACAGCAAGTCAGGACTGTTTACGTCTTCAGTACAGAGATGCAGGCGGCTGCTGGAAGGTTAAAACCGAAGCGGCGTCCTCAGCACTGATACATCTGTACTGATATTTCTAGTGTATACGATGGTGTCACAAGCTAAAACCTAAAAGCCTAGCTTAAAACAACCTTTGTTGTCATGGTTACAATAACAACCACATGGTTAAGGGTAGCAGATGGTAAATTACTGATTCTGTAGTTTTAGCTTTTATTAAATGAGATTAAAACCAAGTTGATGGATTTTATCTGAAATAACATTTTTGGGTGTAATTATAGACCATAAACTCTTCATAGCTAATATGTTGACAACATGAAGTATGGCAATTATGAAAGTATGGTAAACAGATATGAGAATTATATTATTTTTATCTCTAAATTATGCAGAGATATTACAGCAGAGCCCCAGAATATAAATATAGATCTGGGAATGCAGCTCACTCCTCCTGGAACAGACCTGCTGCAACTCGCTCATCACTCATCACCGTCCAACTGGACTCATAATTGTCTCAGTGGTCTTGTGTGCAGACACATGAAAAACAGCCGCAGGCTACAAGTGCACAAACGTACTTCTGAGCATGTAATGTATTTCTAATGTTCTCCAGAGCCAGTATGTTACACCGACATCGATCAAACAGTCACGCTGATGTTAAACCAGTAAACCTGCCAGCAGGAACAAGTTTCAGCATTCACAATTCAAGGAAATGTTGTGAATCAATAATTTAAAGTAGACAGTAAATCACAGCTCTTTATCTTCCAGTGACTGCTGTGCTTCATCCTGCATGTTGTCTGGAGGGGATGGAGCTTCATCACTGCAAAGCAAACACCTTGATCAGTTTCAGCAGCGGCTTCCCAAATCAGCCCAGACTTCGGCCTCCCAGAGATTAACTCTTAAAGGTCGTCAGTCAAATTAAAAATTAATGTTTCGTTGGATGTCAGTGAATATTGATGATTATGAACAAGACTCCCTGAGACAGAAGCCAGACTTAAACCTTCTGGTGTTAACAGTGAAACCACCTTTTAAAGTTAGTGGAAATACATCCATTATCATTATTGGTATTTTTATTATTATAAAACAATACAACTGTTTTTATGAGTAATTTTCTGTTTTCCTGTTTGTTTCATGGGATATAACCTCTTTTCCAAGGTCAAGCATTCAGGTTTCTTTGAAATATGTTGATACACTCGTTCATTTCATCATTTCACATCCACAGTCTTAAAACCACATTTAAACAAAAAATTAAAAAAACAGTTTATATTATTTTCGATGAGAGAATATTTAGATAATCTAAATGTCAGTATTCAGCCGTGTGATTTGACTGAACGCAAACCCATCATTTTTGTTTAATACATTATTTTTGTGATATTGGTGCGTTTTGTTGCAGCTCGTTGGCCTCACACTGATTTTCTCGTGTTATTTAGCCACTGTGATGACTCACTGTGAGTGAAGCATGCTGGGATGTTATTTCAGGGTTTGACCTGCTCAGACCAGATCAGAACAAGCTATTTTCATTTCCTTACCATGTTCCATGTTCGGAAAACTCTTTTCATGGATGATGACAATCAGACAGTGATAAGCTCCCCAGATAGACTGTTTTTCATTGTAACTGCGGCTGTGGTTTTAATAACACACATCCAACGACAGAGAACGGTTTGAACCTTCAACCGTTAAACGTGCAGCTTCGTTTTGGCTCTTTATCCGAAACCACTGAACACTTTTCTACCCTAAACGGCTGTTTGGCATTAAAATGACTGTATGAGTGTATGTCGTTATGCCAACGGTTAAATCTTCTCAAATGTGAGGATTTGCTGCTTTTCTTCATGACACATATCCAGAAAATTGAATCTCTTTCAGTTTTTGTTTTGGACAAAACAAGCAAAGCAAGTAAAGAAAACAACATGAACTTTAGTTAATTAACTTTCAGTTCATTTATTCATTGAGAAAATAATCTGCAGATTAATTATTTATGAAGACAAATGAGCTTTAATCTTGTAAAAATATTGTCTTGTGTGTGACGTGACGGGTCTTTGAGTCAGTCTAACGTTACCTTGTCTCTTGCAAACTGATAAAGTAATGTAATGTAAAGTAATGCCACGTGGTCTACAGGTGGAGATTCATTCACGGTGCTGCACATCCGCTGGTCTACACGAGGGGAAAATCATTACTGCTAAACTATTAATCTGGATCTGTTCCTTTGGTTCCCCGACAGACACTCAGCACAGATTCAATCCCTCTGATTTTATTTCACACGTTAACCAGCCTCTGCTGAGCCTGTGTTTAAATATTCACCCCGTTTCTAACCGACTCTGCAGTCTTCATTTTTAAAACATTGTCACACATGGTGTTTCATTAGCAGGACGCGACAGGGTCCCAACTTGGCAGCAAAGCTCATTCTCTTTGACACAGTTGTTCTAAAGGGGGGCAACGGTGGGCTAATTGGAGCTGTGCTATTCTCAGCTAGTTCTAGTTCTGGGCTTTCATCATAAGCAGGATCTAATGTCAGCTGATGAAAGAGTCTGTCAGAGTCTTCATGTAGACGGATGAAGCTCAGACTGAGTCACATGAGTGGGTAGACCCTGCTTTTAGAAGAGCTGCTCTGCTGCCCGCAGCTAATGAAACACATCATAAAAAAGATGATCGATAATTATATAAGTTTCTGTATCTCTGACCATCTGCTTCAAATGTGCCTTTTTTTAGCTGCTGTCACTGTGAACATGTTAGCATGTAGCATGCTGGTGTTAGCATTTAGCTCAAGCAGCCTCGCAGACCGTTTCCGATCATAAGTTCGTCTTGCAGGTACCGAAGACGTCTCTGCTCTCTTTAAACATACGTGTCTTTGGTTTGTATTTGATTGCCAATAAATTGTGTATCCTTTGAAACATTTGTGGCAATATTTAGCTAAAGCGTGCATGTAACACTGGCTCAAAACGGTTGGTAACGTTAACCCAATGTTTCTATGCAGTATCAGTAACAAGAATCACCTGCTTCTTTACATCCTGGGTCTGAAGCTAAACCTGCTCTGTGTTTCTGTGCAGGACAAACAAAGAGGAAACTGATATCTCCCTTTGAGATAATTAATTGATTATGATGACATATTTCCCAAAATGTTATCACGATTGTTTCCTACAGAGTCACTCAGAAGTCAAGGCTCCTCTGGCTGATCCATCCAATCACCATTTATTGTGACGGTTGATGTCAGATCGGACTCTGAATGACAGATGACTCACCGCGGTCTCCTTGGACTGTGTGCTGCCTGTGGATGTGCAGGGCGGATGTGCTTATATAATGTTCTCTATGGACGTAGTAATGAGTGAAAAGACCCTTCATCTCTCCACTCCTCCACCCAGTTCTGTCACTCTGTCACACTCTCACACAAACTAATTAAATTAGCGGCTGCTGTCGAGCCTGTGTAGGACTCACGCTGAACTCTTGACCACAGCCAAGGTTATATAAAGTTAATCACCAGGTGGGATTTTCACATATTTACACCCCTCGTGTTCCTGTCTTTCCCTCCCTTCCTTTGTAGGAGAATATAGAGTTACTTATCACCTTTACTACTATGAAACACAACGTTTTTCTTCTTTATTTTTTCTTTAGTCCAGAGATTAAACTAGAAATAAACAGGAACCATGACTCTAAAAGAGCAGTTTCATGCTACATTTCTGTATGAAATGAATGAAATACAGTGCAAGGAATTATTTATGAAAAAAAAGAAAGACTTTAGACCATTTTTTTTCTGGTATTAACGTGTGATGTGTCGAGATGGAAACTGAGGACCACTCAGACTCTATTTCTTTTGGACAGAACAGCAATAACATTACCAAGTATATTGATATCCACATCTATATTATATATTATGAAAAGCAAAGCTAAATGCGACTCTGCATTTGCAATTTGCATATAATTATAGATGATTGCCAAAACATACTGCAAAGATTTTAAGGAGCGAAGGTGAGCGGGGCGAACCGCATTATTATCCCAGTAAACACATTACAGCTTTTCCCCTTTTTTGCACAGAATAAATAACCTGAGTCTTTGTAGGAACGTCGGTTTTTCCATGTCATCATTAATGTTAATACATTATTTGCTGTTTTAAGCTAATCTGTGACTCCAAGCTATAGACGTGAAAATTGACATGACTTGTGTTCATGTTTTGGCAACATTATTTTCAATCAAATCACCATGCAAATAAAGATTTATTGCATTTAATTGAATGCTTTCAGGCATTTTGGCATTTCAGCTGCTTCCTCTTCCTCCTCTGTCATGTCTCAGCTAGCTGTACCAGTTTTGGACCATTTTCGACTTTGCAACCAACACATCTAACACATCTCTCTGTCTCTCTTTCAGAAGTGAAGGAGTGAAGCATTTCACCCTCTGGGAGCTGAGGCCATTTGGAGAGAAAGAGACACTTCCCCTGCAGCTGAGCTAATAGGATATGCCATCATAATGCTACAACTGTGTGTGTTAAAGCTCCATATGACCTTACACAGCCTTGCTTTTATATCTCATCCCTGTCCGGCTCCTACTCCTCTCCTCGAGGCCTTTTCCAGCGCGGCAGCAAGACTAAACGGCGCTTCAGAGGAGGATAAACCACATTTGACTCATTAGAGCATCGGATAGGATTGATAGCAGAGTCTTGAGTGTGTTTATGTGCGGCTGCGTGTGTGAGCTCACCCTTCCTAAGATCGACGCCTGTGAGAAGCCGCCCAATTTGACACAAATCCACAGAGCTTTGCATCAAAGCCAGAGCCATTTCCAGCTTCCCCTTCAGAGGCAGCTCCGGGGTTTCAGAGTCGAGACGCAGGCTTGGATCGACTCCAGCCCTCCACCACCTTTCCCTCGCTGGATGACGATGATGAACGTCAGAGCTGAATCATCATCTGTTGACCTTCCTGTCCCTCACCATGTAATCACCAATACTTAATTGCTGCTCATTATATCCAGAGAAAGAGATGGAACTGGACTATTTCTCTTGTTTCCCAGCAGGTGGTTTAATACAGGTGAGGTGTATGGACAGATATGTACAGGAAGTGGCAGCACAGAGAGAGGAGCAGGGAATTTAATGATGCTTATTTTAACTGCTCAATTTTCTTATTATAGAGGAAAAAGCAGGCGTTAAGCGGTTGGTGTCTGTAATTAAATGTTAATGTTTGACTAATCAGCCTCTAATATCCAAAAACTATTTTATGCAGGCAGTGAAAAAAAACTCACTACTGTAAAGTTTGTATTTTGACAAAAACTCAAGAAGTAAAATAAGAGAGAGAGAGAGAGAGAGAGAGATGGAGAATGAGTGCAACAATGTTCTGCTGCTGGCATTTACATTTACATTTACTGAAGAGGTTTGGGATTTTGATGCAGGAACAGCTGCTGCAGTTAATATCAAATTAGAAAATTAAGCGTGCTGAAAGGTTTGGAGCCTGTTTTTTTGTAAAGCTGATTTTAAATGGACGGTCAGAGGTGAAACAGGCTTTTACCAGAGTTGGCAGCAGAAACGCGGCTTCGCAGCCTCCTGGAAAATGATTCTTTAAAAGCTAAAGTCAGGGAAGAAAAACCTCTGAAGAGCAGTTAAAGCCACAGATGACATGAACGGCTGTAACATGATTGCCTGCAGCCACACTTAACATTTGTGTGGTTATTTTTAGGTAGGTGTACAGTAAAGTATCTTGCCCAGAGGTATTTTTATTTATGATGTATACCTGTGTTTATGTTTCAGGACACTGAAGTCTATTTTGGGGGCGACTGCTATGATATCTAAATCAATCTTTTTTTGTTTTGGAGAAATGTTTAATATCTGGATGGTTCTGTATTTGGGTGTTATGGATACCCGGAAAACACGAGATACTGATCCAGCTCCGGGCAGAAATAGACGGAGCTGCTCACTAAGTTCAGTCTAAACTTAGTCTAACCTAATGTCATCCCATCTCTGTCTGCTCTCATGAGGCTGATTTACAGGCCAGAGCAGCACATAATTATAGCATCATGACCTGTGAGCATGTATACAAGCTTGTTTTCTACAGGTTTGTATTTATTTATTTATATTTTAATAAGCAGAGTGTACGATTAAAATGCAAATATGGCTCTTAGTGATGAGGACAACTGCTGATTATTTTGGTGACCCACTCTACTCTCATCTTGTAGCTGTGGCAGCTCATCATTTCCATGTGTACACAGGAAATATGCAAATCTCAACAGCAGTTTGCTGTTTACTGAGGACATTCGTGTTCTCCAGAGGATGACTTCCTGTCTTTTGGACACTATAAACCTTCCTGCAGCACTGCGCTCTGGTTTCTGGATTCCCTTTACATCCATGAGAATGAGTCCTGTGTCCAGTTTCATGCTAATTGTCAAAAGGTCCTGAAAAGAAGCTACAAATTCATAAACGGATGTTTCACATCATCCACCTCCACCTATAAATAACACCACAGCTTCCAACATCAGTGCCACCAATTCAGTATCTGACTAAATCTGATAAAATATGATCACATGGTCAGTTATGGTGTTGAATAATGGCCAGAAAAGGGTTTTTGCAGAACATTATGTTGTCACAGTGAAGTTGACCTTTGACTGTTTTGATATAAAATGTCATTGCTTCATCATTTTAATGAATCATTTTTATTTAATTAACTCATAATCTTGAGTTATGGCCAAAAACATGTTTTGTGAGGTCACAGCGACCTGCCAGATGTAAAGAAACTCCCCGCAGGCGTTCCTGAGACATCACGCTCACGAGGACGAGACGGTTGGAAAAAGAATAAAACAAAAAAGGTGTCTCTGTGCGTGTGTGTGTGTGTGTGCGTGTGTGTGTGTATGTGCACCTCAGTGCTTTCGTAAGCATGTGTGGGAGTGACTGTGGGTGGAGGCTGAAGGTAAATGTGGAGATGGTTTATGTATTGGTAGTATGAATCCAGGTGGTATCTGTACCTTCCTACAGGTGTGTTTATATTCACCAGTTTAAATTTAAATCAGATTTACTGGTAAAACAAAGACAGCCGTGAGCATTAATCAAATATTATAACAGTTCTACAACAGCAACTCATAGCTGCTAATTTTCACAAAGGAAACATAAATCCTGCAAATATATTCAGTAAAATATTAATATCATTTAGAGAGGAACAGTTTGTTTCTCTCGTCTCCTTCTTCACTCTGACTCTTGTTCTTTACATTAAGAACCATTTAAGCAGCAGCTGTCTGTCCTCACTAAAAAATAAATTGGATTTTGCCCACGTTGCTCTCAGGCCTGAACTGATTTACAGGTGCTCAGATATGCATTGGCGTCAGGAGGTAATTCATTAAAAACATCTAGACTGAGAACATGTCCAGCAGTTAGAGGAGAGGAAATGAACAGGTGGAAAACAGAAGGAGGGAAACAAGATCGAGAACAGAATCAACGGCAGGAGAGAAAGTCGTGATTCTCAAGAACTTCTTGTATTTATCAACGCCTTTTTTAAAATAAGTGTAGATACTCGTGTTTCGTTGTATGATTTGAAAGCCCTCATCCAAGCGACTGCTGTAATGAGGCTCACTCTGTGTCTCGATGTCTCGACTGCCGCAGTCATGAGGTCACCGGGGCTCCATGGCAACCAACCATAGAAAGGAGTGTATGTGAACGGATGTTACTTAGCAATCAACAGTTTCCACTCATGAGGACTGTCAACTGAGAGAGAGAGAGACAGAATAACAAACAAAAACAGACCGCCTGCAAGGAAATGTGCAAAGACTGAGATATATTTCCAGATAGAGGGCGTAAAGTGTCGTTAGCGACTCTTTGTTAGTGTTAGTGAAAGAAACAAAACGAGTACACCTACGATGACATCACTTAAGGCGTGTTTTATTATAATTCACACAGGTCGTTATTGATTGATTTGATTGATGAACCAGATTTAACATTAGCTGAAACATAATGTGACATCATCATGTCAGAGGCTGCATCGGCCGATCATATACATGTACGGAAACGTTCATGGTAGATTACGCTTGTCAGATTTCCATTCAAATGTAGCACAAATTTCAGGAAATTGATGAAAGAAAATACAAATGATTTTTTCTGGTTACACAGAATGAATATTTCTTTGGAGCCATCTGCCGTGCTGCTCCAGCGAGCGGCCTACAGACCTGAGCGAGCTCCAGGCATCGCTGCAGGATTAATGAGAATCATGATTGCTTCCTCTCTGCCCTCTGTTTATCTTCATCTGTCGACTGCTTTGTTCCAATGAGCTTTGCTCAGAGGGAAACGGGCTGCGGTGGAGCAGAGGGAGGATGATGATGCACATGTATACGTGTGTTTGTACTCTACACATGTCCTCTCTGTCCTGCTGCATACACTCCACCTGGCTGCCTGGACTGGTGAGGTGTATGTGCTGTTTTTCTCTACAGGTGAGGGTTTCCTGCCAGAGAGGCTTCACTGATCTGACAGTTCACATTAAATCAGTCTGAGGGTCTGTGTGTGTGTGTGTGTGTGTGTGTGTCATACAGTCTTGTGCTCACTTACTACCGAAGGGTTTAAAGGTTTCCTGTATTTGTCCTGAACTGCGTTGTACAGGATGTTTGGTTTGGTAAGTGACTCAGTTTGATGCTTCATGATCCAGACAAATTAGTTCAATGATCCACTAACTGCGACATGCAGAACATCAATTGTAGAGCGGTGGCAGCGCACCGGCAGCTGTAGCATGCTCATGGATGGTAGCTATCCATTCAGGTCCTCCCATGACATGGACCGAGTGCAACAGCATTCTTAAAATAAGCAGTTTTATCACTGCGACGGTCACCTTTAAGTGACACCATTCAGGATGACTATAAACACGTTTGATTTCTTCATGGTCAGACAGAACGTCGTCAGAACCGACTCTGAATGACCATAAATCATTATAAAACAGCCGACTCTTTGTTTTCCGTCTCCACTGCAGTACAACTAAACTGTTTCAGTAATAGTTTGGGCCAATGAGCCGTTGTTGGACGTCAGATGGAAGTCAGATAACATTCCCATAAACCTTATACCATATATATGATCCATTACAGTTTGTATTTAAAGATGTGTATATATTTCATAAAGTCTTGTGTTGTTATGTTCTGTTATGTTGTATACTTTACAACTAATTATAATCATTTTTTGGATATTTTTTGTGGGAACTGTTTGTGATTATTTGGGGTCCTGACTTGTGGCGTCACCCTCCACAAATTCCTGAAAAACTTTTCCTTCTCCTGCAACACTTGAGTCCTTAATATAGAAAAACCCACAGAGTCGCTTCAGCTTTTGATCTTTAAAACATCGAATCGATGTTGTCGGGGCAAAAAAGTAAAAAAAAAAAAAATCATTGCAGAGCTCATTACTGTGCTGCAAGTTTTCTCTGCTGTCACATATATGATACTTTCCTCATATATTTCTTCTTTCTTCTTCTCAAGGTGAAGCATTCAACAAGCTAGTCCTCTCTCTGCTCTTACTTTGGAGGTCAACACTTTCAGAATAAAATGAAAATGACAGGAGAGAAACTACAGAAAGCTGCAACAGTGTGAGATGAGTTCACGCTCTGTTTTTGCTTTTATGTTTTCTTTCTTGTGCCTTCTTACGGTACTTAAATATGATGGATGTGTTTATCTAAAAAACACATTATGGGCTCATTTTAATATATATTAAAATATATATTAAAATGAAAAATGTATCTTGAGGATTCTCTGGTTGATGATGACTTATGTCTATCGCTGTGAGCTTTTATTACAAAAAAATAATCTGCAGTGATGAAAAACATTAACATCAACAGGCTCTGCACATGTGTCCAGGATTACATCTCGTCTGTAACACTAGTGATGAAAAACGGTAAGCGTAATTCTGTCACTTCCGGTTACTGGTGTTACTGACACGGTGCTCTCTGTTCTGCTCACCTAGTTATATTGTCATATATTCCTCACATTGGCGAGTGTTTTTACAACTTTGCACCACCACATAGACTTGTTCTGTTTGTACACGGACAGGTCTCTTAACTTTAGCAACCACAGTCCGATAGTTTTTATCAGTTCGCTGTCTGACTTACTAGCTAGCCTAGCTAGAAAATGGCTTCTCTCTCATCTCCCACTCTCTCTTCTCCTCTCTCCTGCAGAATTTGCATCAGGCTTGGTCGTTAAATCAGATAAAGTAATTATTGTAGGTGATTTTAATATTCATGTCGACAACCATAGTGATAGTCTTAGTACTGCATTTATCTCTTTGTTAGACTCAATTGGCTTCTGTCAGAGTGTAAACAAACCGACTCATTGTCTGAATCACACTCTTGACCTTATCCTCTCATATGGCATTGAAATTGATCATCTAATAGTATTTCCACATAATCCTATTCTATCTGACCATTTTCTAATAACCTTTGAGTTCATACTACTGGACTATAAACCTTCTTTCAGAAACTCCTACAGCAGATGTCTATCTGACAGTGCTGTAGCCAAATTTAAGGAAACAATTACTATAGTATTAAATTCAATGCCATGTCTTAATGTTACAGAGGACTTAGCAGCTTCCTGTAGCCCCTCACACATAGATCAGCTCGTTACTAATACTACAGAGTCATTACAGACAACTCTTGACTCTATTGCACCTCTGAAAAAGAAGATAATAAAACAGAGGAGGTTAGCACCATGGTATAGCCAGCACACTCACAAATTAAAGCAAGAGGCACGTAAATCTGAACGTAAATGGCGTGCCTCTAAACTGGAAGAATCTCGCCTAGCCTGGCAAGATAATCTTGCAATTTATAGGAAGGCTCTGCGTAATGCCAGAACAGCCTATTATTCCTCATTAATTGAGGAAAATAAGAACAACCCCAGGTTTCTCTTCAGCACTGTAGCCAGGCTAACAGAGAACCACAGCTCTATTGAGTCATCTATTCCTTTAAGCCTAACTAGTAATGACTTCATGAGCTTCTTTAATGATAAAATTCTAAATATTAGAGACAAAATTCATCACCTTTTGCCCTCATCAGGCACTCATCTGATTTCAGATACAGCAAGTTTGGAAATAGCTATAAAATCTGACATATATTTAGACTGCTTTTCTCCCGTCGACATTAAACAAATAACTACAATGATTACTTCATCTAAGTCGTCAACCTGTCTCTTAGACCCCATCCCAACCAGGCTGCTTAAAGATGTATTACCTTTAGTTAGCCCGTCCTTATTAAATATGATTAATCTGTCTTTATTATCAGGATATGTACCACAGTCCTTTAAAATAGCTGTGATTAAGCCTCTTCTTAAAAAACCAACTCTAGATCAAGAGGTTTTAGCCAATTACAGACCAATATCAAACCTTTCTTTCATCTCGAAGGTACTTGAGAAAGCCGTAGCCAACCAACTATGTGACTTTCTCCACACAAACAGTTTATTCGAGGAGTTTCAGTCAGGATTTAGAGTAAATCATAGCACAGAGACCGCACTAGTTAAAGTTACAAACGACCTCCTAATGGCATCAGACAAAGGACTCATCTCTGTACTTGTCCTATTAGATCTTAGTGCCGCATTTGACACCATTGACCATCAGATTCTCTTACAGAGACTGGAATACCAAATTGGCATTAAAGGAACCGCCCTAGGCTGGTTTAAGTCATATTTCCTAGACCGTTCTCAGTTTGTTCATGTTCATGATGAATCCTCCATGCAAACCAAAGTTTCTCATGGAGTCCCACAAGGTTCTGTATTAGGGCCACTTCTTTTCAGTTTATATATGCTTCCCTTAGGGAACATTATTAGGAATCATTCAATTAACTTTCACTGTTATGCTGACGACACCCAATTATATTTATCGATCAAGCCTGATGAAACCAATCACTTGACTAGACTTCAAGCATGCATTAAGGACATTAAAAATTGGATGACCCACAATTTTCTGATGCTAAATTCAGAAAAAACTGAAGTTCTCCTAATAGGACCCAAACACCTTAGAAACTATCATTCCAGAGATTTAGCCTTAGATGGGATCACCCTGGCCACCAGCTCCACCGTAAAAAATCTTGGCGTTGTTTTTGATCAAGACTTGTCCTTTAATAACTATATAAAACAACTTTCGAGGACTGCATTCTTCCACTTGCGTAACATTGCCAAAATCAGACGCATCATTTCTCAAGCGGATGCAGAAAAACTAGTCCATGCATTTGTTACTTCTAGGCTGGACTATTGTAACTCTTTGCTATCAGGCTGCTCTAATAAGTCTCTTAAGAGTTTGCAGCTGATTCAGAACGCTGCTGCACGTGTTCTGACAGGAACCAAAATCAGAGATCACATCTCTCCCATTTTGGCTTCCTTGCACTGGCTACCTGTTAAATCTAGAATAGAATTTAAAATTCTTCTCCTAACTTACAAAGCTCTTCATGGTCAGGCACCATCATATTTAAAAGAGCTCATAGTACCTTACCACCCCACTAGAACATTGCGCTCCCAGGATGGTGGGTTCCTTGTGGTTCCTATAGTGTCTAAAAGTAGATTGGGAGCCAGAGCTTTCAGCTATCAAGCTCCTCTTCTGTGGAATAAACTACCACTCTGTGTTCGGGAGGCAGACACGATCAACACCTTTAAGAGTAGACTTAAGACTTTCCTGTTTGATAAAGCTTATAATTAGGGCTGGCTCAGGTCATCCCTTAGTTATGCTGCCATAGAACTAGACTACTGGGGGACTCACATACTCTCTCATTCTCTCTCTCTCCTTATCTATCCATCTATCTAATCCATCTATCTATCATGTTACTAATTAAACTTCTTCCCCGGAGTTTCTGTGCTCTCTCGCCCAGCAGGTTCTTGTGGACTTTGTCTGCTGCTGTGGTCCTGCGTGGCGTCTACTGCATGTGTTGTCGCCGTCATCATTGTTGCCATATCCCCATTACAGTTTATAGTTATGTAATGATTTGCTGCTACTGTAATAATTCATCATTCATTGTAACCTATTCTTATCATCAACTGTAATTCATTATTATTCATTGTACAATATGTGTGTGTTGATTTGTTCTGTACATGTGACATCATTGCACGTCTGTCCGTCCTGGGAGAGGGATCCCTCCTTTGTGGCTCTTCCTGAGGTTTCTTCCACCTTTTTTCCTGTTAAAAGGTTTTTTGGTGGGCAAGTTTTTCCTCACTCGAATCGAGGGTCTAAGGACAGAGGGTGTCACTCCCTGTACAGATTGTAAAGCCCTCTGAGACAAATGTATTTTGTGATTTTGGGCTATATAAATAAAATTTGATTTGATTTGATTTGATTTGATTTGATGAAAAAGTAATCTGACTTTAGGAGGTTAAAACATTCACTCTTGATCTGGAGAGTTTGAGGAATGTGGAGAGAGATTAGTGGTGCACAGACACTGTTTGGATTTCAAAAGCTCGCAGTTCAGTTGAATTAAAAGGAAAGAAAGCTCATAAATTACAATATGAAAACTGCCCATTAGATTACTGTAATTTAAGGGCAAAAGTTGATCCAGTCCAGATGGTGGCACTAGAGGGAAAATGCAACAAGAGTCCTGCCATGTCTGTAATTCTTTTACAGTTTTTTCTGATAGCTAAGACGCAATTTTTGAAACTTTTGGCTTTTTTTGCAAAACTCTACACACAAATCGCAAAACCTTTCACCCGAATAGCAAAACACAGTAGATCACTTGCAAAAGCATGTTTTTGTACTGTTGCATAAGCACTTTTTGCTAAACTGTTAACACTCTTTTAAAAATAGTTATTTTTGTATCCGACGGTGCACACAACTCATAATATCAGTAAGCACACAAAGCAGCCACTGCACACTGACAGTAACAATGAAAAACTCATTTGGCTTTTGCTTATCCTGTGTGCAGGGCATATCGGTTTTCAGTACCTTTTACAGTAACACACAGGGGTCAAAGTGAATGGATATTTATTTACACACATCCAAATACGTAAACATAAAGTGTGTTTGTCAGGTCAAGGCACAAAAAACAACAAAAAACATAAAATGACAATCATTGAGGGAAAAAAATCAGTCTTGTCTTTTTACTGGGTCTGGCCACAAAATCTCGTCCACATCACATGCAATGTCTCCTCTTACTCTTCTGTCTCCTTCCGTTGTTCTCCACACAAAAAGCTTACCTGTGGCTTATTCATAGTGCTCAGGCTGATTGCAAAGTGAAGTATTTATAAATAATAGTTTTTACATGTGAAAGTGTGGCCTGACAGTTGGCACAATTGTGTAAAAAATAGCCATAAATATGTATAGTTTTGATAGGAGTGTGTAGATCATCTGTAAATTGAGTGTAAAGCAGTGGAGCTGTGTTTACAGTTTTGCAAAAGGAGTCCTGTGCAGTGAATTGTATTTACACATATACAAAGTGTGTGTTAAAAATTGCAAACTAAGTGCAAAGCAATGTTTGTGCTTTCAGTTTTGCAAACTTGGTGAAGGGTTTTGTGATAAATATTAATAGTTTTAGAAATTGTGCTATAAGAATCCATGTAAGTGTTTAAGCCATCAGAAAAAACTGTAATGGGAGCTGTAGTACAGAAGCATGACTCAGGATCTCATTGAATTATTTCTCTGCCCGAGCTCTTATTTTGGTAACGTGTTGTTCTGTCATAGCTGGTCACACTGAGCCTGATAGCATCCTGCTACACAACACAAGAGCCACAGACTCTGAACAACAACTCACATTAGCTTTCCTGCTAAAGTCTTCTTCTTATCTAACTTACAAACACACATCTTTTCATGCAGCTTAGCTTGTTATTAACAAACATCTATGGAAAAGTCCACAGCTATGTCAGTTAGCAGACATTTAAAACCATGTTGAAGGATGACGATTAAATGTGAATTCAGTTTAAGATTCATCCTATGAGGACCATAAATATTGAGAACGAGTTTGGTCAATAGTTTAGACACTTGGGGAAGTTTGACTTAATGGTGGAGCAAGAGGATAAATCCTGTCACTAAAATCAGTCTGAGAACCATGAATATCACAAAAGACTTTATTGTTGTTTGTTGATCAAGCTCAATGAAATCAGTGTAATCCTTTTGCAGCATTTATTTTTTGGTAAATGCTTATTTGTTGCACTGAGAACGGAGCTCTGTCCAGCATATCTGCTGTTTCATCTTCCCAGAATCCCTTTTGGCACTGAATTATTGAAGCGACCAGTACTTTGGGTGAGAAATGGAGTGAATTTCAAGCCTACACATGCACACACACACACACACACACACACACACAAAAACACACGCATGAGCTCTCCACCTGAAAGAGTTTCCAAATGTGTTGCGTAGCAGAGCGCTCATGCAGAAGGTTGCCCTGGTCGACTTCGTCATCCTGTCCACCCTCTGGTTTACTCAGTTGAATCCAGCAGTGGCCGGTACACTTACATAAGATGAAACAGAACACTCAGCTTTAAGCACCAACTTACTGACCTCTCCCTTTTAGTTTTACTACTGCATGGATGCCTCTGTGAAACCCCAGACTTTGTCCATCGGTTCCTTTTATACGCTGCACAGCTGAACTGAAGCGTGCTCAGGTCCTGGAGGTCCTGTAAACGGCTTCCCTGAGACGTGTTGCAGCATTTTAAGGATCAAAATCAACCTCATGGGAGTATACGAAGAGGAGGTGCAGCTGTTGTTGTTCGGACTTCTCAGGCTTTACTAGCTGGAGCCCTCGGATCACCATGGAGACCAATGTTCCTCTGGAAACGTTTCACGTTGGTTTGAATGCTGCTTTCTGTCTGTTAAACACTCAGGTGTTAGTTGATACGAGGCTTTAAAAGCAGCTCTGCTAAGCCTTCACATCATAGCCCTGTGTGAATGTGTGTGTGTGTGTGTGTGTGTGTGTGTTTGAGCTGCGAGACGAAGACGAAGACGAGGCGAAGGTCGATCAGTGGAATATGTTTTCAGGCCTCTTTCAGGTGGAAACAACCATGTTTGCTAGCTGTAATGACAAAGATCAGTATGAGGAAGTACCGTAGCTTGACATTTGTTCTAATATTTTAATCATGACTGTAATCTTATAATAACTGGTTTTACATTCACTATCTTAAACCTGCAATAACTGATTTTATGGCAGCAGAAACAAGTTGTGAACACAGCTGTTATGTTGCCTCGGTACATGGATATATTGAACTTTTAATATTTGTGAGTTTTCAGGCTTCCCTCCCTCTCTTTAGTAAAGTCAGTAGGATATTTGATGCATAACTAAAAACTCATTTTAGGACACACACACAGCAGAATGCATTTGCTTTGGACATTAAATGTTATACTATTCACCTGTAAAGTGATATGTTATTGGGATTGTGTGTTGTATTTGATCTTATTTCATTTCATCATTATTTATCTCTCAGTTTTGGTGTGTTGGGATGTGACTGTACATGGTCTGGTAGGAACAATAGTTTCTGTTGGTAATGTTTGAACACTAGCAGCTAGTTTGGTGACATATAAAAGCTGAGTAGGCGGGAGCAGAGCGAGGGTTACTGTTGAACTCCTGGAAGCTGTACATACTGAACTCAAAAACAGTCTCCTGAGAAAAGGTTTGTTCTTTCGCTGAATAAAGACAGAGAGTGGGGGTGAGATGTAGTTAACCAACAACCACATAAAGAAGGAATATTAAGAATAGCACCAGCTTGATGTTGGACACTGTTGTGATTTATGTCAGAGGGAAACATGAGGTTACAGTTTGGTTTCAGGCACCACATGTAGTCAAGGCAGGGATGCATCCTGGGACATTTGGATCTTCTGTAAAGTAAAGCAGCTAATTAAAGCTGCAGAACTGGAAGTAAAATCTACCCACCATCACAGGAAAGCCAGTTTCAGGATGCAAGACAGTCACAGTCATCTCTCTCCACCACCGTCATCAAAACACCACAAGATGTTCATCCCTCCATCAGAGTTCGGAGACATGTAGAGTCAATCTGTCATCACACAGCTGATAATTGTTTGATTTCCTCAGCTGCTGTCAGTCACTTACAGGTCAGCGAAGGCCTGATGATTCAGAGGGAAGCGTTGTCTTTGGCAGCTGGTCTCTTGGGACATGACAGGCTGGTTAAACCTCAGAGTGCACTTCACTGTCCTCCGCTTCTTTTTTCACGTCACTGAAGATCATCTGTTGAAACAATAAAACAATCAACTGCAAGAAGGTTTTTATTATTAAAATACTGCATGGATTTAATGTGCTGTAGTGTGTTTAAATGCGAGTCCCACTTTTTACTGCATGCAGTTCCTGTCTGTCTGTGTAGATTAGTGCTGCACTGCTGCACCGCCCCGGAGACGAACTGCTTAGATAATTCAAGCTTTGCTTTGGCTTCAGATTTATGAGAGAGATGGTGTGACAGCAGGGGGACTGAGACACGTTTGGTGTTGGAATATATACAGAATATACCTGCTTGTTGCCGCAGTACGACACTGTATGTAATATTTAAGTGGTGGAGCAGGTTGAAGGACAGCTGACACAGTAAAACAGGACAGATCCATGATGTGATGTTGGACGTGGTCGTCTTACAGGTATCAAGCTCTATCTGAAATTATTCTTTGAACTGTGATTAAAGGGGACATATCACATATGCAAACACGCCCTGCTGCTAACAGAGTTTGTGTCAGTTTATTGTTAGACGTTGAGTTGCAGCAGACAGAAAATAATTTCTGGGGCAGAAAGAGACAAGAAAGGCTCAGAAATGAAGAATACTTGACAGACACACCAACAAGAAAAGAAGAAGAAGAGTAAATATCAGCAAATTAATGTCTTGGATTTTGTTGTCAGTCAACTCATCAATTATCTGTTCAGATCTGTACAAATGCTCTAATTATAACTGCCTTCAGGAGTTCAAACATTGGCTTTGTGTATTAAGACTAATCTGTCGGCTTTTTCCAGCAGAAGCATCATCAAACCACATTTAAACAGAGAACTATACTGCAGTATATTTACACTACACTGTTTAAAGTACTTTAGATTCATTTAATTTAATTTTACCCAGATTTAAGCCACATTATTAAGATAATTCATTTTCAAGCCTCGTCCTTGTTTCATAAAGATCTCATGTCATGGTTGCACAGCTTGACCCAAAATGCAGGCTCGGACAACGGTTAGTGAGAGAAGGGGATTTATTGTGATGTGGGAGAAGAGCGGAAGGAGAGGGTCCGATAAGAGGTGGAGGGAACGGCTGAGGTGAAGCAGTGGTGGGAACGGATGGAGGAGGGATGGAGTCTGGACGGTCTGAAGATGGTGGATGGAGAGCAGGCAAGCAGGAGGTGAAGATGGTGGATGGAGAGCAGGCAAGCAGGAGGTGAAGATGGTGGTGGACCTGAGCACAAGAGATCGGTGGTTAGAGGTCAGGAAATCAACAAGGAGCACAATGAACAAGTAGTTTAAGAGGGTCCGAACGTGAACTACCACGGAGGCTGAACAAACGATCTGACAAGGAGTGAGAGGAAGGCCAGGGTTTATATGTAGTTGGAGTGATGAGTTGATGGAAGGCAGGTGAGCTGAGGAATGGCAGGTGAGCTGAGGAATGGCAGGTGTGCTTCATCTGTTAATTATCCAGGAGGCCCAGGGAAGTGTGACACGCCCACACAGACAACACAAGGAGGGGGAGAACACAGGGAAACGACAACAGACACGACTGCCATCGTGACATCTCACTTCATTAATTTAAGGACATTATCTCATTCAAACTCTCTTAACATCACCAAGCCTGAGCGTCACCTGTTCACGAGGAGCTGAACGTCCATCAGCGCCATCGATCCTCCTAAAATGTTCACATAAGGAGGCACGTTTCACTCTGTTCGAGTTTCATGAACAAAAAGTTTCATGAAACTCCAAAACAGAGCATTTTCTAATCTGGTTATTCATTATATTACATGTTACATTACATAAGCTCTGGTCTTGAAACGACCCTCGGGGGTCCTCGACTACGCTGCTGCCTGCAACTTCCTGCCATTATTTGTCAGGAACATCTTTAGATGCAAATGAAGAGCTCTCTGGTCGAGTCCAGAGATCCAGCAGCTGCAGCAGACACTCTCAGAGTGATAACCGCCGGCCTCCAAGAGTCTGCAGGGAAAAGGAGAAACATCAACAACATGAGTAGAGAGATGAACATGTGCGTTTAGGCATTCATAGTGTGTTGAGTCAAAGACAGGACAGGAGGAGTGGAGGGAAGGCATTAATGAGAGAGCGATCAGAGCAGCTGAGGAGAAGACAAGAGCTCTTCACTCTGAGGAGGATTAGAGGAGTTTTGATGATGGAGAAGATGATTGATATGAAAAGGACATCATGAAATAAAAGAATAAGATGCTGAACTAAGACTTTTTACAATTTCATGAGGGTGTTTGAAGTCGACGTGTTTCATGACACAGAAAACTAAAAATACACGTTTTAAAGCCATTTAACTGCAACAACTGTTGGTCATTTAGATTTTCTGTTTCTTATTGTCAATGAACTGATCTACTAACAGCAACTAACAGCACTAATAAAACCATTTTAAATACATGTTGCAGGTGCAGAAGGAGAACTGTGGATTTAGTCTCGAATGGTCAGGAATGATTACAACAAGAAAAACACGTGTCAGCATTTATTTGGGCTCCTGACTGCTGTTTTTAGACACAGCTGTGGACACATACATGTCCAGAAGGTGGATTTACTACCAGTTTAGATACATTTCAAGCATTTGTTTCACACCAACAAGTAAATAATAAAAACACTAAATCATTATATGTGAAGAAAATACTTTACTAAACTGTAAATTGGACCAAACTTTGTGTAAGTCAGCCTGCTGAAGCCTCGTTTTACCTTCAAATGAACTTTGCATTTTGTCCCTCATGTCGTGCAGTGTAGTTACATTATTACCAGAGAATATGTTCAGGGTCAGTATGGAGAGTAGGAATTGGCACAATGACCAAAACCCATTTCCATGTACAAATGGGGACGTCAGCTTTGAATTAAGGCCAACTTGAAAAAACCTGAACCTCTCGTTTAACTTTAGCTCATGAGACCATTTGATCAAAAAGGAACGTTGCAGGATCACTATAAAACTTCCATTTGATTTAATGAGGCAAACATAAATATGTGTCCTTGAGGAGTTGAAATCAAAGGTGATGTAATTTCATCAAGCGGTGGAACAAGATGCGCCACATGTGAGGAGCGAAGGCGGAGAAGTGTCGAAGGTACTGGAGAGAAACTTAAAGAGATTATAATGAACATAAGGCCTCAACGTGGATGATATTATAATTTACTATATTAAAATATATTTCCAGTTTGGGAGATTAGTTCAAACAAAAATCCACACGAGGCAACAACTGCTTTAAATATGTGTAACCAAGAAGATTAGTATGTCAGGAATCAATAATTGATGTTAAAATGCTGCATGTAGCACAAATAATGAATCATCTGCATCACATTTCCACGGTAACCCTGAAAGAAAAGGACAGAGTACAGCGGTAAAAACTTAAAGATTGAGCCCCCGCTGAGCAGAGAAAATACAGAGAGTGAAATGTTCAGAGGGAAACCTTTCAACCTCACCTTCCTGCCGAAGGAAGGAAACAATCAGGGTGGGAAGCGCAGTATAGAAGCTCAGAGCTTTATTCACAACTCACATTGAGCACAGAAACACAATTTATTCAGCTCACTGAGAGGAGAGTTTTATCTAGAAGGAGAATAAAAGGGAATTAATGAGACGCACACAGAGTGATGAGCTCTGATCAGCTGCTGCGGACCTCTCTGATGTAGCTGCTCTCCATCACGCCACCTTTTTTCTTCTTCTGACCATCTTTTTTTTAAAAATGTTTGTTTTTAGTTGCCTTCATCTTCATCAGGCTTTATGGAGACAAACAGCACAATAAGGTTTTAATGTCAGTCACCCAAAAACAACATTCGGTTACGTTTGAGTGGCCGAGGTGGTGATAGTGACCCGGGGCAGTGGTGCAGTTCAGGTGTAGATCTGTGGACGGATGGAGGCTGCAGGACAGTTTTAACTATTGTGCCAACTGTTTGTTTTATTTATAATCACTGTGTCACTAGATATGTCATACTGTATATTGGGTTTCATGTATGAATCACTCGTATGAACAGATTCGTCTTTAAGAGGCCTGTACGAGTGATTTATTTGTGTCATACATACGTTTTCTCTGAACTTCCTGAACAAATGAAATTTAGGAGTTGAGACATGTTGAATCAAACTTTGCTGCTCGTCGTCAGTGTCTCTCCTCCGATGTGGCTCCTCTGTAAAACTACAGACAGACGCACTTTTATACAGTAAGAAACCAGAAAATCAGCTGTTTTGTTTCACAGTTTCTGAGTTTGAAATGCAGCCTCTATCACTGTTTGCCTTTCTGAACCCTCCTGCTACAGTTTATAGTGTAGTTTATATAATTACACGTGTGTGTGTGTGTGTGTGCCTGTTCCTGTGAGACACAATGAACAGTTCAAGTGGCTCCGATCTCGATTCTTTCTCCAACTAGCTGCTGTTGATTATGTCTGCATGGCAGCATGCAAACCACCAATCAGATTAATGGATCACGTTCCCACTACAAACAAACTGTTTTAAATCTCTATGCAGTGTTTTGGTTAAACTACAGCTACAGCCGACGCCAACACTCAAATCCTTTTTTTTTTACCTGTTGTCAAACCGTGTGAAGATTTATTGATTTATACTGAATTTCAATCTAATTATTGATTAAAATTCCTGCTGAAAAAAAGAGCCAACGTTGGACAGACAGATGGACGGAGAAAGCTTCCAGTAAGACGAAGCTGAGAGAACAGGAGTGAATTAAATCCACACTACACTTGTTTTCCTCACTCGGGTCTCACAGAGCAGTTTAATCCAGTCTCTACTTCCTCCTTCCAGACCAGAACAATGCAGACCTCAGCTCATAAATCCCTCCAACCTCCGGCTGGGACTGCAGAGTTCAGAGAGGTGAATGAGGACCGGAGTTAATGACCTCCACCTCTGTTCATGTTGAACCGGAAGAACAAAACGTACAAAACTCTGACAGATGCTCAATACAGAGCCCAGTTTAAAGGATGCATCCTGTGAGAACTCATCAGATATCATGTTGGGAACAACATTTATATATTGTGCCAACAGAATCTGTATCTGAGGAAAAGTTGTGATTGCATCTGCACAAAATGACTTCAATATGTTTTTTGTCCCTACAAATTGACTATAAGGTTTATCAAGGTTACTTTTTTTAATTTTACAGAGACATTATTTCTGCTTTAGTACAAAAACAAGATTATCCTCATCCTACAGATATCTTGTTCTCAAAAGATTAAAAATTAATCTTTTTGTATTCAGTGATTTATTGCAGGATCCTTCCCAAATTTTACATGTCAAACTGAACAAAAAAGTGAAGGCATAAAACCAGAAATTAATCTGTTTTACATTAAGGAAAGTCTAATAAATGCATCTCTTCAACCTTCAACTGAGCAGACGGCACAAAGCACAAATCTTCTATTTTCCCTCAACTGAGGATGGGATTAAAAACTAATCTGACTGCAGCTTGAAATGTCACACCACTATTATAGTATAATAGTACTACTAAACTATATAATATAGTATAGTAAAGTATATTTCACAGGTCTGAAATATACAGTAAATCCGTGTTTTCACAGTCTTACGTTTCAGCAGTTTTATGACAAACTTAATTTATAATAATTATTAGTCTCTGACCGTTCAGGACTGTTTCCTGAAATCAGGTCCCAGTGAAGACAGAGAAGGACACTGCATTAAACAATCTGCAGCTTGATGACTGAAACTGTTTTATCACAGTGTATTGATCAGGTTTCACTGGTATCTGTACTGTATGTGTCCCTGCAGATGCACAAAGATCAGACTCAACGTCAAAAACCAAAACTCATCAGATTTAATTAATGCTGCATATTTCATCCATAGCCTGAAGTGCACTGCACCATGTCTGAAACTGAATAATGACTGACAGCTGTCAGGGTCCTCATCATCAGGACCTGATATGTATTGATCCATGTATTGAGCCTGTAGTTTCCATAGTTCACATCCGTGTCATCGAACTTCAGACCTGGAGTGTTTTCTTGGTTATTTTTGATGTATAATTCATCTGTTTTTGTCTTTCGTATTGCTGATATTACTGACTTTAATATCTGACATCTTATCCCAAATAGAAATAAGTCCTTATTGTGTTTTTATCCTCCATCAGTTAATTCCACGTCGTTGTTGGGTGACTGCAGTACTTTTATTGTGTCAAGTAAATTTTTCCATGATTGTAATAGATGACGCAGCCATGGTCATTGCCTAACGTTACCCTAAGAAAACCTAAACTAGTGTTAGTAGATGAGAAAACGCTCTGAAAGACAACGATGAACCAAACTATTTTGTGTTTTAGTTCGGAGACTCGTAGAAAGCAAAAGTCTTCACGTGAAGTCAGTTCTGTCTCCCACAAACTAAATGTGCTGAAAGGCTTTTTTTACTCGATAATTTGGTTCTTTTCTTATAAAACATTTCAGCCAGAAAACGATTTTCGGACAAAAGCTCTTGAGGATAAAAGGAAGCGTTTTCTGAAAAGAGAGAGAGAGGTACTTTCTGTTCTGTTTTTCACTCCCCCCACTAATAATATTAGCTCTTTCATGAAAAGTAGGTGACTGTAGTGATTCTTTAGAGTTCATCACAGACCCTAATTAATCACCTAAAAGCCTGACAGAGAAAAAAAGAGCGTGCTGTTTGAATAATTGATTAAAAACTGTAGTTTGGAAGTTACTGTTCATGAGCAGCAGTTCTCCAACATGTCTGTGGTGGATCCCAGAGGCACCACGTTAATGCATCAGGTGATTAAAATATTATAACCTCAAAAGTGAAGCAGGACGTGTGGAGGCAAATAACCACTAATGGATAGAAGGACGCACACACACACACACACACACACACACACACACACACAGTTAGTTATTCTTTGAGTTACATTTTTGCATAATTCAAAGGAAGCAGAGCTGAAGTGTTTAAGGCCACTGTAGTTATGGTACATATGTATATTTCACAGTGATGTAACGAAAAGGTCACTGTGTGGGTGAAACCTGAAGTTGTTCAGAAGCTCCACTAATTGCCTTCAGTGTTGAAGTCTGTTATAGGTAATATGTGACATGAATAACTTGAACTATGAGTGTTCAGGCCTCAGATGACTTGGACATGTACACGGTTTGTTAGGCAGTGAATGCTTTTCCAGGAAAAAACATCCAGGAAAATATGTATAACATACTACATATAAGTTTGAATACAGTTACTGCACAAGTAATCATGTTTATTTTACACCATTCTGAATCTATGTAACTTTAGTCTGATTACATAAAGTACTATCATAACATAGAACGTGTATCTTGATCTTTGGGACTGTTAACTGTTTACAAAGGCCAAGGCTAAAATGATGCGTCAGAGGGCAGCAAGATGGGAACAAAACCAGATAAGGATGTTTACTGGAAGAAGCAGCCTTGACAAGAGGGATGAGTCCCAAGGTATAAAAGGTGTGAGCGCGTTTCCGCCTGTGTGCATGCTTCAAACTGACCTTGTGCTGTGCACCGCGCTCTGAGCATTAAATAAAATGTGACAATACTGTAACACTTCTTTTTCTCTGTCAGAGAGGAATTGGAAAATTCACAACGACACTCTCAACTACATTTTCTGTGGTGGATTTATTCTGATTGGAGCTGCTTTTAACATACAATCACAGTGAAGTGAAGCTTTTATCATGTCATATGTTATGTTGGTTGAGTGTTTTAGTCATGCTAGCAACATACTAACAGTCAGTTGCCTGATCTGTCCACTACTGAGACTGAAACATCTCACCTACTATGGATATATACACTCAGACAGCAGCTCTGCCATAAATTCTGCTTTTACAAAGTTAAAATATTTTCAGTTTTTGCTGACGTTGTCAGAAATGTGGTAATTGTATGCATGTATTATTGACATTATAATGGGTGGTGATGTACTGGGATACATTATATTAAAATATGTTAATGCAGTTTTAGAAGTATTGGACACGTTTACATTTTGATCAGAGGATCAAAGCACTGAATGAAAAGTCTTCAACTTTGGTTTAAGAGTTATCATTGTATAAAGATGTTACCGCATTTTCCATCATTAGAGCCACCTCAAACATATGATGTAAAACTATAACAATCAAGCTAAAAATACAAAAGTGCATAAACTAAACAGAATGTCCTTTTAGGGATGTTCCCATGAAATCCTCTTCTGCAAAAACAAAAACCAGCATTTAATAATAAAGTAGAACAATTATATTGATCAGACAGTAAAGCTTGCTAAATTAATTTACAGGTACAACAGTCAATCAGCGCTGGCACTGCTTCCTGCACAGGATGTGCACAAGAGAATCATTTTTACTGATCCAACTCAAACGATCAGTGGAGGTGGATGAATTAGAAGTGCAGAGTAATTTCACACTCCACTTCCACTTAATCTTGGCAGTTACATCCTGTCATGTGACATGTGGAAGAGACTGAACACACTCTCTCTATGAACACATAACATGAACATATTTGTCTGTACTAAAGCAAATTATTTCACCATTTTGTCTCCATTATGTTTACATCTTCCTCCCTAGGAGGTCACGACATCATGTGAGGCGGTGCATCGCTCCCGCTGGCACCATAATCTTAATAACATCGTGCAGTTTGTGATGTGCCATTATTCTCAAATCTTGAAGTGTGTGCATGTCTGAAGTTAGAGAAGATGATGCAACCAGATTTCCAGCTACATGTTTGTTAAGAAGAAGCCAATGAGAATAAGTCAGATTTACCACACTGTTACACCTGTCTTCATCCTGCTTTAGTCTCTCCTTTTGTGAATTTTCCCTGTGTGACTTGGTGCTGAATGCTCCAAGTATTAGGTGGATTTCCCAGTAATAGTCTGCTGAATGCATAACGTCCTGGGACAAATGTATGTTTGTGTTGTGCAGGTTCCTCCAGCCGTTACATCATCCTCTTCCTCTGCTATTATATCCGACAGTGTTTGTGTGACGGGTGTGAGCAGAGGAGTGAACGGACAACTCTGATGTTCAATGAAGCGCTCCACTTCAAAGTTCTGTGCTGCAGGATTAGAAAAGGGAGGAGATTACTGTAATTGGGGACTGTGGAGGTGGAACAAAAGGTTCTTCTGCCTGTCAGAGAGGTGGATGTTGTACACACACATACACAGAGGTACAGAGGGGGCTGTTAAAGGGAAAATTCACTCTAATCCACTTTAACCCAGTTATGTTTTAAAACGTGAGAGTTAGGGTTCATGTTTGGCCCCGTCTATAAATAGTTCAACATCACTGGAATCACATTACTCAGCATTAATCCTGTGAAACTGGAAACAGTAACTGTTTTCCAAATAGGTATCAGGACCAAAACAAGAAGGTTTGCATTACATTATCATCCACATATATCTGAACTTCACACACACTGTGCAGACTGATGGTAAATCATTTATTCATTAGCTGAACATCAGCAGCCCCAGGATGGATCCCTGAGGCACACCCATTGCATTGCTCCTGTAGACACTGTCCTCCAACTGCAAGATAGAACTTCATCTAATTAAACATGTTAGAGGAGAAATTAAAATTTGTTAGTTTTACAGATGAGTATTTGGTGGTTAACAGTAATAAATACCTTCCTTAAGTATTTTTTGAACTGAACAGAAAGAGGAACACCAAGAGCCATTCCAGCAATTAATGAACAGACACACGTTGATATTGTACTTGTGTTCCTATATAACACCTCTACTGATCACACACGGTCACGGGCATCAAATCACTGACGGCTCTCAGTATGTAATAACAACACAAGACCTTGTAACCCCGTGAACGGTTATTTTTCTGAACTCACTGTAGCATTCGGTAACCTGAATTAAACACTGCTTCTGGGAAAGAGACGAGGGTGTAAAATTTTGCAGTGACATCACAACAACAATGCATTGGAGTATAGTTTGGACTAACACGATTATCTCTTCCCTGTGCAGTGAGCTGCTGAGGTGGCAAATGAGTAACGATTCCTAATTGTCAGACTCGCTGTAGAGATTACAGTCTGAGTTACTGGATGAATTCCTAAATGATTTTGTGCTGCTTGACTTCTCCCCAATGGACTGTTCATCTGTAAATATTCACATAATAGGAGAGAGACAGAGAGAGAGCCAGGTACACTGAAGAGGTTCAGATTTATCCCTCATCGCCATCATGAGTAACAGCTCACTGGTGCAGAGAAGAACTGATTCAATAAAGCCTGTGTTGGAGATGACACACATTACTGGAACGCTCTACAATATTGATCCTGTACTGAAAGCAAAGTAAAACATGCTGTTCTGGCTCGTACAGAATAATCTGAGGAGAATATCTGCAGCGCTATTTCTGTCAAAGTACTTCCTGTGTGTACTGCAATGAATATAATTTTCATACAATAAGGTTGCATTAAGTTTCAAATTGACTCTACATAATTTAAAGATGGTAATACAATCAGTGTGCAGAGCAGCAGAGGAGAGGAGGTTTGGGGTTGGTCCAGCAGGAGAAAGCAGGAGACTTTAAAATCACCTTCATGCAGAGGGTCCAGGTACAAACTGGTCCAGGTACAAACCGGTTCAGGTACAAACCGGTCCAGGTACAAACTGGTCCAGGTACAAACTGGTCCAGGTACACACCGGTCCAGGTACAAACCGGTCCAGGAACAAACCGGTCTAGGTACAAACCGGTCCAGGTACAAACCGGTCCAGGTACAAACCTCTCCAGGTATAAACCTCTCCAGGTCGTTCAGTGAAGTTTTTACTGGCACTAAATGGTATTCGGTTTTAACACTTATAAAAATTAAAGATTATTATTACTATACTGTAAAAATACTTCACTACAAGTAAAAGTCCTGCATTCAAAACCTTACCTGAGTAAAAGTATGCAAGTATTGACTTGTAAAATTTACTTTAAAAAATCTAAGTTAAAAGAAAACACACCTGTCAGTATTTTACTATTATATATGATGTTTTGGGGTTAATATTACTAGTAATGTGCATTTTACGGCTGTAGTGAATCTGTGCCGTAGTGAATCTGTGCCGTGGTGAATCTGTGCCGTGGTGAATCTGTGCCGTGGTGAATCTGTGCCGTAGTGAATCTGTGCCGTAGTGAATCTGTTCTGTAGTGAATCTGTGCTGTAGTGAATCTGTGCCGTAGTGAATCTGTGCCGTGGTGAATCTGTGCCGTGGTGAATCTGTGCCGTAGTGAATCTGTGCCGTAGTGAATCTGTTCTGTAGTGAATCTGTGCCGTAGTGAATCTGTGCCGTAGTGAATCTGTGCCGTGGTGAATCTGTGCCGTAGTGAATCTGTTCTGTAGTGAATCTGTGTTGTAGTGAATCTGTTCTGTAGTGAATCTGTGCTGTAGTGAATCTGTGCTGTAGTGAATCAGTGCTGTAGTGAATCTGTTCTGTAGTGAATCTGTGCCGTGGTGAATCTGTGCCGTAGTGAATCTGTTCTGTAGTGAATCTGTGTTGTAGTGAATCTGTTCTGTAGTGAATCTGTGCTGTAGTGAATCTGTGCTGTAGTGAATCTGTGCTGTAGTGAATCTGTGCTGTGGCATCGTCACAACATCTAATGATACGGAGACATTAGAGTCAACAGTAAACGACCAGCTGCGATGACCCGACCAGCTGCAGCAGCAACAACAGCTTCATGTGGATAAACTGACCACATATTGGGAATCTAAATTGTTACTTTGCTGCCAAAAAATATTATAAATAATATTATTATATCTATATTATTACTATTATTAGCGTGTGTAAGTGCTTTGTACGCTGCACTGCGTCCATTAAGGTCGTTGTTGTTGAAATCTTCAGCATTTTGTTTGTTGCATATTGTCAAATGTATTGAAGTATAAAGCTTTTGTATTTTTGTCAAATATTCGGTGGATTTGCAGCAGTAATGTGTGTCTGATATGTTTTATCAGCTGTATCACAGCTCCTCCTTCTCTTTCATATGAATATGCAAATATTTTCCATTTCAGAAGTTGTACAGCTGGACGCTAAATGTCTCCTCATTATTATAACATCTATTCTCAGTGTTTCCACATCACACTCGTGTGTTGAATATTGGACCAGGACCTTCACAACTAGCACACGGAAACTTTCCACGACCATGAAAACAACGTCTGCACGCACATCGACGCACGCACGCAAGAAACAAAACGATTTAAGCATCGTAATGCAGAGCAGTCGTACTGAAAAAAAATAACTATATTCGAATTTAGAGTATATGAATAATTCATTATCTCAGGTGATTCATGAAAGACTAAACATCAAGTCCAAATGTGAAATAGTTGGAGAATTGCTTCTTGAACATGAGCTTTTAAAATTTGCCCTTTGCACAGTGTCTGCTGCAAACTTATTCTAGTGTAATGACAGCGTTAGGAGAGATGCAACCTGGAGGGCGGCTGGTTATTGAGGTGTGACTGTAACACAGACTGAATACCCCACATGCTTCAGTGCAAACACTTAGTGAAGCTGTTTGCACCCTGGCCTGTGGTCTCGACGTGTGTGTGTGATTATGTGTGTGTCTGTTTAGGGAATCTGAGTAGAGCAGAGTGAGATTTCCCTCCAAGCCTGCTTGAGATTCATAGCTTTAGAATTGGACTCTAAAGTGCAGGGAGGCCACTTTTTAAAAGCAGGCACAAATTCTGGTGCCTGTCTGGCCCTTATCCTCTGGAGACCCGTTTAAAAGTTTGGGCTTTTCAAAGTTTTGGCATCCAAAAATCAGCCACAACAACAACGACAAGAAAGAGACGGTGTCTTTGTTAGAGATAACTTGAGAACCCTCCGAGGAAGCTAAATATTCCTGAGCAAACGAAGAAGACAGATTCTGACCTTGGAGAACATTATATCTGCAGTTGATTAAAACACAATCTCTTCTCGCTCTCTTTCTAAACTTGTAAAACTTTCACACAAAATCAATGCACAAGTGAATGTGTGAAACTATGTTGACTGGAAAAATTTCTGCCCATTAACAACAAAATGTGGACAAAACAAAGCAACTCCCGGCCGTTCTGCAGGTATTTGTAGCCGAAACAAACCACATTCTGCAAATCAAAGCATTCAAACACCTCTGAAGCTCACCTCAGTTTTGGTTTGATGGTTTTTGTGGGTTGAATGAAGAGAGCGAACATTTGTCAGACTGTTTAAAGTTTCAGTGTGTGACTCAACAGCTGTGCAAACTGATAACTGATAACTGAGAAATGAAATACAACAAGTGATCAAAGTCTCTTGTCGTGATCCTGTGCTGATCAATAATACTGATTAAACCCTGTATCGTCTGTCTGTCTAATATATTTTGAACAGCAGTTTCATCCCTACTAACCAGGAGTCTTTATGCTGTATACTGGTGCACTTAGTCCACTGACAGACAATAGGAAACATAACTGCCAATTAAGATAAATGATCTGCAGCCTTTTTATTTTAAAAAGTTATTATTAACATTAAGTAATAAATTAATACATTTAATAACACAATGATGAGTATGATGAACATCATGTATCCACGACACTGAACAGACGCAGGCTTTCTGAAACAAGTGAAAGAGGCGGAGCATCATCTGTTATCATCCTGTTGTTTAAGGCTGCAGTGAGTGTTGGTCAGCCGCTCCCGTTTCTTACTGCTGCTTCGCTCCAACGTTAGCCTCTGGGTGACGGCGTAGAAAGTATTAACAATATACTTCAACATCACTAATAATTATTAAATCAACTCTAACATTACAGATTTAACCAGAATGAGTGTGTCTGTGCTGTGTTACTACTGTTTAACCTGTGCTGCTGGTTCGGGACATATTCAGTTAATTTGTCACCACCTGTAAAGCTATTTGTCAGAGTTATGTAATCTATCAGGACATTGTGGCTACATGTCTTTGCTCTTCAGTGAAATATTATCGGATATTGACCCAGTACAAGGCTATTGAGGCACTTTATTTTGGGCTTCAGTCAGGTTCATTTTATTCCTGTCCTGCTCTCTGTGTGGGAAGCTGCTGATGGATTATCTGCTTCCTTGATGACACAGACTCTCTGCAAGCTTCAAGCGATGCACTTATTATGTGCATCTTTATATAAGATGATATAAGATATCTCCACTTAACTTAAATCTTTAACTTCTCCCAGTAGGTGTGAGGTTGTCGTGTCTCAGAGTCTTGAAACATAATTATTAACAGTTAATAGTTTAGTAGCAGCCTCAGTACAGACTGTTTTTATTTTTATTATTCACAACAGACGGAAAATGAGTTATTGATTTTGAAAATGATTTTCTAATGTTGTTCAAGGGAAGTTCAATAGTTGATAGATCAGCGAGCAGGAAACAACAGCTGAGATGTCTCAAATAAAAGCTCAGCTGCATGTTCAGCTGCATATGTTGTGACAAGATGCTTTTATGTTTTGTCAGTCTGTCTCATGTGATTGTATGGATCTAGAGCGATTAGCATAGCTTAGCATATTAGGATGATGATTCGATGTGAGAAACTGTTCCCTCTCTTTTCAGTTGTCGGACATAAAGTTAGAGACTACATGAAGTACAATTTATATCTTTTTGAAAAAGCTCAGTTTAAAAAAAACAAAACTGTCGCTTTAAGATTTACACAATCTGGAGGCCATTTTGGAAAAGCTCAGTTTTACGGCTTTGAAAAACATTATTTAATCTGGTTGGAGGGCTGAAAAAGAGAAAATATCACACCACATTAAACACTGTTTAATGACATGACAACTCTGGTTGTCATAGTAACACAACCTTCTGATAAATATTTACACCTGTTGCATCATCTAAAACGATGACATGGCACATCTACGCAATGCAGACACGTTATATACACTGACACGTTATACCGCAGTGATGGTTGCCATGCTATTCACGTTGCTATGGTTACAAACTCAGGTTTTAGCTGCCTGTGGAAGGCAGATATCCATCATTTTCTTCTCCCAACATCATATGTATGATGTGGATCTTTCATCAACAGCAGCTCACATGTCCCATTAAAATATCTGCCACCTTTTGTTTGTTTGTTTGTTTGTTTAAAAAGCTCCTCCAGAACCACAGAAGACTTTAAACAACAACAGTTGCTTTATTAAAAATGTCTCAACTTTGAAACATTATTAGGAGTTTGAAAAGCAAAATAAAAAGTCTGGGTTCATAAAGAGTCCGCTGTGCCTTTGCTCTTTGTTCCAGATGAAGTTTTATTTTATGCTGCTGATAACACTCAACCTGATCGTCATTTAATCTTCTAAATCTCTACCAAATATCCACATCTACATTTTTTCTCCCCTTATCCTACTGAAATGCATGCTTTCATATACTGCATATATTGTAATATAGAAGTCTCTGGTGTGCTTGTCTTGTGTGATGGAGAGCAGGTCGTCCGTTAAAAGCCTCTCTTATTACAGCTTCTCTCTGATAGCAGCAGCATCTTCAGGCTCCATTAGACTCACAGAGCTCAACAGCCTTCACCTCACAGCCCTTTCAAACAACACTTCCTGCCAAACACTTCGACTTGATGGCTTCAGAAGTGAACAGACGTAGGCAGACACATTCACCACAGGAACCTGCAGAGTGAACTCGTGGAAACGGCTCACATCAGGACTCTCCTGGATACTTTAAGCTTTTATCCTCTTGTGATCATCCATGAGAGCATGAAAGCTCCACCCAATATATACTAATAACGCCACAACATAGCTAAATACAACAACAAATCTCACGTTTGGAGCCAAACCAACAATGAACTGATCATGATGGGTCACATGTTCCTTCATTATTAAGAGTCTGATCATTAGTTTGTTTGGCTCCAAAGATGAATAACAGACACCGCATTTTCAGTCTCTGGAGAGTAGTTCCTCGTACAGCAGACGGCATTGAGCATTGTGGTTTATCGTATGGGGATCACAAATGTCTGTACGAGATTTGGTGCCTATTCATTGTAGATCTTGAGATAATGTATTAGATAACTGCAAATGTTGACCTGCTGGTGACGCTAGAGGATTACCAAAGTCATTAGGATCAGTCCTCTGGGGACCATGAATGTCTGTACAAAATTTGGATAGCAATCTAGTAGCTGATGAACCAAAGTGGTTGACCAACCAACACTTCCAGTCCTCGGGCTGCTAGCATGACATGATACATTCAGCACTGTCTATTGTGGTGCCACATGTAACCCTATAGGTGCAGATCTAAAAATTGGTCAAATTAAGGACAGATCATCATGCATTAGATGTTCACAAAACCAAAAACAAGCTGCCCAACACTGGGTTGGTTTATCTGTCCTGTCAAACCACAACCGTTTTGTTTCTATTGCTTCACCCTCCTCCTTTGGGGTGCTCCAGGGATCCATTCTGGGACCTGGAACCTCACTAGCTTGCCCACCATGAAAATGTTTAATTGACATTAACTGGATGTCTGCAGTTTAGTCAGTCTACAACCACACTGAAAAAGACAATGTTAACATATTTTACTAACCTGATGTTTGGGAGCTTTGATGAAGCCACTAAACATGTGACACTGCAAATGTTTCATTGAGACCCTTTATTACTTGAATAAATGCATAGTTATATCATTCAGTAACTTTTTAAGGCTAATAAGTGAAAAATGTTTTTTACTGTCACGGGTGGGAAGACTGTGATCATATTACTTTTAATGTTGGTTAGCAGTTTATTGCAGAACTCAGTTTAGAGTCTACACATGTCTTAAAGCATATATTGGCCAAACTCCAGACATTGTGTTTAAATTTCTGGCTCCTGATCAACCTGCATGTACTCTGAGGTCCTCAGACAGGAACTTGATGACAGTCCTGACATCTTGAATGATCTGTTATTTAAAAACATTAATATTTAATACATGTTTTTTTACCTTATTCCCTCGTTTTTATTCCCTGTAAAGCACTTTGCGCACACACACACGCACACACACACACACACACAATTTTAAGATAAAGTCATGTACAAGATGAGAAAATAATTTGAGTAAGACTGTAACTATGGCAACTGCAGTAGCCACCATCCATCAGTTATAACTATGAGTCATTACTGTTCATCTTCTAACCAGAAATCAAGTGTCTTGCTGTCTTAATAAAATTAATTAATATTTGTAAGTTATTAAAAACAAAAACAGCAGTGAAGTAATAATTTTATTTTATAATTCCTCCTTGCAGTCTAAATTGAGCCTTTTTGTTTGCTGCTGTCCTCTATCCTGCTGTGAAAATGCCATTGATTTATTCCTCCTTTCTAACTCGGGGCTCTAATGGCCCGTTGCTACAATGAACATCTCAGGGCTAAAAATGCGAGTGTGACTCTACCTATGAATCAGCTGTGTTTCCCAGCGGCGGCAGATTGTTAGCCGTCAGCAGAACTGATGTGAACAGAGAGAAGAGTTTCACAAATACACAGTCACACTGCATCACTTCACCAGATGTTGTCCTGGGTTTTCTGTAGTGGTTTCAGTCTTGTTTGGGTGTTTAATAAATGGTTTCCTTTTGTATTCAAGTTTATTAATTACAAAACTAGTGAATAGTTCAACATGTGTTTGTGTCTCTTAGTTTTGTAAATTTTATTTATTCAGTCCGGTAATTTATTTTCTCTGGTTTTATTTGTCTTATTCTATAATATTGTCTGTTTTTGTCCAGGCACACCTGAGCTTGAAGCTGGTAAATAACTCATCTCCATTTCTTCTTTTACACTTTAACACAGAAGATGGAACGATGCGTCTGTGGAGGCTTTCAAGACGTTTAAAGACACATTTAACAAAGCAGAGTAACAGAAGTGAGGCGCTAAGTAATGTTGAAATGGTGTCACATTCAAAGCCAGCCTCTAAAATGAAATGTGTTGGTATGCTATTAGCTTTTTGTTCTGGGCTCTTCTCTGACTTTATTTTCTGTGCAGGATAAACCACAAATACTGAAAGCTGTGTGAGTTTGTTTTGGTGTCTCGGAGAAATTAATTCAGAGTGCAGGTGTACAACAAAAATATTGCACCAGTCTGTTCTCACACTAGTGTTTCTCAGCAACAGGTGTTGGTTTGTGTGAGTTGAGTGCAAATAACCAACCTGTTACTGTTCACTGCTGGAGAAATCTGTGACAAAGGACTGACTGGGACTCAGTCTGAGATGTGGGAGTCTTTGATACAGTTTTGTTTTCAGCCGTTGGAACCAGACAGATCTGTCTCTTCCAGTTGGTTTTATTTCTGGATGCAACTGCCTTGTTGGTTTTCTATCCTACCAGGCGGTTAATTGCAGTCACCTGGCACCCCAGCTGTAAACCAGCCCCTGATTAGCAGACGTGTGGGGCTCAGGAATCATGATGGAAAATGACTTTTTCAACTCTGTCCATCCTATTTGCATCAGTGACCCACGCCTTCTTCTCAGCCACAGACATGAAACACATCTTCACAAATACATACCTGATGTGTCGGTCGCAGATAGGCTGCAGAAGTTACCTTCTGATCATCTCGTAACGCAGTAATCCAGTGATAGTTGTACATCCATGTTCACAGTGTAAACAGGAAGTGTTAATAGTTCAATCAGCAGGACTTTTCATGCCGACAAACTGCCAGAGTGTAAACAAATGAGGCTACAGACACGGGGCTCAGGTGTAGCCCACAGCTCGCTCACACTGGCTGAATCCAAATTTGCTCCCTCTGGACTTGTGGACTGACCCTTTGCAGACTTTTGTCAAATGTACCAGATGTTCACTGTCATCACATGAGAGTACTGGGCAGCAACGGGATAAAAAAGGCACTATTAGATGGGACTGAAGGTCTCATTCATTTCCATAGTGATGAATCAAAATTCCTCACCCTGTAACTCATAATAAATACTTAAATCATTTTCTGAATATTTTTAATGGTACTGGTATTGACAATATATGTAATATAAACCTCATTGATCAGTTAACTTACAGGCCTACGTTTTGGATTGATGACCAAAGCTCAGGCCTGTGATTCTTTCACCATCACCACCACTGTGAAGGAACCTGGAGACATGTAATGAAGAATAGTAATAGGGTTTGTGCATTAATTGTTTGAAGTCACCTTTGCACATGACATGAATGATTTCTTTTACATTTTAAGAGCTTTTTCTACTTTTTTGCCTGTAAGTAACAGAGTGAAAACCAAGAAAAAAAGCTTTGGTTTCGAAGGGTTAAACTTTTCCAGTCAGCACGTTTCGGCATACCAGACATGACACAATTGCTCAACAATTTTGATGAAAAAATAATTGTTAAAAATGAATGCCAACACTGAATTCAACTTTTTGCAGTGGAAATACGAGGACGTCTCATCAATTGAACCCGACAGACTTGTTTAGCTGGAGCTAACCTTGCTCTTATTTTAATAATAGGAAAGGAGGGAAAGCAGCAGAGTTTGTCCTGGCAGAACTGCTTCTATTATCGTTCCCCGGCCGAGCGGTCAGGGGTGACTGACAGCAGTTTTGGCGGAAGGGCTGAGTTTCAATTAAGTTCTCCCTCGGGAGGACAGAGGCTGCTGAACCATCGCACCGAGCACAGAAACCTGCCAAGACCACTTTGATCTCTCCAGGTCCAAAAACAAAAAGAAAACTCTTTTCTGTTTCACATTCAATCAATAAAAGATGCACTTCCTCATTTCATTTTAGTTCTCAACAGCGCCCCATAGCTGTTGTTTCTTCTGTGCTCTCTTCTTTTAAAGTTTGACTGTTAGATAAGTAAGTTAGATAAGAAGGAGACTTTAGTAGAAAAGCTAATGTTGTTCTCAGTCTGTGGCTCTTGTGTTGTGCAGCAGGATGCTATCAGGCTCAGTGCGACACAAGATTTAAATTTGCTGCATGAAACTCCAGACAAATAACAGAACAGTATTTCATCAAATTAATGCAAAATTAAAGGATGCCATTATGAAATATAAATATCTGCTTTTTGATTTTTTTTTCCTCAAAGGAAAACACACGGCAAGTTATATACAGAACAGATATGTATGAGAAACTTGGTGTGGGAGGCCATGTCGTCATGGCTACAATAATAACCACGAGGTTAAGGTTAGAAAACACTACACTACACTGTCCAGACTTACTGATGGAAACAGGAAACAAACAGCAGCCTCCACTGTTGGATTAAAGCCTCCATCCAGCCTCCTCCTTTAGATGAGAACTACTGCTCCGACTCATAACTACTGCGGCCACTAGATGGCGTCTGTCACTCGAACGTAACTATATGTCGTTTTTGTGCGACTAACATTACGACGTTACTTTTCTTCATATTTCTATAGTCCTGGTTGTAGAGAGTGATGAAGAGAACTGGCATGACCAACATGAAAGCTTTTTATTGATATCACTTCACACTTTAATACAGTAGAAATAATCAGGAACCTCAGGAGCTGCTGCGTCTGAGATGAAACCACTTTTAATGTCAGAACTGAGGAGTGAAAAGGAACACAGGTTAAATGAAACTGAAGAGACGGGCGGAGGATGGAGAGGATGGAGGGGGGTATCTGGAGGCAGATGATGAACATTTTGGTGCGGCGTCTTGTTTTCTTCCCCTCCTCCCTCCGTCACTCTCAGTCCGCTGTCATCATGGTGTGCGGTTGGTGGAACCACCTGCAGACCGGATTAGAAAGTCCTCTCTCTACCTGCCGGACACGGCGCTGTGTGTTTTGATTTACTGCCTGTTGTGTGTGATGTATAGTGTGGGCGTGTGTGTGTATGTGTCTATGTATGTGCACAGTGGTGGTTGTGTGTCTGTCCATTGTGTGTGTGTGTGTGTGTGTGTGTACGTGTGTGTAGGTGTTGGGAATGAGAGAGCAGATGGAGGCAGATGGCGACTCCTACTGCTGCAGTAAAATGGCATCTCATTACCGTTCTGCCAGTTTAATCTACTACCAATAAAAAAAAATCTAAAAGACAAGAAAAGAAATTAAAAAAAGAAAAAACACCTGAGCAGAAGAGGAAATGCTGCAGAGACAGGTGGTGGGGTGGACAATGACAAGATAACAAGAAGCAGACTGCAGAGAGAGGAGAGGTGTTCTGGGATTTCTCTAATACAGATGCCAACAGAGAGAGAGATACGTTCATTTTTATTCATGTAAATTCATATTTAAGTTTAATTTTGACAATAATACTCAATGCAGAAACACTAGACTCAACTTCATCTTAAACACTGTAAACATCAGTCGTCTGTTGTTTGTGAACATTAAAACTGCATTTTTCTTGATGTAGTCATTCTTCTTGCTGGCCACTGAAATATCTCTTCTTAATGTGCTTCCAATGTCCCTGAAAAATGTAATGAAAAGTAAATCTGACCCCACAGCGAGGCTGCAGTCATCCTCTTCAGACAAAGGTCCTTAGTAAGATTTGGTTAAACCTCATAGATCACTCATCACTTACATTGAAAGCACATTGGAAGAGATCTTTTTGTAGCCAGTATAAACAGGAGGAGTTATTGCAGCAAGAAAACTCACAAACATCTGAAACATGACAAAGAGACACAAGACAAGAAGACTGGGAACCACTGGTTGAATCTCCAACAATGCACTGTAATTTATAATCTTTATAAGAGTTATTGTTGGTGTTTTGAGCTCATCTGCTTATTTGGTCTTGTTTCATATTGAACTGAAGTTTTATATTAAATCAAATCATTTGTCTCAGAGGGCTTAGATAGATAGATAGATAGATAGATGGATGGATGGATGGATGGATGGATGGATGGATGGATGGATAGATAGATAGATAGATAGATAGATAGATAGATAGATAGATAGATAGATAGATAGATAGGTAGGTAGGTAGGTAGGTAGGTAGGTAGATAGATAGATAGATAGATAGATAGATAGATAGATAGATAGATAGATAGATAGATAGATAGATAGATAGATAGATAGATCTCTTCTTCCTAGCTGACCTCTGGTTTTACGTCATGGGGGTTATTGCTGCTGGAGCAGCTCCCCGGGCTGCAACAATCACACAGTAATGGAGGTCAGAGCAGATTCAAGCCGTCCTGCAGCTCTGTATTACAGCTACACTTTGTCGAGTCACACCTGAGTAACCCTTCACCTGTGCTGCTCCGCCTGCTCAGAAAATGTCACGATGCCACCACTGAACAGTACATACACGTAACACACACACGATCAGTGCTCTGACTTCTCTATGAAATGGATCAGAGGGCACACAGCCAATACAGAAGCAGCAGGAAAAGTGGCTGCATAAATTGAATAATAAGAGAATACTGTCGAACTGCTGTCAGTGTTTGTGATGGAGCAGCTGTAGCTCCATCCAACATCTGCATCACACACTCAACTAGAAGAACATGGACTTTGGCTGCAACTACGATTATTTTCATTATCAGTTATTTTGCTGATTATTTTATTGATGAATCAATTAATTATTTTATCCATAAAATAGTAAAAGAAATATAAAAAACATATTATTATGTTGTAAGTCTTTGAGTCAAAGGTGACATCTTCAAATGTTTTGTCTGACCATCAGTACAAAAGCCAACATATCCAGTTTACATATAAAAGCTGCAAACAGCAAATGTTTCGGATTTCCACTTTATAAATACCTAAAACTATTGTTACATTGTCAACATGCTTGACGATATATTCA
>CM072862.1:26645000-26710000 GCA_036937835.1 Pampus argenteus
ATCTTGACTTTGTTTTCACATTCATCTGCTGAAGGAGGAAAGTTTCTGTGATGTTAAATGTTTAACACCTGAATGTACCTGCAGGATGTGTGACATCGTGATCAATATGCAACTTCCACGGGTGTGAAGTGGAAACGTACATAAACACTGGAGGAGCAGTGGAGGAGACATGTTGTATCCTGCAGGAAAACCTCAAATAGACAATATTTACATATTCAGAGATTCTGGGCTTTTTTAATTAAGGAGAAGGACTCGATGTTATTTTCAGACGCAAAGAAGTTTTTTAGTTGAGAAATGCTGAGTCCTTTAATATCATAATACATGTCTGCAGGGGGTCTTTAATATTTCAAATAAATACGAAGAGACTCTGGGAACCAAAAAACACACTGAAAGTTTCAAAGTAAAACGAGTTCTGCTGCAGAAAGAAGAAGGAGGGTCAGAGAAGGTTAATTATATGTAAACCAATGTGTGTGTGTGTGTGTGTGTAACACTCATCCAGCTGTCCTTTAGGCGTCCCGTCTGACCTCCGACCCCACCACTAATACACTATCCCAACTATCAGCTGTCACACCAACAACTATCACTGCACACACACACACACACACACTTCACTTTGTGTGTGTCCACTGTGTACCTGTGAGACTGCTGCTGTGACAGGCTGCACATATGGGCTATTTGCATATTTCTTCTGGATCTTCAGCCTCACCTTGAATATTTCTGTGTGTGTGTGTGTGTGTGTGTGTGTGTGTGTGTGTGTGTGCGTGTGTGTGTGTGTGTCTCAGAGTTGCATCTCAGTGAAACTTGTTCTCGTCTGATTTTTTTCATGCTCTTATAAAAACAACTTGTCTCTGAATTATTTATGATGTGCGTTTTTTGCTTCATGTGCTGCTTCACCTTCTGTTGCTCCCTGAATCTAGTTTGTAAAGTCTTTGCAGCTATTTTTTAAGTTTTGTCTTTCAGGAGAAGCTTTTCTGTCTCTCAGCAGAGTGTTCAGCCTTCGTCCTCAGCAGCTGATCACCGACTGTGGCCGACTGTAGTTTTCCACACTGTGTACAACACTGTCGGCTTTTATCAGCCTTATCTGCACACGTTTAGCTGATTCAGCATGTTGAATGGAAGCAGTTGTTCACAGCGTGTTTGTCCCTGACGCCAGCTGCAAATTTCATATTCAATATATTAGCATGTGACATGTGGGATTTAAACTGTGTTGGGCCAGTTACTTGAAATCAGTTACTGATGACTTCTTCTTCTTCTTCTTCTTCTTCTTCCAGCCTTTCTCCCTCTTCATCTTTCACCTTTATCTTTGCTGGACCCCCATCTCTCCTCCTTTTCTGACCTGACCTTTCTGACACCTTCAAACGCATAAAAGGAATAAGATTAAAATAAGTAAAACACTAAATATGGATTATTAATATTTATGAGACAACAGTTTTCAGCTTCTAGTACTTTTTGCTGCCAGTAGAAGTTTTCGGACTGTTTTTACTTCCAGTATTTTACATTGTGCTGCTCTTACTTTGACACTACGTCCTCTAGCTGTACTAATAGGAGGACATGTCCCCACTGTCCAACTACGTCCTCCAGCTGTACTAACAGGAGGACATGTCCCCACTGTCCAACTACGTCCTCCAGATGTACTAACAGGAGGACATGTCCCCACTGTCCAATCTCAGATCTGCTCCTGTGAGGAACTAAAACACTAAAAAGCTTCTTCTCTCGTTTTACAAACTGGATATGAAAACATCATAAAGCAGCTTCATAAAGGAAATGTTCGTCTAAACTTTAGATGAACATTTCCTTTATGAAGCTGAACACTTTAGATTCTAAAGTGTTCAGCTGCTAAATCAAAATGTGTCTGGAGTTTTCTCGGACTTTGGACTGCTTGTCTACAATCTCATGTTTCTGCAGGTTTTCTGTTTGTCCTGCAAATTCTTCACCTGATTTTATAGACGGGAAACGAGGTCGTTGGTGTCATTGACACCACGTTCAATAACTCTGGATCAGAGGAAACAGTTTCTCACTAAATGTTTCTGTTTCTACACCTGATTTCAGTCACAAAGCTAAAACTATTCATGATATTTTAACCTCTAACAGCATTCTCACTATGTTCAATTTGGGAAAAAAATGGACATGAAAAATTAAAAGTAAGTAAAGATTTCTAATCTGTCTAATCTAATCTAGATTTATTAATGCTGCAGACACTGCAGTATAATTATTGATTATGTTCAAGTTTTCTAGTTTTTCAAGAGAAAAGTCTTCATGGTGTGTGTGTGTGTGTGTGTGTGTGTGTGTGTCTGTGTCTGTGTGTGTGTGTGTGTGTGTGAACGTGGTATTTTTCTTTCCACTGTGTCTTTAAAATGTGGACAGAAGAGTTTGTGACTGTCTGCTTGAATATCTGTGATTGGCTCCTGGAGAGAAGCTGAGTCTTTGTCTGTGTCGCCATGCTGTCTCAGAGAGGTGTGTGTGTGTGTGTGTGTGTGTGACAGCCAGAGATAGAGAGAGAGGGGCAGGAAGTAAAACGAGTCAGCCTCTGCTATTGGCTGCGCCTGTCTGGGAGGCGGGGCCTGTCCCGGTGGGGGTGGTGCTGCTGCAGACCGCCTCAGTCTTCAGCAGCTCAGCAGAGACAGCGCAGTGTTTTCAGGTCACAGCCAACACCGACCGGCTCATGAAGGAACCACAGACCGCAGCGGCGTCCTCCCTGCTCCAGCCCAGGCAGACTGCACCGTTCTGGGGCTGATCTCTGTTCGGCGTCAGCCTCTTCCTCTGGAGCTCTGCAGCCCTGCAGCCTCACACGGTGTCGCTGCTTTTCCAGCACCCTGCTTCCCTCTCCCTGTCCCTCTCTACATGTGTGGTTGTGTGTGTGTGCAGCAGTGTACGAGGACAGTTTTGCAGAGCTATTAATGTATGAGTGTATCTCTTTCACACACACACACAGACAGACACACACACCTCTTCTGGATTGGAAACAATGCCACCTCCTCCTGCAGGGGGTTTGCCCTGATTCTGGATGGATTTTTGAATGATTTACAAATCCCTGGATTAGGATATGGAGTGAATATCTGCTCAGACAACAGTGGGAGTAACACCTTCAGTTCACAGGTGAGGCACATTTTCACTTTTCTGCAGAAGCAGCCTGTTTGTGTTTGACTCAGAGCAGATCAGGATGGACTGAAAGCACTTTAAATCTCTCGGCTCATTTCTGCTTCTGTTGGATTATACACACATCTGATCATACGTGTGTGTGTGTGTGTGTGTGTGTGTGTGTCAGGTCCATGTGACCTGTGTCTTGGATAAGGTTTAATTGAGCTGCATTCTTATCCAGTGAGCCATGCTCACAACCCCCCTCAGTGCAGTGTACACACACACACGCACACACACAGCAGTTATTTAAAATATAAAAATATCACTTAGTAATTCATCATCTTTTCATATCTTTAAGTATAAAAATCACAGATGAGTCCAAGTTTGAAACATACATTATAAAATGTTTTTAATGTATTCAAACTTTAAGGTCATGACTGATGACCTCATTCATTTCTGATCCTAAAAATATAATAAAAGGCTGCAGCTTGTGTGAATAGACAAGCACATTAACATGTCACTTAATGTATATATTACCTGCACTGTAATGCACTACGATGTCAGATCCATCTGGACATCATCATCATTTGTTCTGCAGAAATCCTCCTCATCACTGGTTGTTCGTACCTTGTCAGGCTTTCGTTTGAACTCAATGTTACCTGCAATTTTTATAAATTTTAATTTAATTTTAATAAAAGCCTGCAAAGACGGAGGAAAGATGCAAACTCATGAATCTGAGGCAGTTTTAAATCAATGTTCATCTTAACCTGGAGAGAAGAGATTATTTAGTCCAGGAGTTATTCTGCATATGCTGCATTTCTGACATATCTGGTGTGTTTCTGCCATCAGTGATTGATGCTTGTGATCTGAACAGAGTTCATACCTGTAACAGTAAAACACACCTGTAGTTACCAACAGTGACCGTAGCCGAATCAACCAGGACTGAATATGATTCAGATTGTTGAATTTATTTATTGTGGACGTGAGTCAACATTCGATATTAAGAAACATCAGTGTAAACAGGAAGTGAACCTGAACGTGACCTCTGCTCCTGTCATTATTACTACAGCTGCTAGAGGGCGCTGTCACCTGAATGTAAACAAATGTTGTGTTTGTGTTTGAAATCAAACATTTTTATTTTATGCAGACATACATTGAAACGACCTCGTGTGTTTCTGACCTTCCTGCAGTTGAGAAGCTGCAGACGTTTGTTCTGCAGGGAGGAGCCTGTAATCAATACAGCGAACACGTTAGCAAACTGTTAGCTTCTTCACATCGGTGTCGTGTTTGTGCTCAGCTGACCTCCTTCAGCTCTGGTCTCTTCAGATGATGATGTTCACCAGCTGGTCTCTGACTTTGTGTGTTTGCTGCTGATCTCTGGCTGTTGTTGTTGTTGTTGTTGTTGTTGTTGTTGTTGTTGCAGAACAACTGTGCAGCACAAAGCTTCTATTACATTAATTTTAAAGTCAGGAGTGATTGATTAATTATCAATGACACCCTCTCTGTTAATCGTTTGGTGATGTCTGTCAGGCGATGGCTCTCCTCTCTGGGAGCGTGAGATTATTTCTGAATAAATATTAATCAGTTATCAATATAGTTAATCGACTAATTGTTGCAGCTCTAAATTAAAACAGCCTTACATGTCTGAATCTCAGATATCATATCTGCACTGATACCAACCTTAACTGTTCGATGGTAGTAAATGAATGTCTTTGGGTTGTGGACTGTTGACTGAGGACGTCATCGACATATTAATTGATAATGAAAATAATAGTTCTAGTTAATATCCGTAGACTCAGCAGCAGCTGTATCTCAGCCACACAGAGTCATAAATAACGTCCAGATCATCACTCACAGTTATTCTGTAACAGCTGTTTAACACTCTGCTGCTTCCTTCTTACTCCCATCTACAGACTCTGTATGATTTACCATTTGGCAGATGAAACGCATCATGGATTTATTTGAGCTCCCAGAGAAGTTGTAGAAAATGTTTAAAATTAGATGTCTCCATCTCTCATTACCTGTCGTCGTCCTCGTTCTTATAACAGAGGTGAACGCTTGCCTGAAAGCTTCAGAGTGTGATGATATTTAAATATTCATCACTTGTTAGGTGTGCCAAAGTGCCGCGCTGGAAGGAGCGAGCACCATAGCTCTCAGTAGCGGCACTTGGCTGCCACTACCTCGACTGACTCAACACTTAACCCGTCCAGGAAGTGTAAAATCTGATTTAGGAAATGAGAATTACCATTTGCATTTGCTCGGAAATCCCTCGAGTGTACAATTTCAATTCCTGATGACTCGTCTGGATTTGGCTGCCGGCCGCCGCAGAGCCATTTCACACTTCACCTCGAGCACTTTATGTTAATGCTGCGGTTAGAGGAGGGAAGCAGTGACGCACGTCAGAGCGGGACCAGAGCACACACACCGAGCTGCAGCCGGTCACCTTTTACACTGCAGCCGGTCACCTTTTACACGCCGAGCTGCAGCCGGTCACCAAGCTGCAGCCGGTCACCTTTTACACACCGAGCTGCGGCCGGTCACCTTTTACACGCCGAGCTGCGGCCGGTCACCTTTTACACGCCGAGCTGCGGCCGTTCACCTTTCACACGCCGAGCAGGTCAAATTTGACCCATTTCTATATGAGATTATATTTAAAGCAACTTAAAACTTCTGGTAGCTCTTTTCCTAAAGTTACATTTTGTCAATATTTATTCAGAAATTCATAATTGTGTGTTTCATTGTGTTCTCCTGCATGTTGTTATTGTTTGTTTGTTTGTTTGTGTAAAACCTAAGTAACGCACTCCAAGAATTAATCACACATTTATTATTAATAACTGATATTGAATAAATACTATATTTGTGGTTCAGATCTTTTATGATAGACAACACCTTTTTAATCAAAGTCTGTGACAAACTGGAGGTTGAGGTGCATCATGGGAAATGTAGGATCTGGTGTTTTGGTGTGATAATCTGTTGCTTTTATTCGGACCACTTTTTAAATCTGTTTTGCATCTTTATGGAAACACGATACTACAATAAAAAGGACTCGTTAACTTTTATTATTATTATTATTTATTATTATTAGAGAGCTGTGAGATGACCAGCTCACTTATTAAAAGGCTGAATTTAGAGATCGAGACCAGAATGACTCATTAAAAATAACACACTGACTTATTATCAGTATTTCTAATGGCTTCAACATGAGTATTATAATATTTGGGTATCCACATAATTATAAGCAAGTAGTGTGTATCATCCCACTTAATGTAGCGGTCGATCTAATCGTGTGTAGAAGCGGCTCGCTTCTCAGAAACAAAAGTAATCAGTCTTTCTTCAACACGCCGTGACTCACTGCAGCGAAACCGAGCGAATAATTGCAGAACTGTTGAATTACATGTGATTACGCTTCACTATCGATGGCTAGTCCGTAATGCGTGTGACCTGTTACCGTGGCGACAGATGGCTGAGTTGGTAATTAATCATAAAATAGGAGGAGGAGAAGATAAATTTTAAATGAAATGAACAGTGAGACAAAGGTAGAAAAACAGCAGATGCTCCACAATTATTCTGCAGAAATATCTTAGAGGTTCAGGTGTTTGCATAATAGAAGAGATTATTTTTAGCATATGTTCATTTGTGAAAATGAAAATCCACAACCACGAGTTTCATCCGTATTTCTAAAATAAACAGTTTCAGCGGTTTGACTCAGATAATCATACTTTTCTCATTCTGTTGCTGAGATCAGGTGAAACTTCCTCTGCTGTCAACGGGATCAAAGTTGTTCATTATGAATGCACCAGGTGCAAGTTTTCAATCTGTACACGACAAAACCTTCAAATATCACAAAAGGCTTGTTTACGTTTGGCTACGTTGGTAGTTGCTTAATAATCATAGCAACAGTAACTAAGGGAGGCTCCAATGTGCTTCACTGTCGTCGTCCTCCGTCACCGTTCTGCGTGTTTGCTGATGATACGCAGCTCGTTGTATCAAACGATCCAAAACATTTTAAAGAATAAAGTCTGCAAGTGATGAACGATTTGTGTTTGTCTCATACGGTGTGACTTGGTTGCATGTGGGTTAGTTGGACAACAAAGGCACTTGGTAACTGGTACGACCGTGTGTGTGTGTGTGTGTGTGTGTGTGTGTGTGTGCGTGTGCGTGTGTGTGTACATCAGCATGCTGTAATGTTTCCAGCTGAGTAGGCGTGTCTGCTATTATTACCAGACAGAGATTATATAACCTCCATTTGGCTTCCAGTTGATTTTAGCTTCATTCAATATTTTATTGATTACTTGGCGGGAAGTGAATTATTTGGATCGGGTTCATAAGCCGAAGCTTTTAAGCCTCCGTAATCACAGCCAGAGATCTACTGACCTAAAGCTCCAACGACTTTTAAACTTTCCCCGTACAATGGTAGTTTTTTATACGTATAAAACTACAGACGTTTTATACGTATAATTTCCTTCATTAACTTCTGGGATGATAAAATGTGAAATAATTTAACTCCTGATACTTGATTCTGTCACACTGACGACCTGCAGCAGTGTTTCAACGTCTTTAATGAGCTCTTCTATTGTCTGCTGAAATGAAAAGTGGACTTTAAAATACGTTTGATCAATATTTCAAATGCACATGCTGTATGATATTAAGGTTACAGGCTCTGCTGAGTGAGCCTTTATTACACCTCTTTAACCATACATGCACGTCATTTATAGCATCTTTGAGGATTCTTATTATTATAATATACAGACTTTTAAGAGGAATAAAAACTCACTTTGCTCCTTCCTTTAAGACGGTAATATTCTACATCTCGTGTTTGGAGCCGAACCAGCATTGAACTGATCTACTAACCAGTAGTTTGTGTGTGTTTGTGTGTATCTGATATATCTTGTTCCTCTGTGCCGTAGACTTGGTTAAAAGGGAAAATATCCTGCGTATTCCCAGCTCTGTATTTCTATTGTGTCTCTACTGGAATATCTCTGCATGGTTTCCAGTTAAAACCTCTTTATTGATCTCATCCTGGTCCTTTATGCAGCCCCTCAGTTCAGCCTCTGTCTCAAACAGGAAGCTCCTGTCTCTTTAAGACCCGCCTCCTGATCTTCTTGTTTTGGGTCTTTTTATTAAAATGTGTAAAATACAAAAAAAAAAAGCTGACTTCTTCACCTTTACCTTCATTTTCTCATTTTAATTGAATAAATCCAGTTTTTAATTGCTGACCTGTCTGAGCATCACGGTGGCAGACGGATTCATAACAGCTGAATTAATGACTAATATCCATGACTACCTCTTCCTCCTCCTCCTCCTCCTCATCCTCTTTCTGCTCTCCCCCCCCTCTTCCTCCTCATCTTCCTCCTCCTCCATCTCTGCTCCTCCTCCTCCTCCTCCATCTCTGCTCTCTCCTCCTCATCTTCTTCTTCCTCCTCCTCCTCCTCCTGCTCCTCTTCTTCATCTTCCTCCTCTTCCTCCTCCTCCTCCATCTCTGCTCTCTCTTCCTCCTCCTCCTCTTTCTGCCCCCCCCCCCCTCCTCCATCTCTGCTCTCTCCTCCTGCTAATGGTTTCTACATTAACCCCACCTGACGGCTGTGTGGGTAATTACAGAGATATTTTACGGCCTGTGACCACACACAATGAGAAATAAATAACGTGTTTGACCAAGCAGAAGGAGACATCAGCCTGCCGCGCCTCTCTGCTTTCACACACACACTTTCTCTTTAATGGAAAGTGTTGCCAGCAGGTTTAACTGACATCCTGTAGTTTACAGTACAGTCTTGTCTGTAGATGTTCCTGCTTGCTGCTGTATCCCAGTTTAACTCGAGCTCGGTGGGTCTCTGCTGCTCTGCAACAGGATGTTTGAAAATAAAATCAATGCAGACTTCACCTCTAACTTTTACCTCCTTACACGCAGACTCTGGATGTGGAACAAATTAGCATCATAGAAACATCATTTAGTTGATAAGCTCTGTCCGCACTAAGTCAAGTCTGTTTTTAGTGGATGCATCATAAATCCACCACACCGCTCCAGAGGAAGAGTCAGTAGGATTCACCCTCTGGGGATTACGAATGTGTGCATTTATCTTTGCACGTATGCATCTTTGAGTATTATGAATTCCAGCAGCAGTGGGCTTCTAGTCCTGTAATGACTTGTTTTATTAGGGATCAAGGACATGTCCCGGCCCCCTGGCTAATGACACCACGCTCCGACCCTCAGACCCACCAGGAGGTGTCCTTCAATCAGCAGCTCGTACTGGCTCCTAAAACGATGCTGGCTGTTTGGACACAGACAGTGTCAAGCTGCTTTACAAACTGGAGGAGGCGTGTGTGTGTGTGTGCGTGCGTGTGCGCGTGCGTGTAAAGAATGCAAACACATTGGAGAGCATATAGACGAGCTCAGCCAGCTTTTTTCATAATCTAAGGGGAATCTTTTCATCGATGTAGGTTTGCAGGATAATCGCGGCCCGCTGCGTGTTGCACAACATAGTTTAACACGTCCCCCTCAGACGCCACGGCAACGCTCAGCAGGACTTCATCTGTAAATAAATGATAAAAATCCAACCGTTGGAGTGACCTTTTCAATTATGGTTAAACACTTTTAAAACACAGTAGTGGACATGAAGTCTCAGTCTCATACCTGTTACGGTGATTGGCAGGCTGTCTACCTGTGCTAATTAAGATCACCTGACCTGTGCTTTCAATTCACAAGAACGATGGGATTCATCATTATTATTATATTCATTATAAGAACGAAGATGCAAACGACTCTGCTGTTTAGATGTTTTCCTCTTTGACAGCATCCGAACTGAATCCAGCCGGCCGCGTGCTGATAATTCCTCTGAAGCTCTGATTGATTTCGGCTCATTATCTGTTTGCTGTGTTTGTGTTTTAGCTGCTGAGAGCTGTTTGTCAGATTTATGTCGGCCAATACTGACGATTAAACATTAACAAGCGCGAGTCAAACTGTGCTGTTAGTGAGCTGCTTTATCACTGCTTCTACAGCACATTTACACACGTTCGGTTTACGCCCTGCCGTGAAAACGTCCGCTGACGTATTTTAATGTCATTTATTTAATTGTGAACTTGTGTTGAGTGCGTTTTTTTTGTGATTCGTTTTGTTTATTTGTTTATTTGTTTATTTATGGGGGTTTGAGAGTAAAAGCCAGAGAAAGATTGAAATGCTTCTTTGTTCCTCAGACTGATTTTCTAATTCAGTCTGCTCATTTTGAAAGCAAATGTCTGGTTCTGTATGTGTAGGTCATATTTCATGTTTGCAACATATGCCGGGTTATAAAACAGGAGATGATAAAGGAGGCTGGCTGTTTTTAAAGGGACATTTTTACACATGGAGATCAGTTTACTATTCATATGCTGAGTTTTCTTAGTTCAGACCAAGCCACTGAATACGTGATAGCATCTTTTCAGGTTTAGCTCATAATCTCAGATATCTGCCAATAAGTGCAAAAACAATTTATCTTTTTATTAGTGTTTTTTTAATGTATCTGCTTTCATGTGCATATATCTGTTCATAGATATGATCCAAAATCTCGTTTAAACTGTATCAAGCTAATCAGACTGTACATGTAAATAGCAGCCGTAACCTCCAGAGGCTGAGTTATCGTCCGGCAGGCAGACGATGGGTTAAAACTCTGCTGTGCCTCCATCTCATGATGTCACCACATTTCCTCGTCTGTTCTCACAAAAACTAACACAAACCTGAGATGTGGCGTTCAAAAGATGTGGTTTTTCACCTCGGAAGGGATTAGTCTTGAGTTGCATTATGGGAAATGTAGGATCTAGGTTCTGTGATCGGGCGAACGTGGACTGAAGCTGCGTTCGCTGTCACTGCGTCGTCTGTCTGTGTGTGTGTGTGTGTGTGTTGGGGTCAGTGCTCACGTGTCCGCTAGTCGCAGCAGGACAAAACCTGAGCTGTGATGTGAAGCGGAGCAGACACGAGCGCCCTCCGAGCTGCACGTGGGAGTCCAACTCTGGTTTGATACCTTTTTATAGAGGACCGAGCTGCGTGTGTGTGTGTGTGTGTGTGTGTGGAGGTGGGGGGGGGGCTAATCATCTTCTAGTTTTTATCAACTAAGTGTCCACAGATAATTGCTGTTATACTTCTGACTTGATGTGACCTGAATGACTCTGCAGACATCAGCGTTTGAATCGGAAACCGTTTCTTCTTCGCTGGTTTTGGTCATCTGTCTTCTGCACATGCTCAGTAGAAGGTGAATGTTTTAATGCTAAATGTAGCATTTAATGTGGACTCTAGTGTGAGTTGAGCTCCAGAAACACGGGATCCTTTCATCAGACGCTCCACTCAGCAGCTTTGAGTCATCAGCTGTTTTTCTCTTCTAAAATGAACTTTTATCACACTTGACATAAAATGCTTTTTTAAATATAATTTCTACACATTAATAATTCAGCATGAAGCCTGAGTGGAATTATTCACATCAAATATGCATTTCTTTTTAAAATAGTTTTTCTAAAAAAGAAAATGTGCAACACATCCATATTTGAAGCTATTAGGAGACTTTGGAGAGGCACACGAGGGAAGTAGGACAAACATGCATCAAAGATTCAAATGTGGAGACGCATGGATTTAGACGATCGACGCACGTCAGAAAAATGATTTTCTACTCAACAGAAGTTTATTCTCGGAGGACTTTTCGCTCTCTTGTGCACATTTTGCTCCTGCTGGTGTTTTTGATGGATTTCAGTGACCTCTGCTTTTTTATTTTCCTCCGTGTTGCTGAGCAGAGGATTCGGGGGTGTCTGTGTCTTAATGGTCTGTGTCCACCATGCGGCTTCTCAACAGGCTGCTCACATTAAGTCGGGCTGATGGGGGATGTTGACCCTGTGGGGAGTAGGGGGGGGGTCCTGCAGAGAGATATGAATGGAGGATCAGGGAGAGGAGGTGTCAGGGTGGGGGTGAGGTGTTTTAGCCCCGGGAGGTGTCGGCTCTGTCCCGGCTGCGTCTTTTGTTCTCGTCGTCGGTCTCTTCATATTCAGATCAGCTCTTGTTGGGCTGCAGGCTGAGAGCAGGAACATGAACTCTGCTCTCTCTGCATGAAGAGCTGATTGTGACTCTGACTGATGATGATGATGATGATGATGAACTCTTAGAAACTAGTTTAGATATTGATTTTACTCCAAGCCAGTATGATACCAGAACACCATCTTCTTCAGGATATTTAATAACTAAGATATGAATAAACAGTTTCAGTTTAATGAAATGCAAACAGAATAGTTCATGTTCAAAAAGTCTTAAATCCTGTTTCACAGCGAGCTCAGCTGACAGGCTTTAAATATTTCCAGTTTGAGTAAAGTGTTGAAGAGCTGCACAAAAGACAGAACGGTTCTGTAGTGAAGAGATCTGTCAATATGACGAGAACACGTTCTGATACCGAAGGATCCTTAAAGGAGGATTTCACTAAAAAAGGTTGCACGAAGCCTCAAGTGATGTCACGCGAGTCAGCATCAGTTTGAAAGTGAAAACGGTCTGGAGGTATGAAGCAGAGTTCAGCAGCTCCAGGCTTTTATATGACTAGCTGATTAAATCAAGACATTAACATGACTGTTGGTTGCAGCTCTGATCATTAAAGATGAGGGACTGTGTTGGTGTGTTTGTGTCTGGATGTGTGTCAGAAGATGAGTTGACCCATTTTTCGTGCTGCTTCATGTTTTCGCTCTGAACAACAGCTCTCGTGGTCTCCGTGTCGCATCTCTGCAGCATCGGTAACATTTCTGAGGAGGTGGCATCGGTCCAGCTTCAGAGGGTGTTAATGAAGTCTGACTTGAAAGAGGAAAACATGAATGAATTCAGTCCGCTCTGGAGCCGTTTGTGATGCGTTCAGGACAAGCTGTGGACATCTGAAGACTGTCAAAGACAGAAGATAATATCAGTCAAACACAGCCAACGTCAAAGTGAGACTGTAACATCAGAAAGATGTGTGTTGTGTCGGGCTGCTGTGTGACGCTGGCGAGGGAAAACATTTTTTCTTCCAAGTTACTGAAAAGAAAGAAGATGCTTTTATCCAGAGACGGTTAATGAAGAAACACCTGCTTCATGTGAGACTCTGTGATCATGTTTATGTGCTTTAATGAGCCGTGCATCGCTCTCCACTCTGTAATCCACACACAGCAGCAGATGTTGGCTGATGAAGTGATTCACTCATGTGTGTAGCGTTTCCTCTGCAGATAAATCATTTGACTCCTGCACAGATCAGGTGATAATGAGTGAAACTTTCCCTATTTGCACTGCAGGCAGCCAGACCTCCTTCTGTTGGAAACACTGAATAGTGACGTTGCATAAAAACACAAACTGTAGCTGAGACTCAACATGAATGTGTTTAAGATAAATGAGGAGTTTTATCTGTAAATCAGACTTTCCAGTTGCTGTTCCTGTTGTAGTTTTTTGTCTGATGTTGGATTGAATTATTTTAAATGAACGTCTCCTCGTTGAATGTTTGCAGACATTAAACATTTATTTCCTCTCCCATTAATCATCTCATGACCCCTCAGATTTATCTGGTGACCCTTTGGAGGGCCCCGACCCCTAGGTTGGGAACCACTGGACTAAACTAGCTAACTGTATATAAAGTAGTTGAAACTAGCTCCACCTGCAACATGCTGCTCTAACGTAAGGATTTTAAAGATCTCGGCTGTTTTCAGGTTTAAGTTTCTTCAGGTTCAGTTCGTCATTTTGCTGTAATATTCTTCTAGCTTTTATTTTTTCTTCTGAAGGTTTCAGACGGTCAGAGTCGTGCTTCAAGGCTGCTTTAAGTACTTGACCGAACCTCAGGAGAGCACTTGTCATCCTCTCTGTCTGTTTCTGTCTCATCTCCGCTTGTCAATCCTACCAGAGCTGAACTTTGCTCCCAGCATGCCTTTGTTTTCCTTTTTGATTGACGCCTGGGCTCTTGACCGGGCCGTCCAGTGTGACGGCTGATGATGGATCAGCTGCAGACGCTCGTTTTCTCTTCTTCTCTTGACATGCTGGAGGTTTGATAAGTCGCTGCTCTCTCATGGTTCTGTACGTACTAACAGAGGAAGAGAGAAACGAGATGTGAGATTATTTGGTTCGGTATGACGGCGAGATGCCATAAAACTGTCTCACGCTGTAGATACAACACTTACGAATTTGAACTTGTTTTAAATGTTTCATCCTGCACCAGATGGCAATAATTACAATAATCTATCTAATATGTAATCACTGCTATCCTGAATGATGTACAAATGCATATTTAATTGTGTGTTAGCATTCTGGGCTAAAGTAAAAGCTTGTGTGTATAATCATGTGGCTTGGTTTCAGTTAACGGCCAATAACCAGCTGTTCATGACTGACTGTGACTCGTTTCCGTGACTCGTTTCCGTGACTCGTTTCCGTCAGGAGTGAAGGAGGAAGTGGTGCCACGTTTTCAGAGCAGCGTCAGACACACGGATGGAGAGAGAACATTATGATGATCCTGATCTGACCTCGGCACATTAACTTCATAACTTTTATATAAAAGTGACTCTCTATGGAATAACAACTGTCTTGTAAAAGGATTCGTATGAACCATTTCTGTAAATGATATAATTATGAGTCGGACAGTGAAGCTCGGACGTTTTAATCCCGTCTGTTCTTCTTCTTCTTCTTCTTGTGTCTTGTTTGGCCCGTTTGTGGACAGGAAATAAGCCTGAGGAGGCTGAAGGCTTCACAGTCAGACTGTGATGAAGCTTCCCTGCTCGCTCCTTTATAAACCTGCCAAGAAGACAAAGCCTCACATTACTCATGAGTCTGTACATCTGACTGTTTCCCACAAACATTCACATCGTCTTTACCTCAACATCCATGTTAGCTCGTGTCCTCTGGATTCTATTAGTGAAATAAAAGCATTTCAGCATCCATTTATCAAACCTGATATAACTGTCCTCAAACGCACCGCGAAGCAGAGATGTTTAAATTCACTTCAGCATCGCGTTGTAATAATGTGACCTTGGCAGATTTAATTAAACTGAACTAAAAGCAGCACGATGTCGAGTCGACCACTAAACTCGATCTAAGTTATTAATGTTTAGTTTAAAACAGTTTGTTTACAGCAGCCGCAGGGTTATATGTTCACATCCCAACTGTCTGCTGCTTCATGGAAACTGTTTTGGGAAAAACTGAGACTTCCATCAATAAGTCAGCTGCCTTCAGCTTTACGAAGCTTTATAGCGAGCTTTGTTAGGTCACACCCACTTCTTTGGCTGCACCTGTGTCAGGTATCCAGGTGCTACTCTATATCTACTACTGCTGCTACTTTATCTGTCACTTGTTTTAAAGGCCTTAGCGTAGGTATTTTTTGGTTGTGACTTATTGATTTTTCTCTTTAATATTTAATGTTGCTCTGTAACTGACAAGCTGAACGCTAATGAACAAAACATCAGTTATTGCAGGTTTAAGACACCGCAAACATTTATTTTTTTAGGAGTGGCAAAGTCTGAAACAAGAGTAATAAATCACAGATTTAATTTTTTTCCATCTTTAATGTGACGTCTTTCAATTTAACCAGTGAAGTCCTCGTCAGGTGATGCTGAGGCTGACAGGTTGCTGAGTCAGCGTGGAGAAGTGAGGGAGGCGGCGGGATGAAGGGAGACCGTTAAATATTTCAGGAAGGCTGGCGATAGCAGCAGCTCTCTGTGGGGGTTCTGCACTCATTCAGCAACAGTAGGAGGCGGAGAACCCACTGAGAACATTTACATGCGAGTGAAGAACCCTCAAACCCTTCTGCTTGTTTTCATTTCCTTCTTTATGTGAAGCACAACTGTCCTCGTCTGAAACGTGCCGTATGAATAAAATTATATTTTAAATTTATAGGCTATTCAGTAATGTTATAATACATGCTTGAAGATGAAAATGTAAATTGTAATTATTTTGTCTCAGGTGTAACATACCTCAGATAATTTATTGAGCCTTGGTTGCTGAGGTTGTTGCTAATGAGGTTGCATATGAGGTTGTTATTGCTGAGGTCGCTAGTGAGGTTGTTGTTTAGGTTGTTGCTGGGGTTGTTGTTGAGGTTGCTGCTGAGGTTGTTGTTGTTGAGGTTGTTGCCGCTGAGGTTACTGCTGAGGTTGCTGCTGAGGTTGCTGTTGAGGTTGTTGTTGCTTAAGTTGCTGCTTAGGTTGTTACTGAGGTTGCTGTTGTTGAGGTTGCTGCCGCTGAGGTTGTTGCTGAGGTTGCTGCTGAGGTTTTTCCATGTGTTTGCATCCCGTATTTTGTCTTAAACATTTTGTCTTGAGGTAGTGAAATCATGTTACTACAGTTTGTTGTCATGACCTCAAAGATGGAGGATGTGTGTCAATGAGCAGCTTTGGATGGGAACTTGTGAGGTAAACAGCAGGCTGGTTATCTAGCAGTTGCATGTATTTGAATTGATGTGGGACTCCTGTCCCTGATGCTGTTGCACTGACTGATGCTTCTCTGCTGTACCTGAATGCAGCAGAAACGTTGTGTTTGGAAAGCTTGTTCCTTCCTCCCTCTGTCTCTTATGTACGACTGTATCAAGGCTACTCCTCTTGATATTTTTATAGCTTGCTGTGTGGGAAATGACTCAGGTCATCAGCTCTTCTCTCTTCCTACATGCTGCTCGGTGTGTGTGCGTGTGTGTGTGTGTGTAATATCAGTACAGCAGGTGAAGCTCCCTCATTATCCTCGTCATGCCATCAGAAAGCGGCACACAGCTAATGAACCTGCACAGACGAGGTGAGGCGTGGCTCAGCTAAAGCTACCGTGATGAGTCGGCTGGCAGCAACAGGAGGAGATAAACAGCAAAGATGATGTTTTTGACTTTTGTCTGAAAAAAAACAAAAACATGAGCTATTAATCATGTTCATACATAATGCAGTATTAATTTTACCAACGGTCCTGAAGTCGGACTGAGCAAACGGGCTGAGGACGTTGAGTTTTAGGTAACACTCCAGACATGTATATATTAGATATTATATAATATGAGATAATCAGAGTTATTCCACTTCATGATGGATGTCTGCACTAAACCGGTTCGAGACACGATACCGAATCTGTCAGGATGCAGCGGTTTTAGGGAAATTTGATTAAAATAAAGCACATGGAGTCTTTGAGTATTTTACTGTGTGAAACCAGAAGGGGAAATTGTATATTAGAGGATTAATGAAGCGTGTGTTGAGACTTTTAGACTTTTAAATGTGTTTTTCATTGCTGATAAGATCTGAAATGACTGACAGGAAATGGAGAATAATGTGATGCAGATATAAAACCAATCTTCATGATGGATTTGTTTTTCTGACTGATGATGAACAGAAACTCTGAAGTAGGAAACTGAGACCCGACTGTGAAGATAAATGTGAAAATGTTTTTTCATGTAATGAAGATTTTTGTTTTAATCTATAAAGCAGGTTGTTGCTAACAGTAGTTGGTGATTAAATCCACTCTTCCAGAGCTGGAGGTGCAACCCTGTTTACATTCATATGCAATAAAACATTATTTCAAATGAGTGAATCTTCATTTATATCGCAGCATCTTCACACCAGCTTCACATCCCTGATGAGATTAATCTGTGTGTAAATGTCACAGCAGGTTGTGTGTGTGTGTGTGAGATTCCTCAGGGCTGTGTGACGGGCTGCTTCAGTTTGTTCACCTCCTGACGTTTGTTTAGCTTGTTCAGCAGTAAAGTGTGACGTGTTCATCGGGGCAGAGCCTGAGTCTCAGTCCATGAGTCTCAGTCCATGAGTCCCGGGTGTGGAGGCGACGTAGCGTTGGTGTATCTGGAGGACGGGGGTGTAATGAAGCACGAAGAGACGCTGTAATAATCTCATTATTCTCCACCACTCCGTCCAAAATAGTCTGCCAGCAACACGACTACCGGAGCAGTCGATGGGTTAATCGTGCGTGTGTGTGTGTGCATGCGTGTGTGTGTGTGTGTGTGTTGCTGCTGTTACTCTGTTTGGTTGAAACACTTGTTTGCCCAAAATTAGCTGCAACTAATGATTATTTCATAATCAATTAATTTGTCAATTATTTGGTGCATTTACTTGTTTTGGTCTAGAAAGTGTGTGTGTGTGTGTGTGTGTGTGTGTGTGTGTGTGTTTCCAAAGCTGATATGTCTTATTCCTTTGTTGTTGTTTATTGTTGTACTAGTTAAGCTGTAAACAGAACCATGTTTCTGCACATGCTCAGTGGCGTCCGCCCTACACTGAACTGCTCTGCAGAGACATGATCTCTGTCATTCGTGTTTGGAGCTGTTTCTAAACACAGTCACATGACCAACCTCTATGATGACGGATCATGTGACCCAGATTCACACACAGTACTGTTAGTAGATCAGTTCTTCGTTGGTTTGGATACAAACGTGAGATTTGTTGACAGTGAGAATATGTCAGATCAGCTTCTTTACTGTGAACTGATTCAAAAGCAAAAATCAGTTGGTGATGAGTCTCACCTCCAAAGGAAAGGAGCCAATTTAATGCCTCTTCCCTCTTTCACTGCTGTCTGCCGAGAAGAAGAAGAGCAGTGGAAGCTTTTAACCCCCCTCTTCACTCTCTCACCTCCAACCAAAGCCAGAATCCCTCCCAAAGTCCCTGAACTCATCTGAAAATCTTTCTTATCTCGGCTCCTCCCTCTCAGTTTTCCTCCTAGCAGCGTCCTCGGCAGCAGCAGCGTCCTCGGCTGCTTCAGCCTCTAATCCATCCCAACATCTAACCGGGCAGCCTGTGGGTTCTTTCACACCACAACGTGTGAAGAATATTACAAAAACCCGGCAGCAGTGAAAGTGATTTTCTGGTATTTATATTCTGTTCTGATGTTAAACAAAGTTTCAACACTCGAGGTGAACGTGTAGAAACGCAGCTGGATGTGAGAAGTTGACATTTGGAGCTACTATAGTTTGTTTACGTCGCCTCCGGAGCCAGAGGAAGCTTCCTGAAGCTGACCAATCAGAACAGAGCGCGCTCATCAGGAGGCGGGTCTTAAAGAGACAGGAGCATCCTGTTTGAGACAGAGGCTGAACTGAGGGGCTGCAGAAAGGACCAGGATGAGATCAATGAGGAGGTTTTAACTGGAAACCATGCAGAGATATCCAGTAGAGACAGAATAGAAATACAGAGCTGGACATGTGCAGGATTCGTCTTTAACTTCTGAGGAGACGCAGTGCAAATCACATTTCAACAGACAACCAATGAGAAACAATGAAAATGAATTCAAATCAGTCTCTAATTGTCACGTCTTACTTTTGTCAGTTTAAACCACTTCCTCCTAATTTCTACATCCGTTCTGTTTACTCCACCTCCACCACCTGCAGACTCTGCACAACACACCCATCTTAACCTTAATTATTACTTTCTATATACCTGCTTGTTATGCAGGTATTTATTTAATAGGCAGGTTTGGTGGTTTGTATTTGAGAGCAGAACAAAATGAAGTCTGGATTGAAGCCGACGTGCAGCGTCGAGACTTTATACACTATAAGTAGATATTAGCTTTAATTAGCATCTTTATCGTATCACCTAAACCTTCTAGTTTCATCCTCGTGGTTTCACACATCGTTCCTCCTGATGTGTTCAGTTATTTTGCACCTTTTCAGATATGTTGCACCTGCGGTTTGATCAGGTGATTTGACAGCTGCTGGTTGCTTTGATGCATCTTCTTGGTTACTTTTGTATTTATGAGCCCTTTTCAGACCAGCAATATGTAACATTTGTGTTCATGCATCTTTTTGTCAACAGTTTATGTTGATGCTATTTTTTAGATATTGCAGGAAAAGGCAGCATAACGTTGATAAATTAGTTTTAATAAAAATGCAGCTGCTTCTTTAGCTTCAGTTTTGATTTAAAGGAGTTTGTTCAGATATGTGGAGCGTAAACGTGAACGCTGCTCATGTAGATTAAAGGACAGAAAACTGGACGCTTCACAACAGAACAGCAGGTCAGAAATGTATTTTATATTGTTGTTATCTTCCCTCCATGCAGACAATAAATATATTTATTTAAGACAACATGCTCTTGTCTTCATGCTCGTCCTTGTGCTGTCTCTATGTGCATCTGTCCTGGATGTTTCAGGTTCGTCCAGGCTGCCATCAGATTAGCCTGAAGGGTTGCCTCTCTGAATGGGCCTTTACAAACGGCGAACGTTTCGATTTTGTAGCTTAATGTTTGCATATTTTTGCAGGATAGGCAGTTTATAGATGTGCATACATGCTGCTGTTTCTTTGTATGTTTTGCAGTGATCAGAGACTTTAGATCCAGTTTTAAATGAACTTGAGATGCATTTGTTTTGGAGGACACAGCTCATCATCCTACGTCTTTGCTGGCACAGGGACATCGGTACACTTAAAACGCTTTAAGAATCCATTTCAGTCTGCACACGTAATCAACTTATCCTGCAGAAATCTGTCCGCGTTAAACTGTGCTGCTCCTAATCTCTTAACATGATAAAGAAAACCAGACTCCTCCTTTCAGAAATCACTTCGCTGCTGTAAAAATGGAATAATCAGATTACTGAAGTGCATGTAAATGAATCTGAAGCTCTCCTGATTCTGTTTACTGTCAACTTTGAGGAAGAAAGAGAGAGAAATTACCCACGCTCACACTGGGCAGGGCTGTGTTTGGGGCGGCTGCTTCCCTCCCCCCCCCCGGGTCGTATGGAGCAGCTTTAATGGCTGCTGTTGTTTCACACTACGAGCCAATCTGGCTGTGCTCCTGGAGCCATCAGAGGGCTGTTAGCACACAAACAACAGCAGTCCTCCCGCTATCAGCGACAGTAAAAACAGTCAGAGACCTCCTGCGGTTCAGGATGACTCCAGCCCCCCCACATTCTCCTTGATGTGGATGCAGATTAGATTGTCGGCATGCAGGGTGGTGGTTTGTCACAGGCTCTGGCTCGGATCGGGCTCCAGGGCAGAATTTCGCAGGCTTTCTGACAGGCGTCGTGTCACCTCCCTCTGTTCTGACGAGCCGCCATCTGGATGGAGGGCAGTGAGCACCGGGGAGGATGAAATAAAGAGGAGATGCTGTTTTTGTTGAGGTTAATTTCACCTCCTCCTTCACTCCTCACATCTGCCTCGCCGCTCCGCTCCGTCTCTCCGGGGCCTCGCTGCAGCGTCGGCTTCCTCAAAGTCGACTCTAATCAGCTCCGACTTGTTGTTGTGATGATCACTGATGTTTTTTCTATTTTTAAAATTGTCTGAATTCAACTCCGGTGTGACGTCACGACCTGACGGACGTCCAAGCGGCCACTTTAAAGGCACAGTTCGTGAATACGGGCTGTATTTATAACATGTAACGTTAGCTTGGTGCTAGCAGTACGTTTCTGTTGAGACAGAATCAGGAGTAATCGTGCTGGTTTAATGAGCGACTCCATACAAAACGCTCTTTAACATCCAGACTGTGAAGGTCACAGACAGAACTCCTCATTGACCTTCACGACCTTCGTCTGTCCGCCATGATTAACACAAACACCTCGGCTGGCGACGGTTGAAGCACGAAGCAGAAACACGGCAGTGATGAACACTAACGGTAGAAACAAAGATCTTAAAGGTTCATGATGATAGCGTGGAGTTGCTCTGGCTGCAGTTTGATAGCTTCATTCATCTTTCAGATATTTTTTCTCTCTGTTTGTCATTTTTAAGCAGATTTTTATTTGTATTTATCTCTTCACAGATTGGATTTTCTTTCTGAAGTTCCTGTTGACTGAAGAGCTCCTCCGTCACTTCCCATCAGTTTTCCCACGTTGGGATTTACATCTGCCAATCTGGTGAGGAACAAATGCTTTTTATTCTCTGCTCGCTTCACACTTTCCTCTTCGCCTCTTTCTCTTTCTCTTAGGAAAGTTGCCACTGTGAATGTGTGTGGGAGAGTGTGGATGGTTTCTAGTTGCAGCAGAAAATGGCTGCATGTGAAGTGTAAGAAATCAGAGACGATAACAGATGGAATAAAACCAGGAACATATTCATGGATGTATTTGTAGTTTTCTGATGTGACGATGAGAGTTTTACATGTTGGACACAGACGTCACCTGATAATTATGCTCCTGTGTTAAGTGGTATCGAATGAATTTCGCCTCGTTTTCTTCCCAAAAGGTTTTGTCAGTCTTTTGTTCTTTTTTTCTTCCTCTTCTGCTCGAGGAGCTCTGAAAGCTGCAGTGGAAATTATTAATGTCTCCTTGAAGCATTTTGGGTGCAAATTTAGCGCAGTAGCGAGTAGGGAGTCTTATTCAGAGGAGTAAGAAATATATTATGGACAAATCAATACTGCAACACATGCTGCTGCTTGTAATGCTCAAAGACTTGCATTGATACTTGCTAAATATAAGCAGTATATGGATTCTTCCTGGCCTCCTCATTTCAGTTGTCAAACAGGTCGACTGTGTTGAGTCGATCAAAGCTTTGTCAGCAGGATCATGAACAGACGCGTCGTCTTCGTTTAGCAAAACCAGACAAATAATGACCGAAAAACCAGATAAAACTCAACTTGACATCAGTATGATGGAATAATAAAACACTTTATAGCAAATGAGCTCAATAAACTAAAACTATTCAACTAGATTTTGAGATGGAGGAAACACAATCTGTGCTGCAGAAACGTGTTTGTGTGACAGCGACTGCTTGAAAAGAAGTCATTTCTGAGGCAGTGGGTCTTGTGTAGGAGTTGTGGAAGCACAAGTATGAGGCAGCGTTTTGGTCCTGATGAGATAAAAAGTCATGTGATCCGTCCTCCTCCACTCCCCCGGCTGCAGCAGATTATTTCAATTTTGGGAAGAAAAGACTTCTGAAGTCTCTGCAGCATGAGAGGATCCACCAGCACGCTGTCGGCTCGAGCACGCGGTTTGTTGATCAGCAGAGTCAACCTGTGTGTGTGTGTGTGTGTGTGTGTGTGTGTGTGTGTGTGTGTGTGTGTGTAAACCCTCATTTAATGCAGTGGTGTTGGCAGCTTCTGGAGGCGTTTTGAAGAGATGTTTTTTACAAACATGTTTTCCACTTGATAAATGAAGTGACGTGTGTATGAACCGGTAGCGTCCATCTCCTCCTGCACTACATACGTCTACAGACTGCACGTTTAAAGACGTCAGATACATACAGTGTGTTCATTATGTTACCTGGTTACTCAGGTGTGTGTGTGTAAAACCCTCCACCTGCTGTGTGCAGAAATGTGACGCCTCTGACTGATTGATGAGCTCAGCTTGCGGCCGCAGATGACCTGTAAGACTCGTAATGAGTTTTTACAAGGTGACAGCCGACACACACACACACACACACACACACACACAATCAGGACAAAGGTGACCTGACGTAGCCGTGGGATACTTGCTCTCCCTCTTTTAATCCCCTGACCTCTGACTCTTGCCTCTGATTGGGCAGATAACAAACATAAGAGGTCATGTGATTCGCTGGAAGGCTGGGATGTTTAATTAGCTCATGTTCCTGGGGGAGGGGCAGCTTTTGGCCCCCGGGGGCCTCTGTCAGCCTCGGCTCTCTGTGTGATGTCACTGCGATGAGAATAATGACAAAAACAGAAAATCCTGGTTGTGAAAAATTCCTTTGAGGTTGCCAGCAGCACCTCCACCTCCACCTCCACCTCCCATGGTGCATTGCTGCCCTCTTCTTCATAGAGAGTAAATGATGAGGCCTCCCGTGGAGGAGCCATCTACTACATCTGTTGTGACTGCTGGAGAAATGAGGAGAGAAGATTGAAGCAGGAAAAAAAGTGACAAACGAAGATTGAGAGAAACAATGTGATTGGTACAGTGAAAAGCTCTTTTAATGGATGTCTGCCACTCCTCTTCCTCACTGCTTCTAATATCACTGCACACACACACACACACACACACACACACACACACACACGCCCTCCTCCTCCAGCTGTCAGAGAGATGAATCTCTGTTGGTGGATGTGAAGAAATGGAGCCGAGGCTCCGCAGGGGAAATGAACTCACAACTATACTTAATCATTTACCTCCACCTCCTCCTCACAGTCTCCTCTCTCTCTCTCCCTTTCCTTGTGTCTCTCTGCCTCTCTCGCCCCCCTCGTATCTGACATTTGAACCGATGAATCGCCACAATCTCAGAATCAAATCCTGAAGCCTTTCAGCGCTTTGTGATTCAGCGAGCTTGGACAGGCTTTCTGTAAACAGCAGCCTGAGGTGACTGAGATGAAACAACAGCTTCACAGCTTCTCTTCGCCTCCATAATTGCTGCTAAAATAGTTTAAAACAGTATGAACACAGTGTGGTCATCTGTGACGGTGACACACATGCAGTTTCAGCTTCTACGTCGTCGTGCATCCTCACATTTGTGAGATTTAATGGTTTTAGAAATTGTTAAATGCTATCCGGATGAATCACAGGAAACGGTGACTGATAAGGCTTTGATTTAGACATTACTGTCCTGAGCAGACTTCAGGCCACTCAGTGGCTGGAAGCTGAGAGCAGAAGGAAGCCTCCGTCGCTGCAGCGTTAATGTGTCCTGGACAGAAATAGCAGCATGTGACTCACCACATTAGCAGGAGCCTAACGAGGTCTCACAGCATCAAAGTGCAACGAGCTCAGAGTGCCGATCGTGCAGATCGTGCACATGAAGAAGAAAGATGCCGGTCCAGTCCGGTGTTGTTTCATCAGATGAAGTCCAATTTTATGTCTCAACTATGATATTTAATGTTAATTTATTTAATGCCACAACAAAGTGCTTCACGTGATCAGAACAACAGATGATAAATAAGGAACAAGCAATAACGGAAATAAGATATAAAAAATGATCTGTAATGTCTTAAAAAAGATTTGTCAGCATGTCTCTCATTCAGCGACAGAAATAAACTTCCACGCTGAGATTATTTAGTTGAAACTCTTCCAGAGTTTTGGAGCTGAGACTGAAAGTCACCGCTGGTCTTCGGTCCAGAGCCGCACGCTTTTATTTTTAGATCTGAGTTTGATTTGGGGTCAACAGCTCAGCAGGTGTGAGTCACATTTTTACATTTTCTGAAGCATAATGTTGTTTTTTTACACTGTTTTCCTTCCTTCCAAGCAGCCAATGTTTGATTATTAGAAACTCATCTAAAATGCTGTTCAACTATTATCTATCTATACTACTAAGCTCGGCTGCTTTTGGTAAATTGGTCCCAACTCTTATGTCACAATAAGAGACGAGTATCTGTGACCCGTGTAGCTTTCACAGCACGTGTGTGTGTGTGTGTGTGTGTGTGTGTGTGTGTGTGTGTGTGTGTGTGTGTGTGTGTGTGTGTGTGTGTGTGTGTGTGTGTGTGTGTGTGTGTGTGTGTGTGTGTGTGTGTGTGTGTGTGTGTGTGTGTGTGTGTGTGTGTGTGTGTGTGTGTGTGTGTGTGTGTGTGTGTCCTATGCAAAGCGTGTCATACTGCTGTCTGGTCCTGTTAGCGCTGACGACTGACAGCAGTGACAGCAGAGATCTGCAGAGAGCAGCTTATTAAGACAAGAGACAGGAAGAGGATGCAGAGAGGGTTAGCAGGGCAGTTGAAGTGTGTGTGTGTGTGTGTGTGTGTGTGTGTGTGTGTGTTCTTATGCAGATCTGATTTGATCCAGCGTTGCGTTCCAGGACTGACGAAACCAAATCCATTATTTCTCTGTGTCAAATTAGAAATTAGTCCAATTTTAACTCTTAATATTTTCATCAGTGGTTAAATTCAACTTAAAGTGAACTCTGTGTGTACGATTAATCATAATCCTGCCACACTTGTACTGAAATTGTAATAAACTTGTCTGTCAGTATGTGACAGGATGTGAAGTTTAGTTTAGAGCTGCTGCAACTGTTGTGGTTTTTAATTCTTCATGGATATCATATCATAACAGCATCCAGGTTTCTCTGTGATTTGTGGGGTCTAATAGTTTTATTGAGCCTCCCGGTCGTTTGTAATTTAGTTTTGTTCATTTCACTTTCACAGCGCTTTAAAATGCTTATTGATCGTTGTACCATATTTTCCAGACTATACGCTGCTAGTTTTTCCCCACACGTTGAACCCTGCCGCTGATACGATGCGGCTTATCTATAGATCATCGGCCATCAGGGGGCGCAAGACAGACGCAAGAGGTCAACGCTAAGAAGAAGACACAATGCGACATGCACAAACGCAAACATGACTCATTCACACTAAATGGCCAAGAAACTGTTGAGTCTCAGCGTCTCTGTTGTATTATGGGATGTTTGCTCCATGGAATAATATAGCAGTGTGTTATTGCATCTCAGAGGCAGCAGGTGAATATACAGCAGCTGATTCTCAGTGGAAACTTTGACCCTCTTTACTGTCCTGAAGCAGACTTTGTGTATTTGAATGTGCAGCGTGTAGGCAGCGGGAGCTCAGGGAAACAGACAGAAGAGCTCTTGTGTGCTTGGTGTGTGTGTGTGTGTGTGTGTGTGTGAATATAAACTGTGAGTCGATTGTCATGTTATTTATACAGTCGGTGTGGGTGTGCAGCACAAAGCCAGAAGGCAGCACATGTTTACACTGACAGAGACGGAGAGATGCTATCACACACTGATCCTCTCTGAATGTAAAGTGCTTCAGCTGGTTTTTAAAGGTTTTTCATTTTTGTTGGTTATAATGATGCTGTGTGATCAGTAGATGGAGGTAGCGGCAGGATTTGTGTCTTTGTAAGTTCAACATTTTGGGACATTTTTCTGGACCTTAATTACACAAATAGACAATTTGAATGGAGGCAAAGCAACTGGGATTTCTAAATGACAGCTGATGCAATTGTTGTTGTTTTTTTGTTTTTTTTTTTGTTTTTACTGTTGAAGCCTAAAATAAAAAAAATAAAAAAAAAAATAAATAAAAAAAACAGGTTGCTGCACTGTTTTTTTATTGTTGCTAGGCAACCACCGAATCGTCTGTCCTTAACCTACCTGCTATTTTCCCGTGAAGTAAACTCACAGATCTTTACCTTTTAACTAATAGTACAGTTTAAATGAATGAATATAACTCCAGCGCTGCACGTCCAGGCCTGTTGGTTCCTGTTGGTTCCTGTCGGTTCCTGTTGGTTCCTGTTGGTTCCTGTTGGTTCCTGTCGGTTCCTGTTGGTCCCTGTTGGTTCCTGTTCAGCTCCAGGAATCCAACAACAGGCGAAAGAAACGAATGACGTCAGGCGCTGCTTCTGCTCTGAGTTACAGTATTTTCAAGGTGCTCCTGAAGAGGTTGATGAGGCAACCTGATGGTCACGTAAACATTTCTCACTTTTATTTAAGTTTTATCATCAAATCTATATAATAATAAAATAAACAGAACAGGTTTCCCAGTTCCAGTATAACACAGGGTTAGGAGAAGAATCAGCTCAGCCTGTGTTGAAAGTGGACAGTTGAAACCCAACTTCTCACCGCTCCCCTCCTTCACACTCCTCATGTGTTTGCCACGTCGACGGTACATGAAGTGACAAAATCATGATGTCACACCCCTTTATTTTATAAAGTCAAATAATTAATTAATCACAAACTGATCAGAGAAATGATCCAGGTGTTTTAGCTTCACGAGCTGTCGTGTCGTCCATCTTTAAACTCGACCTTTCTCCCCCTCCTCTTGTTTACATGCTGCCGGCCTGCAGTAACAGTCCCGCTGTGGGCCAGTAAACCTGACCTCTGACCCCATAACAAGCAGGAAGTGTTGGTGTTAAGCTGTCGAGTCGTCTGCTGGACGGTCACCTGACACTCACCCAGACAGCAGGCAGTAAAACAAGATGTTGTTTTTCTTGCAGTAAATTGCTGAAAGTGTTGCCGACCTGCCGACCTCAGTTTGTTAAAACCTGCTTTCATCTCAGAGGAGAAATGAAGCTTCACACTGCAGCGCTCGTGTCTCTCTCTTTATTTCTTTCTTGGATATAAAAAGTTAAAGATACCAGAGAGATTATTTTCTTAGACACAGAAGCTGCTGTTGAATGCTGAGGCTCATGGGATACAGTGTTGTTGGTTCACCTTTGTTAAAGGAAATTACAGGTGTTTGTTTGCAGGTTTAAGTTTCCAAATCGCTGCTCTGTTTCAGTTTCTTTAATTGTTTCACAGTGAACATCCAGTCTGATGTATGCATGTAACATTATCACTGCATATTAATGTAGTTTTAGTGCATAAACTATAATATAAGAACTCAGGATGTTTCAGTTGTTTTTTTATACTGCACAAAATGATGAAACACATTTAAAATGAGCAGCAGCTGCATGGTTTGCAAATCAGCTGATGTGATTTATTGTGCAGTAAATGACTAAAGACACACAAAACTAGTGTTGTGGCCCTTTACACAAGAAGAGTGGTGTTATTCTTTTTTTCTATATGTTAGATCTGTCATTGTTTCCTACTGAAGATGTTTAAAACCAGCTCACAAACATCTAGTTTCACCTTTTAAAAGAGGCTCAGTAATTTCCTAAAACAGCCACTCGCTGTAGTTTCAGCAAACGTTACTGAAACAGGAGGAAATCGTGCATTTGTTGGGACTACTTTTAATGGCGGATGAATCCACATTTGATTTCGGTGTATCTGATGCGTTTTAAAAGCTTTTTGGACGACAGCGATTATCAGGATTTGGACACAAACACTCATTAGTACCACCAGTTCATTGTTGGTTTGTTGGTTTATTGATTTATTAATAAAATGTAGAGAATTGAGACTTATAATTTCAAAACTGTAGCTTCAGATAATTAGACACAAACCCCCAGAATCATGTTTCAGCTTTTTAGAAAGAGTAAACGTGTGTATGTGGTGGAGGCAAATGGAGAAGAGGCCAGTTTAAAGAGGGGGGGTGGAGGCTCTGGCTCTCTGTGCTTTCAGTGGGAGGATTAATGGAGGGTGTGATCTGTGTCCATCACTGAAATAACCTGAGTAAGCTCCAGTCAGGTAGGACTGCCTGGAGCTCTGCACACAGTTTACATTACAGATGTTCCTGCTGCCGTTTCCCTGCAGGCTAACACTTCAGATAGAGCGTATGAGTTGTTTCCAGAGAAGAGATAAGAGCTGCAGAGGTGCACTGATCTCAGCGGAGCTTCGTTAGCTCAGGTGTGCAGCGTGCAGCGTGCAGCGTGCAGCGTGCAGCGAGCTGCGAGCTGCGGCTGGTTCTGGGCCTGAACATGGCAGGTCTGTGTTCTCTGTAATTAGAGCGCTCACTGCCTCACCATTACATTTCCTAATATGGAGCTTACCTTCATGCCTCCAGGCACAGAAAACAAAGAAACAGTCACGTTGAATTGACTCACATTCAGCAAATACAAAGCTCGGAGCAGAAATCTGACTGCAGGTACGCCAGGTGTGTTTGTTTAACGGCATCTCAGCCGGAACAGAAACGCATCAAACGTTTCCTCAAAACGGATTATAAATGAAGTCTGGAGCAGGTTGTAATTTAGATTAAAGAGTGAAATTAGTTTAACCTCCTGATCAGCATCAACAATGTAAATCTGAGCTGTAGCAAGGAAACAGTCTGTTTTCTTTTTAATGTGTCAGAATATATCAAATAATGTTTGTTCCAACATCAGATGTTTAATTTAAGCTTCATATTAAATCCTGAAGCAAATATAATAATAGAAATATTAACATGACGTTGGGGTTGGTCCTGTCTGCTTCTGCTGTTGTGCTCACTTATAGTTTCATAGAACAATAAACACGATTGTCACGTCTGCAGATGTTCAGGTTTTATAAGTCTGTAGGTTAAAGTTACTTCCTTACAGTTAGCAAGGATGGAAGTAAACTGAAATCTATCACATTATATATACGTCATCTGAACTGCGTCACGTCTCCGGGTCATAATGACTTCAGCCGCGAGACGGCGTCTGTCACCGATGACCGACTTCGTTATTCAGGTAAAAAGACGAAGCAGAACACCTGACGTTGGCATTAACTGGAGAACACATGGAATTAAAAAAAAAGAGTTACTGAGGTTAATAAAGTAAGGATTATTAATCACCCTGCAGATAATATTCTCATTTTGTCTATAAAATGAAGAAAAAAATGAAGACAAATGTTCCTGTTCTTGTATTGTTTGTGTATGACACCATGAAAGCACCAATATAACTACTGTAGTCCGAACCTGCTGGAGTCAGGTGGGCGGATGGTGTCCAATCACATTTGTCACGACATCGTTGGTCCTTGCAGGTGATGATTAATTGGTTGAAAGTGAAAACGTTTCTCTAAACCATCACTTCTGGTTTTTGGTCTTTTGCATTCCACAGCAAAAAAAAAAAAGGCACACAAAGCTCCTCTTTTCTTCCTGACAGTATGTAAGGTGACACGGCTCCTTTCTCCCTGTTATTTCTCCTCTTTCCACCTTTCTCCTCCCATCTGCCTGACGGAGCGTTACAGTGAAAGCCCGGGGAGGAGAGGGGGTTGAAATCGGAGCCCTTCCCTCAGAGGTGCAGTAGATTTATGGCATGTTTGTGCATGAGGAGGAGGAGGAGGAGGAGCAGTGGGAGTAGAGCAGCAGAAGGAAAGAAGGAAAGGAGGGCATGAAACAGCGACAGAGGTTGAAGAATTGGGACAAAAGTCTTGAGAGAAAGAAAAGAGCCATGGAGGTTATTGTTGGAAGAGCTGTGAAAGAGGAGGATTAGTGGGAGGAGGCGCTGAGGAGGGAGAAGGAGAGCGCCCCTGTCGCTCTGTGAAGCTGAACTTGGACTCTAAGCACATGTTTAGATCGCAGGGACTGCTGGGAAAGAAATATCCAGGTAGGAAGACGGGGCAAAGGTCACTGCTGGCGTGTGTTCGTGTCTTCTGTACCAGCTTGTCGTCATTCTGTTGGTCTGGTTTGATTTTGAGACTTTGAGTGTTTAAAGGTGTAGGAGTGGATGAAAGCGATTTATCAGTGCACGAGGTGGAGGAGGAGGAGCAGGAGCAGGAGGAGGCATGCAGCTCCACTCAGTGTTTGTAGTGCAGATTAAATCCACCTCTGTTTGACTTTGTGTTTCTTCTCTCGTTTGTTGGTTCCTCAAATCTTTTTTTTTCATATCTTGTGTAAGTTCCTTGGAGACGGTACTATAAGACATCTTTACACCTGTCTGCTACAGGAGCTGCTGCTTTTTATTGATGTGTATCCTGATGTACTTTTGGTTTTATTTGTCCAGGTTTTAAATATTTGTCTTTTTTTTTCTGCAACAGAGCTGATTGGAATCTCACTCGTGGCGCTCCAAGCATTGAATTCTGACTTTAGAAGAAAGTAGTTGCTCTTTAAATATATCATTTTAACACTGCTTTGAGCTGCACAAATTAAATCCTGTTGGTCTCCTTTGTTGCAGAAATTTCAAAGTTACCTGTTGACACTCCTCCTCTGTCCATGCATATACTTAAAATAAAACAGTAAAATATCATTCATATGATGATGACAAAGTAAAAGTCAGTATGTTAGCAGAAGATGGATGGATGGATAGTTGATGGGTGGGTGGATGATGGATGGATGATGGATGATGGATGATGGATGATGGATGGATGTCCAAAACAAAGTAGACTCAGATCACAACTTAACAAAACATGATCATTGAGAACATTTGGAAATCAGGAGAGAAAATTAATTCATCCACCAAGTTTATGTTTAGCGTTTCAATTATAATATCAGAATATTGAGTTTTACTTCTCTGTATTTCACAGAGAAACATAATAATACATGTATGGTGTAGTATATATTATTATAGTATAGAGTAGATGTGATTGTTATTATTGTTATATACTACACAGTTGCATGTATGCTTACACTGTGATGTGCTGTTTTCAAGACACTAAATGTCCTCTGTACAACATTAACAGCGCTGTCATATGTGAAATATGTTCCTGGTTCATCTGTGAGACACAGAGAGGGAGGACGGAGTATCTCCGTGAATTCCTGCCTGTATCTGCTCGACTGCAGGGAAATGAAATGAAAAGGTCGACCTCGGTCACAAACCCACTAATCCCACCTCAGCTTACTCTGATAAATCACAAACAAATGCTCTCGACCTCACAGAGCAGGCCGGCAGATTATGTCAAGCGCGCTTCTGTGACCTAAAGGAATCAAATTAAAAGCAGACGAGAACAGGTGGGGCGTACCTGACAGACACTCGGCTGTCAGAACAAAAGAAAAAGCAACGGACGACATGAAACGTTCACAGAGTCGACTCCGGTGTCGGACAGTGAGAGGATGATGAGAATCATTTGACTTGTGAATCTGTGTGATGAAATATGAATAGAGGTACATATTTCATCACACAGTGGAGGCAGTATTGATGAGATGCTGTTGAATCACACGACTTTGAGTAGTGTTGTTTCCAAAAGAAGAAACTAAAATGGACTCGGAAGGTTTCTGAAGTCTTGATTGACGTGGAACTGAATTATTAGAGATGAAAAGATGAATAACTGTTAGAAAATATCAACGATGACTCTAAAGATTAAAGCTTTTGGCAGCTATATGATGTGTCTTGTTATATATCTTGTGTCTCTGACTGTCCTCTTGTCCATCGGCTGAACTCATCATCAGTATTTAGAGCCACCAGAACAAATTATGACTCAGTAATGAAGTCGGATTCTGTTTCTTAGTCTGCCGACAGTTGAGTCAGACGTTGTAGCAGCTGATGAGGCCTGGAGCTCCTCGCTAACATGCAATAAAGCAATCAGTGTCCTCTCCCAGGTAACGCCAGGTAACGCCAGGTAACGCCAGGTAACGCCAGGTAACGCCAGGTAACGCCAGGTAACGCCAGGTAACTAGACACTGTGGATCTACAGCAGGTGAAACCAAAAGTGAAGTTGATCCGTGTCATCTCCTGCTGTCTCTTATGATCTATTACTGATTATAATTAGATTTCATTCTGTTCTCTTTGTTCTTACATTTTATACTCATAATTTGGTTTAATGTCTTGAAGGGGGAAGTTTCCTCCTCGCGGTAAATGTTCATTATGTGTCTCTTGGCTGAGACTGAGAGTCGTAAAACAGACTTTAGTTTCCTGTCGGTCGGGGAAAGAGGAGCAGCGATGGGCCTGTTTGATGAAGTGAGAAAATAGAGCAAGAAGATGCTGCGACATGATGAAGTGCGTCGCGAGAGTCCAGACGATGGAGATCAGCCAGGTGTTTGGCTGAAGGTGACGCTGATAAACACTCAGAGTTTCTGCTCAGTCATTGTTCACTGTTTCTTACTGATTTAACAGCTTGTGTAGTGAGATAATACTCTTACCTGTATCCATGGTTACTCATGTGTCACTAACATGCTGGTGAAGATTTGTTATGCTAAATGAACATTTTTATGTTTTAGATATTGTATTTGCTCAGAGTTTAACTGTGAGTCTTGAAACACACGCTGGCTGCTCAGAGCTGCTTCACACCGATGTGTCTTCACTCACTGAGCTTCTGTTTCAGCCGTTAAAGGGTTAACTTTATTAACTACAGCTGATCTAATCTGCTGCTGCTGCTGGTCATTTTAAACTGAGAAGCTGCTCCCTTCATGTTTTCTATTGATTTTTGATCATAAGAAAGAAAGTGTGTGTGTGTGTCTTTGTTTATAGATTATTACATTTTACATCATAAACGTCTTAAATAACTTCAAGTCAAGACGTTGCTCTGTATGAAAACGTGATGGCTGTTATTAGAGTTTGGAGGCAGCAGCGTGACTCACTGATGTGTTTTTAATAGTTTTTGGACAACAGAGGTCTACAGTACAGAAGAATATGATTATATCCGCAGTTGAGATATTTGTTGACAATAAAGAAAAATATAGAAAATTGCTAAAATGGACGCAGCTATCAACGGTCATCACCAGGACTTCACCTGCAGAGATTCAAACACTAATATCCTGAAGACATTTTACAAAATGGCCAAATTTGAGTTATTTTCCTTTCCTGTGTGTGTGTGTGTGTGCGTGTGCGTGCGTGTGTGTGCGTGTGCGTGAGTGTGTGTGCGCGTGCGTGCGTGCTTGCGTGCGGTCAACAGTAGATTGATTATCAGTCTCTACTCTTATCTCCGGCCTCTACTGCAGGAAGCACCAGCTGATTATTCCTTTAATCAGGAGCATCCTCTGCTTGATTAGCTTGGTGCTAAGAAGCTCTTCAGTCTGAACGCAGCCGCTGGACCAGAGCAGCACGTTCAGCCCTTAATTGCATTATCATACAGACCTGACTGACGGAGAGGCTCCCTGCAGGTGATCTGTTTATCCAGAGTTTAATCTCCGTTCATCTCAACACCACAGGAGCCTTTTCACTGTAAACTGTGTCCTCTGGCGGCAGGAAACACTTTTTATAAACACGCTTCACTTCCTGGGAAGATGAAATCCATCCATCACTCGAGCTCTGAAAAGAGTCATAGATTACTCCTCTATAATGGGACACTTTAAGTTCACACGTTTTGTTTTTGTGATTCAGCTTCAACATGTACGGATGGATGTGAGAAGTTGATAATTGGAGTAAAGAAGGAGAAACAGAAGAGACGGGAGCTAAAACGTCCTGTTTGAGACAGAGTCTGAACTGAGGGGCTGCATGAAGGACCAGGATGAGATCAATGAGGAGGTTTTACCTGGAAACCATGCAGAGATATTCCAGTAGAGCCAGAATAAACAGTGCTGTCTAAACTGAACCATAAAACGATGAATCATGCTGTAGTTTGTACCAGAACATGCTTCACTGTGAGATCAGTTATTTTCTGCTTCTGTAATTTCTGAAACTTTCTGATTCATTAGCGGCTGGCTGAAAGTAAACAGTAGCGTTGGAGTCGCAGGATAACAGTTTGGAAACGGCTGATGTTCACTCTGCGGCTGCTGTGTTATCCTTTAATTTACAGACATTAGACTGAGATCTGTTGTGCCTCATCCCCGGCGACGCCCGCGCAGCCTCCGCCGTGTCCCAGAGCTGCTCTCGGCTCTGATTAGATGACTGAGTCCTCCTCACATCGCCGGCTGAGCCTCTTTGTTTTTATGGCTACAGAAGTGTAAGCGTTTTGTGCAGAATCGACAAAAGCAGCCTATTAAACTCGTCTTTAGTGGCGCCGTCCCTCACTTTTATATCCTCGCTGGGTTTATGACTGTTAGAGGCTGAAAGGCCGAAACACCTCCACATCCCACAATCCCACATGCGCCCCGTGGTGTCTTCCTACCCCCATTCTCATCATCTCTCTCTTTTCTTTTCTGTTCTCCCATCATTTCCTCTCCTCTTTTTTCTCCTTCATAGTTGTGTGAACTCTCATATGAGGCAGATGATCTCTGGAATGATAAATGATCACTGATTTGGGGGAAAGGACATTATCAATCATCAGTTTTTTAGGGGACATATTACACTTTATTTATATCCTGTTATGATGTTGGACGTTAAACATGGTCAACATTCACAACGTATCTAAAATGTTTCCTGTAAGTCAAAAGTCAGGGCATCATATATAACATTTCATTACACGTTGTTGCTCTACGTCTCCTCTCCTCTCCTCTCCTCTCCTCTCCTCTCCTCTCCTCTCCTCTCCTCTCCTCTCCTCTCCTCTCCTCTCCTCTCCTCTCCTCTCCTCTCTTTTCTTCCCATCTCAGCACCTTTCATTGCTCTTAACGAGTACAGCGCATACATCAACCTCACTAATGAACTCATAAATCATCTCTCCGTACTCTCTGCTCTGAAAGTTTAAATGTCTGGCATCGTGTTGGTGATGGATTCCTGCACTCAGTTTGATCCTCATTCACAGCAGATACACTTTAAACTGTAGCGTTGTAGTTTAGTACAATAACATTAAGCTATTGTTAAAAATTAGAAAGTTTGGCAACTTGTCTTAAAAGTTACTAAAAGGTCAAACGTTTGGAGGCAGTTCAAGCATCTTAAAGGTCATCTGACACTTGACTTCTTGGTTTATTCACACAGACTGAAGATATCGGCGAGTTTCTGCTCTGCTTACAGAGAATCACTGATAGTCGAGTTTTTAGTGAAAGCGTTGCAACAGTAAATATGTTTTTAGAAATGTGATGCTGCTCTACGTCATCTCTGCTCTGAAGATTAAATGAGAGTGACACAAACCGGCCGATACAGACACTTGGAGATAAAAATAAATGTGAAATACATATTTATATTAGAAATAGGGAGAACATTTAGACAGTATTACAGAATGTGGACTAACTATTTATTGTAAACTAAATATATCCAAGTTTTCTATTTTTTATCAAATAAACCATGAAAAAAGCTCATAAATGAGAAATAATGTTATTTAAAGTTAATTCACAACTTTTGTTTTTGGCAGAAAATATAAAATGATTTTTCTCAACAGCGTGATAATAAATTAAACATCTTTAGACTAAATTGTTCAAATTAAACTATTAATAGAAATAACAATTAAATAATCGTTAGTTGCAGCTCAAGCTCAGAACTGTTTGAGAACATAAATATATTGTTTTCTTTAAGCCTCTCATAATAATAATAATAATAATAATATAATATTGAGCAGTATAATAACGTTGAGTTAGTTTGTTCAGAGCCGCTCGGTGCTGCAGAGAATCGAGCAGCTCTGCGTTTTCTGTGTTTCAACGTGAAGCTGATTCAGCTCCTGAGGAGAGAAAAGAGCCGCAGCGGCAGAACGTCCTGACAGAGACGTATGAAGCGAGTCCTCCTCAGAGTAAACACAGAGCTGCGGATCATTATCAAGAAGATCCGCGCTCGCATTCATCCTGCAGCCGACGGCTGACGACAGAAAAGCGATGTCTCACCTCGCCGTTTCATTTCAAGGTCAACCGCGTCTTGCTGTTTTCCATCGTTAGAAATAAAACACATCATCTGAAGGTCAGTCAGTGAAACGTTTGGTTCGCTCTTCCAAGGTTGTTGTTGTTGTTTTAGAAAGTTTAAAAGTAAAACTTTTAATACTGCTTCAGTCAAACACTGAAGGTTTAACACATTTAAAGGGCAGCAGGACACATTCTGCTCTACATAGTTAATCAAACTAAACTACTGAGCTACTTAATTCATCTGTTGATGAATCCTCACATGTAATAAACATATAATATGTTCACTTTATCATATTTCACACTGTGAGAACTTCCCCTCCCAACACAGCAGCTGGATGACGCTTCACGTTCTACATTTTCCAGCTTTTTAACGTGCTAGTTCTGTAAAAGAAAGCGTCTGAGCTTCCAGTTTGGTGAATCCATCATTAATCTGGAACATTTGTCAGAGTTTTGTTCCGTCTCAGCGGCTTTACGCTCAGCCTGAAGAGCGCCAGCTCTGGATTTATCCAACAAGTCAACAGAAACCAAATGAAACTCAGTGTGGATTCAGCAGTTTCCTTCTCGCTGCTGTAAACTTGCTCTGCTGTTGTCTGTTGGCGTGTCTGTTGTTTCCTTCAGGCTTCGGTCTAATTAAAGTGGGATTAATGAATCGGCCTCCCGCGCTACCTGGACCGACAGCGGGCGGCTGCAGGAAGCTGCTCGTCCAGGTTTTGTGTCCTTCAGCATGTATTTGCTGTTGTAAATGAGTTGTATAGATTAGTAGTTCAGTTGCTTCAGGTCCAATAATAGGTCTCAATAATATCCAGATTTGACTTGTTTATTTGGAAGCTTTTCCAGTTTAGTATTTTGACATCATCTTTCTTTTTCCTCCTCAGGTGAAAAGATGCTGCAGGGACCAGACGAGGGACTGAGCCCAACCTGAACCCCCTCCCCCCGCCTCTCCTCCCCTGACCCCTGACCCCTGACCCTCAGACCCTCAGCGCCGCCGTCCCATCATGAACCTGCTGTGCCGCGGACGCCTGAAGCTGCTGGTGGCGTCACTCACAGCCGTCGTTCTGCTCACCTGGCTCTACCTGCTGGCTGGAAACCTGGAGAGTGAGTACGATGCAGAATGTGGAAAACTTTACCCAAATCAATGTGTAACGTTCATGGATGTCGAGTTTGAAAAGGCAAAAGCAGAATTATAATAAAAGGCTGCAGCTGTGGTTTGGGTCAGATGGTCCCAGGAATCGTAAATTACCAGACATTTAATGCAACTCGGCTCAATTTCCCTTCGATCTGACTATTATGTTTAATTTTTAAACACATGGAGCCCATTTTCTGTTCAGGATTTCTCTTTCTGACTCCAGCGAGGCCGCATCAGCGAGACACAGTCAGCACTTTTGTTTGGACACAACAGCCAGGGTCAGTTCAGAGAATTTCTTTGCCACGACGCTGCCTGCTGTTTCCTGGAAGAGCTTTTATAGCGCACACACACACACACACACACAGGCAGAGCCTTGGCTAACAGCTGTCTGTAGCTGAACACTGATCCACTGAACTAATGCAGCTGAATATGTGTTTTGATCAGGTGTGTCTCGAGCACCTGTCTGGCCTCGATGTTTCTATTGATGAAGCAGCAGAAGCTCCACAATGTTGATTTAATATGTATCTGACACGTTGAAATAACAGCTGCAGCCTTCAGACTGCAGCAGCAACTTCATTCAAATACTGAAGGTGTCGGTTATTGTATTGATCCTAAATTGAGTTTAAATGAATGATCTGATATTAAAGTTTAACTTTAAGACGTCTCACTCTGCTGGAGTTTCTGAAACTACAGAAACAGATTCATGGAGTTACTCTCAGGATTAATGCTGCTATCAACATTTAAACCGGTGATGTGATACTGATGAGAACATGAGAAGCTGCTAACTCACTGCTACACTTTACTAATGATGAAACAAGTTAGTCAGAGATTGACGAATCGGTGTGTGATGATTGGTTTTCCCCGAGGACGAGTTTTAAGTTTTCAGTTTATTCTCTCTGGTGGATTAAACCTGTAATGTTGAAGGGCTGATATGATAGAAAACAACCTGTGCTGTCAAATTACTCAATCTCTTGTTTGTCTTTTAAAGTTATTTAAAGTTTTGAAACTTGCAGCTTAAGAATCAATGTAGAAAAATGGACTCAAAGAGGCTGTAAAACTAGTCAAAATGTGGCATCTACATTACCCACAATGCAACTCAAGTGACATCACTTGAGGCATTTTGATTTCACCCAGAGACACACGCTGAAGTGGAAAATCGATGGTGTTCCCATTTAACAGCACACACACACACGCACACACACACACACACACACACACACTCCTCATCTTACATTTCATATCTGATGCTCATGTTGAGGTTAACCGTGACTCTTGGCGGGCTGTAAAATAGGATTCCACTTTGTTGTGCATCACACACTTACTGAAACACTCGAGCTTGGATGACTGATGAGTTTTCATGCTGCAGTATGTTGGTTTCAGCTCAGAGTTAAGAGAGATGGAGTCAGTTTCTCGAGTGTTTGTGCTCTGATCTGATCACAGCTGGTCTCGTTTCTGCCTCCGTCGGTGTCCTTGCTCTAAATTCAGATTTGTTTTGCTGACGTGACCATAATAACATATTTTAAAAGGTTTAAAATGTGAGTATAATGATTCAGAGTGTGAAGAAAAAAGACAACAAATGCTTTTCACACTACTGTATACAGTATATATTCATATTACTAAACTCTTTTTGCTGTCCTCCCTTTTCGCTCTGCCTGAGATGAGGGCGTGAACATTCCCAGAATGCTTCACTTCAGCTGTGAGCCAGCTGCTGCTCCTAAAACAGGATTGGCAGAATTCTTAAAATACTACAATACCCATGAGCCTCTTCTCCCATCACGCTGGAGAAGTCGTCAGTCAGAGGCGGCAATTCAAAACACTTCCATCATTGCAGTTGTGAACAAAACAAGCCACCGTAGTTTTTAAATTCAGGCTCCAGTCTGCAGCTCTGTCATTGGTGGCTTTGTGCTGAAATGCACCCTGGGAGTCGTAGTTAACTTCTACCACTCTTGTTTTTACTAACATTGTCTATGAGAAGCATGAATGGGACGCTACCCAGCTCTCATCGCTTCACTGTCACACGCCGCTCTGAGGCACTCTGGGAATATTCACACCCCGGTCCATCAGAGACGGAGGAGAGACGGAGGAGAGACGGAGGAGGCAGGTGGAGAAAGAGGAGGAGAAGAAGTGTGATGACACAATTTTCAAGTGTGAGACTGGCGAGAACGTGTCTCTCACAAATGCTCAGCGTGTTTGTACCATAAAGTTGAGAAACATGGCCGCTCTGTGTGTGATGTCAGAGGTTTGAGATGTGATGATTTGAAGGTTTTCACTTCCTGTCAGTCTGAAAGTTTTGAGTCTGGTAGCAGCTGCTGTCCTCAACATGCTGAAATATTCATCATCATGTTCTTTGTTTCCTTTGTTATGTAGACAAAAGTCTAAAAGGATCATATGTACAAAATAAGTGACAATAATGGAAAAGATGAATATCTGCATGAGCTGGAGTGTAAATAACAAACTTTATGAAGCTTATTAGTCTTTATGTCGTGTGTTCCTCTTTACCTCCACAGATGGTCGCTCCCTGCTCCTGGCTCCCTGTCTGGCCGACACGCCGGCGTCTCGGGTTCTGGAGCGAGCCGTCCTCGAGTCTCGGGTCCGAGAAGTGGAGGAAGAGAACCGCCAGATCCGACTGCAGCTCAGCCAATCGCAGGGCACCGCTGTCCAGCCGCAGGACGGTAACTATGGCAACCAACAGTGGGGAGCGTCTGCAGACACGGGACCAGAGGACGGGGACAACACGGCGGAGGAGAAGAACAACCACACCGAGTGTCCTCGGTCGCCCACCGTCCAGAAGTGTGAGGTCAGAACAGGAAACACTTCAGGATGAAAAGTCATCGTGTCTGTATCCATGGTTACAGTACAGCCAATGCAGGCTGACTTTACATAGTGCATTATTATTTATTACATTAGATACACTTTATATTTCCCCCAAATAGGAAACGTGTATAGTACCAACATTATTATATTTTGTTTGCTTTATTTTAGTTTTAATAGCTAATCCAACATCTGGCTATACTTCTGAGCTGGGTGCTAATAAGTCAGTAAATGGTACAACACGGTGAACATGCTAGACATCAACATGCTAACTTTAACATGGTGAACATGCTAGACATCAACATGCTAACTTTAACACGGTGAACATGCTAGACATCAACATGCTAGCATTAACACGGTGAACATGCTAGACATCAACATGCTAACTTTAACACGGTGAACATGCTAGACATCAACATGCTAACTTTAACATGGTGAACATGCTAGACATCAACATGCTAACTTTAACACGGTGAACATGCTAGACATCAACATGCTAGCATTAACACGGTGAACATGCTAGACATCAACATGCTAACTTTAACACGGTGAACATGCTAGACATCAACATGCTAGCATTAACACGGTGAACATGCTAGACATCAACATGCTAACTTTAACATGGTGAACATGCTAGACATCAACATGCTAGCATTAACACGGTGAACATGCTAGACATCAACGTGCTAACTTTAACACGATGAACATGCTAGACATCAACATGCTAACTTTAACACGATGAACATGCTAGACATCAACATGCTAACTTTAACATGGTGAACATGCTAGACATCAACATGCTAGCATTAACACGGTGAACATGCTAGACATCAACATGCTAACTTTAACACGATGAACATGCTAGACATCAACATGCTAACTTTAACACGATGAACATGCTAGACATCAACATGCTAACTTTAACATGGTGAACATGCTAGACATCAACATGCTAGCATTAACACGGTGAACATGCTAGACATCAACATGCTAACTTTAACACGATGAACATGCTAGACATCAACATGCTAGCTTTAACAAGGTGAACATGCTAGACATCAACATGCTAACTTTAACATGGTGAACATGCTAGACATCAACATGCTAGCATTAACATGGAGGTGTGTCAGTTTAACCTCGACCCGAATGAGGAAACTTCACCAGTTTAGCTGCAATACCAGCTAATGTCCATCAGCAGGTGGACACAAACACTCCCTCAGGTGAAAACCTCCTACCCAGGTCACAGGACACCTTATGCATCGTTTAAGCTTCACCTGTCAGGAACAATATAATATGTCTGAGGAAGTTTTATCTGTATGTTTACAGCAAACATATCAGCAGACCTCAGCGCACCGCAACCCTTCATACAAACTAATCGAAAGGGAGCAGAAGGACGTTGACACGGACTGAAACACACCTCGCTCTTTGATGTGTTTTCCAGCCTTTGAGCTCCAACCTTTCAAAGACCTCACTGCCAAAAAGCAAGTGACGTGAAATCATACATATTGGAGGAGCTCAATCTGAAATTTCACATCAGAGAGACGAGCGAGTGTCCTTGATTCAGCTGCTGTTGGTGTAACTGCTCCAAACTGGTGGCTCTTAAAAACATATGAAATTATACTTTAGTTGTTTTTTTTAGCCTCTTGGTGTCATAACTTAGAGTACAACTGATGAAACTGTGCAAAGATTAACAGCTGAGGTGTTGAGATTCATAGTGTTAATTTCACATCTTGTCAGCAGCCACAGTGTAAATGTGTAGACAGGTGAAATGACTCCAGTGTCTTCTTCTTCTGCAGCTGATCCATGTAGCGTGTGTTTGTGCCGGTCACAACGCCAGCAGAGACGTGGTCACGCTGGTCAAGTCTGTCCTCTTTCACAGGTGAGACGAGTGTTTTCAGTTTACTCACATTTTCTCAGTTGTGACTTTATGAAACGATCTGATGGTCAGTATGAACAGGATGATGATTATTGACATGTTTTAAAATTTGTGAAGATGGAAAGCTGTTGAGAATAAACTTACTGAACTCTCTCAATCAGCATCGTAAAAGTAAAATAAATAAAATTCAAAAACTAAAGACACTATACTTCTTTTTCTTTGGGACATTACATTTAAAAGCAGGTTATAATTCAAACATACTGCAGATTATTGTTTTTCTGTCCTGTTCATGTTTTAAAGCTTATTTAAATGTTGACAGGATTTCAGTGTTTCGTTAATGTTTTCTGGATTTCTACTGACCTCAATCAGCTTTGCTCACATGGTTTTGTTCCTTTTTGTTCCAGTTTGAGTTATTTTTTTCTCGACAGTATATTTCCCTGCAGCGTATTAAATGTGCTGCTGGCTTGAAGATGAATTGGATGTTTTCTTTTAGACATATTTTTAACTGATTTCAATACTAATCTTTTCATTGTAATTGCAAATGAAACTCTGAGTGGTTCCTCTTCAGACTGCAGCTTTATCTGAGATAATGGTTTTTAAATTGTTTGTAGCTGCCCTGTCTCCCTCCCTGATGCGTGTGTGTGTGTGTGTGTGTGTGGCCTCGAACCAGGAAGCTCTTATACAATAAAACAAAGTCTAAAATGAATTTGTTTGATGATCTAACATCACTCTGGTTTAGGTCTGGTTTGGGTTAAAACATGGTTTGGTGCATTCAAAGGAAACTCGACTCTTCGTGTTCCTCTCCTCCCACCAAAATAACCTGTTAGCTGTTCCAAATAACAATCAGCAAGCCAAGTAATTCCCAGGAGCTTCAGCATCATATTTCCATGATGTCGCCTATGACTGATCCTGTCATTTGTCTCCTTGGAGCAGGTTCAGCCAGCTGAAACCAAGAGCCAATCCTGTCAGAGGAGGAGCAGTGTCAGCGAAACACAACCAGCAGGAACTTCTTGACCTTGACGCCTGTTTTTCTTTCCATTTTGCAGGAGAAATCCTCTTCACTTTCATTTCATTACCGACACAGTAGCCAATCGCATCCTGAGTTCTCTGTTCCAGTCCTGGATGGTCCCGTCGGTGCAAGTCAGCTTCTACGATGCGGATGAACTCAAGGTACGGGGCAACACCTGGTCAAAGTCAAACACTACATTTAACATATCGAAGGATGACCTCTGCCATCCGAAGCAGCTGGTTTTTTAATGGAGAAATGGAGACGAGTCGAGTTAAATGTAGGAGAGAGTCACCTCACAGCAGGTTTACAGGGCTTCAAAGTGTGAAAGACGTCACTATATGAACTCCACGAGTCAGACACACCACTAAAGCCAAGACAGGAGGTCACAGCTTGTCTCTTCATGTGTCTGTCAGATCACAATATGTCACATTAGCAGCGATCTTAAAGCTGCCTGTGAACTGGATGTCACTGCAGGATGTGGTGGAGGGTCCATCATCAGTTTAAATATCGCCTACAGACCAACAATAAAGTTTAATTAACACAAAAAACAAGTTGAACCAAACATGTCTGTGACACAAACTGAGATGATTCAGTTGCTGTTAAACTCGGCCAATATTAATCTGTTTCCCATCCTAACACACGTATATACTAACCGTGTATACTACATGTTGACCACAGGTCGGTTACGGGTTCATCCTGAAGTTAAACCAAGACATTCAACACAAGGGTGGTTAGGAGGTTTTCACTAGACAGCAGCAGTACTTAATTGAGTCGGACGAGTCGGTGAAACATGTTTCTTCCAAAGTCAAGTGACACTTCGGCACAAAAACAGCAAACCATTTATTTTAACTTTCAAGTTGATGAATGTGCTCTCAGAGTGACGGGAATGTAAAGAACGAGCATGAATCTGTGTGTGTGTGTGTGTGTGTGTGTGCCCGTCCAACCTGCGCCTCTCTCCTTCACATCGCCACCGTCTTTGTGCTGAACAATGAGTCCTTTGTGCCGTCAGATGCTTCAACCTGCAGTCGCTTGCTTCTCTTTCCATTAACTCACATTAAAGTGGAGAAAAACAGCCCAGACTCTTAAGCCGATTATATTTGCAGATGATGCACTTATGCAGATCCAATTACATTGAATCAAGAGAATTAATTAACACACACTATGTGCAGATAAAAAATCACATTGAGCCTTTGCCAAAATATGCTGAATTTAGCATTGTGTTAACCTTCATACAGAACCGTGCTCATACATCCTTTAAGGATCTTTATTTAAAATAAATGTCTGTTAAGTCACTTTCTATCACTGAATGAGGTAGATCAATGGTGACTAAACCCAACTATTATGAAATGGTTTGAGTTAATAATGCCCTAACCCTAACCCAACACCCAGCAGTGATTGGTCAGGCAGAGAGGGTAGGCGGAGCTAACGCGTCAGCCCTGCGGCGTCATACAGGCTGTTTGGATTTCTGGGTAGTGCGGTCCAGAAACACACCGGCTTATCGCCATCGGTTTACTCGTTTTTAAAGAATAAGTGGATACAATAAAATGAAGGAATGAAACCAATTAACCAATAATTTGCCTTCTCGTTTCAGTCCGAGGTGTCGTGGATACCCAACAAGCACTACTCAGGTATTTACGGCTTGATGAAGCTGACGCTAACCAAAGCTTTGCCCTCCGACCTGTCAAAGGTCATCGTCCTGGACACGGACATCACCTTCGCCACCGACATCGCTGAGCTGTGGGGTATTTTTAGGAAGTTCACAGGTGAGATTTTATCAAATAAATCTGTCTTCAGTCATTTCTTTTTGGAGTCAAACATAATGTCCACGTCCAATGTTGTTGTAGTGGTAAAAAAATATAGAAAAATGGTCCAATCCTGAACAAAATAGAATAAAGCTACTAGTCCTTCAAACAACAAACCAAACAAATGAAACTGAAGACTTTTAATTTGGTAATTATTATCATAAAACCAACAGCTCATCTGTTTGATGGTCAAAAGAAAACACATGTTTACACATAAGCTCATCATTTTTAAAAGTGTTGGCCGTTTCAGGATGTTTTATAAAACTCGTCCATCTGTTAAAGAAAAATGAATGATTGTTGTTTTGTTGACAGACAAACAGGTGATTGGTCTGGTGGAGAACCAGAGTGACTGGTACCTGGGGAACCTGTGGAAGAACCACAAACCCTGGCCTGCGCTGGGACGAGGCTTCAACACAGGTAAGCGTTTATGGGCTGGACAGATGCTGACAGATCGGATTCAGTCTTCATGTTGCAGGATGTTTGAACTTCTGCAGCTGGTAAAATACTGAATATAATATACCTAAAAACACTAAATCCTAGCTCATTTCAGATATGCTCCTGAACCTGTGATTTCTACATGTGAGGTTCAGAGTTGAATTGATTCGCTTTGCTTTGTTGCAGGCGTCATTCTTCTCTACTTGGAGAGATTGCGGCGAATCGGTTGGGAGCAGATGTGGCGACTGACAGCAGAGCGGGAGCTAATGAGCATGCTCAGTACGTCGCTGGCTGATCAGGTCAGGAACACCTCCGAACACCACCGCTAGAATATGTTTTGTGTATTTGGTCTGCAGTTGTCCATTAATTTACGGGAGGAAAAAGAGAGAAGACATTTAATTAATTTAATGGCCAACAGACCATTTGGGCCTTTTCAGTGTCACTGGAGGAAAATTCAAAGCATCGGCATGGTTTCCAGTTAAAACCTCCTTATTGATCTTATCCTGGTCCTTTATGCAGCCCCTCAGTTCAGCCTCTGTCTGAAACAGGACGCTTTAGCTCCTGTCTCTTTAAGGCCCGCCTCCTGATGAGCCCGCTCTGTTCTGATTGGTCAGCCACGTCACAGATAACTTCCAGACGCTACGCATCGGCACGTGTTCAGACTTCAGATCAGACTTATGAGAGTGATGCAACACATGGAAGAGCCATAGCAACAACCTTAGCAACCAAGGCTAAGGAACAATCGACTGTTTATGGGCGTGCACGACAAACACCAATTTCTGACATTTTATTTAATTATTCAAGAAAATAATTTGCATGAATATAAACTTAAATAAAGTACAGTGTAAAATCTGCAAAAATGTTGATGGAACAGCTGTTAAATGCTCAGATTTGTGCTCGTGTTTACATGCTTCCTGATTTTAATCATCATCTCTAGAAACGAGGATTTTTCTTTGATCTTTGCTGCATCCTCACGCTTCATTGCTCGTAGTCTCTTTACAGTCGTACAAGTGTTGAGCTTCATCCAGCAACCTTGATTGTGTTTTATAAGACACAATGCAGCCTGTACACAGGGAGGCTGCCTTTGTGGACAGGCCTACAGATTAGGAGTAAAATCAAAAGTGAGGTTGCCAGGGAACCAGCAGTAACTAACAAAGATACAGATAATGTAGTTCATCTTTCTGACGCCTTCAAGAGCCGAGCTGCTGCATTTCCAACCAGGACAAGACCCTAATGTCACATGACTCATGCTTTCAGGAACACCTGACATCAACAATGAACCGTTTCTGTGTATTCAAGAAACTTTCCATGTTTCTTTACAGTCAGAGGAAAAGTTGTAAAACTATGTGTTGACTGTCTGCTGTGTGCAGGACATCTTCAACGCCTTCATCAAGCAGAACCCGGTCCTGGTGCACCAGCTGCCCTGCTTCTGGAACGTCCAGCTGTCTGACCACACCCGCTCCGAACAGTGCTACACCGAGGTGTCCGACCTCAAGGTACGCTCTCACACACACACACATACACAGAGTCACTTTACTGCTGAGGAGAGGCAGAGACATGTAGAGGAACACCAACAGAAATACTGCTTCATTCTCAAACCACCAACACCTGTAACCTAGCCTCCCCTGGGGGGCGCCGGAGAGTTGAAGGCGAGGCAAAGCTACTGTGTGAGATAAAGAAGAGTCAATCCATCCATCAGTGTTGTAACTCAGTCAAATCTGAACACACATTGATATCATCCAGTGACATTCTCATATAAACCTCCATAAATCCACTTAGAAACCAGCGAAAAGAAAAGAATCATCTTCAGTATCACAGTAATCCAGTGACAGCTGTTTGTTGTTACGTCACAGGAGCTGCTCACCACTAATTCATCCATCCAAACCGAATCCCAACATATCTCACTGGATGGGAATGAGAAGCAGCGAATATCCTGCAGATTTCATCCACTTTATGCGTCTGGTTCTTCAGACTAGACACAATAGTTTACAATAAAATATTAAAGAGGTGAAACAAGGTAATAAAAACAAGTAGTGCAGAAAAAAGTATAACATGTTCCCCTAAAGTGTTGTGAAAGAACATAAATATGAAAAAATGGAAATAAACCTCACCTTAACATTATTTCCAAAAGACGACTGGACTCCTTAGTACGTCCCTGTAGGGGAACAAAGTACCAGAACCTTTTAAAGTAGTAGTGTAGTAAACTTACTGGGTTACGTCCCTGCTGTGGTTCCAGGTGATCCACTGGAACTCTCCGAAGAAGCTCCGAGTGAAGAACAAGCATGTGGAGTTTTTCAGGAACCTCTACTTGACCTTCTTGGAGTACGACGGAAACCTGCTGAGACGAGAACTGTTTGGCTGCCCGAGTCAGGCCAGTCCAGAGACCGTCCAGGTACTCAAAACAGTAGCAAGTACAAACTTTCAGGTATTTCAGAGTTTATTAGTCGTTATTTTGGATTTTTGGATTATTGAGAAACACGTTCCACATGTAAACAAACTGTAGACGTCAGCGTCCACAGACTGCCAATGCCAATATTGACTTTTCACAGTTAAAAATACATTAATGGATTAAAATAAATTAATTATTTGTTTTCTCATTTAAATCAACTCATTGTTTTGTCTAAAAATAATCAAATTGCTTCTGAAAAGCTGGAAACTAGTTAATATTTGGCATTTGTGCTTTAAAAAATGACTAAATGACTAAATGCCTTCTACCAAAAACCGTCAGTTAACTAATCGATTATTCAACTAATTGTTGCAGCTTTAATTGTTTAATTAAGGAAACTAGAAGAGAGATGATGACAGCGTCATTGTCTCCTCAGCTGCAGGCCGCTCTGGAGGAGCTGGACGAGGACGATCAGTGTTACGACTTCCGCCGTGAGCGACTCACCATTCACCGAGTGCACCTGTACTTCCTGCAGTACGAGTACACGCCCACCGAGGACGACACTGACGTCACCCTGGTGGCTCAGCTCTCCATGGACAGGTACACATTAAACCCTGAAACGCCATCATGTGCCTCCCCCCTGTGTAATGCTCTGTGTCTCCGTCGATAACACGTGATGTTATTCGCAGGCTGCAGATGCTGGAGGCCATCTGTAAGCACTGGGAAGGCCCCATCAGCCTGGCGCTCTACATGTCTGACGCCGAGGCTCAGCAGTTCCTACGCTACGCTCAGGCCTCTGAGGTCCTCAAGAACCGCAAGAACGTCGGCTACCACATCGTCTACAAGGAGGGTCAGTTCTACCCGGTGAACCTGGTGAGGAACGTGGCCCTGAAGAACGCCAACACGCCGTACGTGTTCCTGACGGATGTGGACTTCCTGCCGATGTACGGTCTCTACGATTACCTCAGGTAAGACCGAAATAAATACATTTGATTGATGATCTATAATTCTAGACACTGTGGTCCTATATTGCATTTAAGATACAATTGTACCATTGAACTGTGTTCATCTTACTTAATATAAAAGCTGTTTTAGCCTTTTTTATCTGTATCTCACTACACATACAGTCAAGTCAAGTACATCGAGCCAAAAACCAATCTAAACCAATCACCTTTCATTCCTGAAGAATTCATAGCAAACGTACTTTCTGCCTGATTATAAACAAACAAACATGCTGTTTCCTTCATGCAGAAAGTCTGTGGTACAGCTGGACATGGCTCACACTAAGAAGGCTCTGGTGGTTCCAGCCTTCGAGACGCTTCGCTACCGTCTGTCTTTCCCCAAATCCAAAGCCGAGCTGCTCTCCATGCTGGACATGGGGACTCTCTACACCTTCAGGTACCAGAACATGGATCCAAACTCAAAACAACACATCATCTTTTGAACTTTTCCAACAGTTCAGTCTCATTAATCCATCCAATGACATGTGATCTGTGTTTTCTTCACCCGCCTCTCCAGGTATCACGTGTGGCCCAAAGGTCACGCTCCTACCAACTATGCCAAATGGCGAACAGCCACCACACCGTATAAAGTGGAGTGGGAGCCCGACTTCGAACCTTACGTCGTGGTGAGACGAGACTGTCCGGAGTACGACCAGCGCTTTGTGGGCTTCGGCTGGAACAAGGTGTCCCATATAATGGAGCTCGATGCACAGGTATGGATGGAGCTTTTTAAAGTGTGCAGGTGCTAAGTTTAACATGAGCGCTGGTTATATTATTATACATGATTGAACCTGGTGCACTTGCTGATTGTAGGAATACAGTTCATGAACGGGGAAGGGTTGTATACAAGTGAAGCCATCCGGCCTCATTTCTGAAGGTGGAAAATAGGGACATGGTCACATGACCCTGGACCTGCAGGTTGGAGCACCTCTACTTTAATTATTTCAATGCTCTGTTGTCTCCACCCTGTTTCTCTTCTCTTCAGGAGTACGACCTGATGGTGCTCCCAAACGCTTTCATGATCCACATGCCGCACGCTCCCAGCTTCGACATCTCCAAGTTTCGCTCCAGCTCCAGCTACCGCAACTGCCTGAACACCCTGAAGGACGAGTTCCACCAGGACCTGTCCAGGAAGTATGGCTCGGCTGCTCTCAAGTACCTCACCGCGCAGAGGAACATCTAACCAGCAGGAGCTGCTGAGAGCCAGCGAGGCCCGACAGCTCGGACACGTACTGACGCGGCGCTCCTCTTGGGCCGCTATCGCCACCGAGTGCGAATATGACAGTAAAGCTTTACGACCCTTTTCGGACATTCTCGGGCTGCTGTGCATTAATTCACCAGTCGACTCCACCTGAAGGAGGACGAGCAACGAGAGACAGCGGATTTCCTAATCCTGAAAGGATACCGATGGGACTAGCTTTAAGGCCGGGAAAAAACAACCATATTCTTATAATTTGTTCTGACAATCAGGGCTTTTCCAGAAGATGAACCAGTCCGTCCACATGGATATCTGGACACTTAGCTCAAGGACACACGCGCCATTTTGGGGGAAATAAATAAATAAACAAATAAATTTAAAGAGAGAAGTCGTCGAACTGGAGAAAGATTTACGCCTTATCACTTTCCACAGTATTTACTAAGATATTTAATATTTTGATTTCCTTTTTTTCAGTGTCGGAACCAATGAACAACAAATGTTTTACATTTACGATGTTTTGATTACGACTTTACATAAGAATCACTTTATTTTTAGTTTCTATATTTTCTGACCTATTTCAAAAGAAACTCCGTCACGTCATGGACTTGGTTCAGATGTTTTTGGGCTTCAGGGATGTGCTTTGTATGTAAGCGTGTGCGTGTGATCCAGCGGCACCATATCGCACGTCTTCAACATGCTTTCTGCTTGTCCTCAGCATCATTCTCACTTCTGTCTCAATCATATATTTGCCTGCATGTAAACTGTTGCATCAACTATTTTTCCTCATCTTTCATCGCTCTGAAAGAAGCAAAAATCTATTACTAATAACAGATCAATCATGACAGATTGGGACCAACCTGTGCGACCAACATGACACCGAACAGCGACAGATATTAGTGAAGCAGGAAGGGCAGGAGCTGGTTTTAGTTGCTTGTTATATTATGTCTGATTCACTGGATGTATGTGCCATCTACTGTATCTACATTATATATATATATTTTTTTTTTTTTGTTGTCCAGCTAAAATTATAAAACACTCAACGTTGAATTTGATCATTAAACATTTCAAATTTCCTGATATTTTATAGACAAAAACAAAAAAATAACTGTGAACAACTGAGGCCGTGACGATGTTTGTTTTTGAGCATTAAACGTAAAATAATTTGAAGATTAAATCGATTATCAAACTAGCTGCTTATTCATTTTCCTTTGATGGACTAAACGATTAATCATCCATCGTTGCGGCTCCGTTACCGTGATTTCTGTGGATTTTCATGGTCCCCTCACTTTGTCACATGACGAGCTATCTGAAAAGCTATTGGTCGAATTTATACTTGTTTGTGTAAATTCAGTATTTCCAGATGATGATTCATGATGTTTGTATGTTCCTGGACAAACCCTGCAGCCTTCGGGCACAGCAGAGCTTCAGATTTAACTTGTTTTTGATCATTCATCTTCTACTTTCACTTCTGTTAAAATGATTTTTGTCGATCACACTGTTCCTTTATCTTTTTGATCCCAACCTGCATTTGGAAGAAAGACAAGTAGAGAAGAATTGACTCAAATCTAGACTAATTTCCACAAAGAAAAAGGCAGATTTAGGAGTAGAGGGGCACAAAGCGCCAGCGGACGCTCGTGAGTGACAGGTTTATGTGACGGCCGCGGGCTCAGACAGCCGCTTTGGGGAGGAGTGAGCGTGCTGTGAAGAGCCCTGCTCCCTCCCCGCTGCCATCCACACCGCCTCCATTGACTTGTTGTTGATTGTGGTAAATGCTAGTGCCTTTGCTGTATTGTGAAACTGGATATTGATTGTACTGTTGTACCGGCAGGGCCTGGGGAAAGTCAGGCGCTCTATTTATTATTGTTGACTCAAATCAATCATATTTTTCTATGTAAGTGCTTTAAATAAATTTGCCCTTTTTTAAAAATCGCTTTGTCTGAAGTATTTATTTATTTTTTAAATGCATATTATTACCTTGGGATATCCAGGAATGAGCAGTATTTGGATCAGTGGTTTTAAGCCTGTCTGAAGACATGTCCAACACAAACTGAATTATTCTGGATAATTACAGGAGCCCCCCTGATAGTTTTTGTCCTGTTTAAATGCAAATTGTAAAAAGTTGGACAACTTGCCCTGCAGTGTGTTTAAAAAAGAAAAGTTGCTTTTGTTTAGAAATGTTTCTGAACACGAGCTACACTTCGCTTTGAACAAAGTGGTTCTTTTACTCACCAGCATCACATGCATAGAAAAGCATTTAAAACCAATACATAGAATACATACAGTATCTATGTTTAATATTGTTTAGTAGAATAAGCTCAACATTTAGTTTACTCACATTTCTAGCTTGTAAAGTGACTCCAAATGATGAAATCAAGTATGATTGATTAGTGGACTAATCAGCATGAATATCATATATCAATATAAGATTCAATATAAAGTACACAAGTTTCTCAGCAGACTTTGACTATGTCCAAAGCTCCAAAATGATCAAAACTACAATAAGACCCAATAAGATTCATTCAGAGCTGCTCTAATCTGAGTTTTTATATCAGTTTTATACAGAAGAAATGTAAAAAAGGAGTCAGATTTATCATCTTCTCCCTCAGTTCATCCTCACTGTTCACCTCCGGGTGAAGAAGGTGGAACATCGAGCAGCTAAAGAACCTCATCTTTCCTCTCAGGAGCAGGAGGAGACCAAACCAGAGCTAAAAGGAGTAAGTTTGCAGATTTTTCATTAGAATAAATTCATCATACAACACATTAGCATCAGTGATGATGAGACACAGACTAAAAGCTGAAAGTAGGCAAACGATTGGAAAACAAGCTCAGCTCAAACCAGACAGGCAACCTGCAGATTAAAGAATACCTGCATCTAATGCTCGCTTTGATCCACTCAACAAAGAGCCAGCCATTAAATCTCCACTCTGCAGATGTGACAAAGACCCTGCTGAGTAAAGCGACTCAGCCGCTTTCAGATGCACATGTAACACTGCAGCTCTCATCTATACCTGATGTGTAAAACCATCAAACACAGGTCAGGGTTCATGTTTTAAAGAGGGGACCACCACTGAGCTGGTGTGGAAACAGCCGATCAATCACATATAGCATGTGAATGTTGTATTAAGCTAAACATGATGATGAAATACACAATACATGTTAAGTGTTGTGTGTGTATCCAAAGCCTGATATATCTGGTTATTATCTGTTAGGATGAACACACACACACACACGCTCACACACACACACACACACACACACAAGTACGTTTAAAATGAATTTGATTCCAGTGAATTAAACTTTATTCGACTGTATTCAAACAAGCCAGCAGCAGTGCAGCAGACAACAGAGGAAGAAAACAAACACCTGGAGCATCTTTCACCTGCAGGTTCAGACCATCATTGGTTTTAGAAGAACTAAAATTACTGACAAATGATTTATTACTGGAAAATCTAAATGTAATAATCTGCCATGAGCCATCCGTTATATCATATTGTATGTACACACAGTAGCTGCATGCACATACTGTAAAGCTTCAGTGACAGTGTTGATCTCGTGTGTCTGTAAGTGGAGCAGCCCTGCAGCACTCCTCTCCTTCAACACTGCCACATATGACATAGATGTAATATCAGCCCTCCTCGAGCTGCCAGTTCACAGCAGGAATACATCCACTTCTTCCCTCCAGGGGTCTCAGCAACAACTTATCAATTATTAATCAGCCTCTCTGCATGTAGGCCAAGCAACCCCATATGTATGAGTGTCACCAGACAAACTGTACCATCATCCATCATCTCCAAGGCTCTAATGGAGCATTAAATGCTAAATCTGATGTGTTTCTATATTATTTCTTATTGTCAACAAGTCCCATGAGATTGTGCTTTCCTCCTTCTCTACTCTCTTTGGTTCCTGCTGAAGATCTGTAAAATGAGTAGTTTCATTTTTAGAAAAGTCTCAGTGATTTCCTACAACAACTGGTGACTTTAGTTTTTAATAAACAAGAGGAAATTGTGTATTTGTTTGGGACTATTTTTTCAGCGGCAGATGAATCCATATTTGTTGCTCCGGTGAGTATTTCTGGCAGCAGGACAGAGTGTTTGGGACTGAGTCATAATAAACTACAGCGTGTGTGTGTGTGTGTGTGTGTGTGTGTGTATGTCACGCGGTGCATCCATGTGGATCACTGACATGTTTTAATACACACATTATATCTACTAACCTTGCAGCTACGGTACAGTATGTGTGAACTACAGTGAGGCTGTACTAGAGCTAAAACATGCTAACATGCTCACAGTGATAATGATATTTAGCAGGTATAATGTTTACCATGGTCACTAAATCACAAAAGCATTAGCTTTGCAAATATTTGATCACACAGTATATATTATAATGTTAAGACGTTTGAATAGAATCCATCATCTGGAAACCATGAACATCTGTAACCAAGAGGAAAAGGCAAAGCATCACCAACATCTGTATGTAACAGCTGCTGAGACGTCTCAGTCTGACGGCTGACACAGACTCATGACTCAAAGCATCTTTGGAGCTCATGTTATCAGGTCTCACCTCCTCTACTGTGATGAGTTTCTCCAGGTGCTGTCAAGCAGGAGGAGGTGATGGAGCCATCAGTGGAGCGGGTCGCATACAGGCCAATTATTAGTGTCAGAGCCAAGGCGAGATCGATGTGGCTCCAACAGAAACCAAGCCACCGGCGGCCCTCAGGTCTCCTCTTCTTCCTCCTCAGATCAATGGCAATAACCACTCCTTCTCTTTGGTTTCCTCTCCATCAGCTCAATAAAGGGGAGGCTAACACTTTGTCTCTCTCAGCAGTGATTAGGCTCAGAGGAGGACAGCAGGGATGTATCAGTCATATTTACTCTGGGGTGGTTATTGTCCTGTCTGTGTTTTATTGACTGCTGTCTCTGGAGGGTTTGGCTTCTCTATTGATACGTATAATCCACGCTGGTGAACTCTAACTACAGAGCCTTGCAGAAGTATTCACCCCCTTCAACCTGGCAATCAGTTTTAAGCCTCTTGCAGGTTTAAACAGGTATGTGTATTTGGTGTATTTGGCTCCATCCAGCCTGCTGATGAGAAGCATCCCACAGCAGGATGTGCGAGCTAGTACTCTGCCACACATACCGTTCTGCACCGAAACGTTGTTCTATATGTTTGCTTTGTCTCCCACGTGGCGCGTGGCAAACAGGATTTCTCCCACCTGAGCTGTGGATCTTTCCAGCTCCTCCAGTGTTTTCATTGGCCATTCTGTTACGTCTCTGACACACACACACACACACACACACACACACACACACACACACACACACACATACAGTATGGGCCTCATTATACACACAACCTGCACAACAATCTCTTGCACTATTTATTATGTCTGTACATATATTTTTACATATTTAGTATGGTTTACATATAGTATGGTTGTCTTTTTTATTAGTAAATCATTTTTTAAAACCATGTAATATTTAATATAAGTAAAGACTATTACAAACAGCTCCAATAAAATCCATTGTAATTTGCAACATGATAAACAACTGTAACTGTGACTGACCAGACTGAAAGTGTAATAGTTTATATAAATTAAATTGTAATTATTTTCTATATTTTCTATAAACTGAATTTATGGTCTGCACAGTTTTAAAACTGTTAACATATTTATATCTATTTTTCTATATTCATGTAGAGATAGAACAGAACCAGCTGCTTGCTCAGAACAGTTTTCTCACGTTGTTTTAAAACCTCATTAAAAATCACATCAACATTTGTAACGACATTAATAACTAAAGAACTGAAGCTTTCAGTACGTCGTATGGTTCACTTCATATGTTTAGATAAGGGTTTGGGTTGTAGTGGCCTTTATCAAACATCGTGTCCAGTAAGTCGTAGAGGTTGGTGGGTTAAACGTCACGGTTCGAGTGGAGGAGTGGCGAGTTCAGACACGGACATGACACAGATTACAGCAAGCATGAAACTGCAGGAACATTTTACAGATTAAAGAAACGCTGAATGAGAGATTGATGGAACGGAGACTAGACAGGAAGTGACCTCATGACTTTGTCTCTCTTTGACACTTATCAAAAGCAGCATTACAAGTGATACTGATGCAGGAAAACACAAAAACATCACAATCCATCCCTTCTTTAAAATGATATATATAAATGTATATTTAAATATAAATAAAGTCTCTTCATCATCATACGATACACATCAATGAACTGAGTTGTCTCCTTTAAAACTGTTTTATGTCCTGTTGTCCTTCCACAGCAGCGACTTACAAACTTGAGACGTACACACACACACACACACACACACACACACCTTTAAACACACACACACTCCTGCTCAGCAGATGTTGTGAGCAGGTGTTTCGGCCTCTGTTCCAGATGAGAAGTTTGCTCTGTAATTGGAGACCTGGGGCCACATTGGACACACACACACACACACACACACACACACACACACTCAGATTCAGCAGAGCATCAGCACTGCGCTGGTTGGGCTTCATTTACCAAATGTTGCAATATGTCTCTAATGAATCCATCGTGTAAATGCATGTTCACTTCGCCCTCATTAAATGCTGCGTGATGTGAGAAATGAAGAATAGATGCTGTCTGTCCTCCAATCAGCACGCAGGATCAGGAACTTTAGAGATGAACTGATGTAAACCATGTTTAAAGACATTAAATGTTTAAAATGTTTAAAAAAGTAAAGTAAAACTTGTAAAAGTCAGATTTTAATAAATAATGATGTTAAAAACAAAAACAACATGAGGGACGTTTAAAGCAATGAAGGAGCCGGTGGAATCGAACCGGTGACGTTATGATTACACAGCATGAGTCCATCACTAACCATGATTTATAAACAGCATAGATTAGAGATTATCTCATATAATAATGGGATTACTGACAAGAAAACACAGCAGCTAGCGGCTAACAGCTAACAGAACCAACATGCCGCTATCACAAAGACAACAACAACAACAACAACAACAACAACGACAACAACAACAACAACAACAACGCTGGAATCTGTTTGTTCCTCTTAGTTTATTGAGTATTTTATATATATTTTATTGACTTATTTACCTGGAAGCAGTTTTATTTGAATTTATTCTGAGTGAGATAAATGTTGATGCTTCTAGTTTTAGGTTTATTTTCTGAATTTTTAATCTAATTATTTTAATTATTTATTTGATCAGATATTATTTACTGCATACATGGTTCTAAGTGGTTCTTAATGGTTCTTAATGGTTCTAAGTGGTTCTTTTCATTTTAAATCAATCCTGTGCCAGAACAGAGAAACGGAGGAAACACAGTTGAGTCCGCGGGCGCTTTGAAGCGTCTCCGAGGCCTCTGCAGTAACTGGACAGTGACTGAGCTGCTGCACGCCTGTCAACACGCTCTGCAACTCTTATCTGGACTCGTCGTTTCCAGGCCAACAGCGAGGAAGCCGTCCAGTGCACAAACTGTGGTGTTTGAAATTGATTAACTCATTTAAATTCATGCCTGCTGCTTCTTTGAGCCGAGACAAAGACGAAGTCCCTTCAGCAGAACCAGGACAGCAGATGAATAAATCACTGACAACGGCTTCTTTCAACACACCAACATGTGAGATGATTCATTTTTTTTAGCCTCTTATTACTTTTACAAAACCTACACAAATGTAGTAAAAGAGCAATGTGTCAGAACCACCTCGACCCCCCCATTAAAACCTGGAGACTGGAAACGTTGCTGCGACACGTCGTTGAAGATTTCAGAGCGAGAACAGTAAAGTGTTGTTTTTAGTTTATGTGGTTTGTTACCTGCTCCTGCCTCACATCCAGGTGAATAAAACAAACATCCACAATGTCTAAAGTAGATTTGCAGTCCAGTGAAAGTAGACTTCTTCGTCTTCTTGTTATACTAAATCAGATTTGGTGAGCTTGTATTGCCTCGAGTCTGTGGCAGTTACACTTTCCTCCCACTTACTCCTAAAGCATCAATACAACTTCCTGCCCCCCCCATCACTGTCCCTGTCGGCCTAAAGAAGGACTTGTATGGAAATCATTTATAGACTGAAACACACTTCATCGCTTATTCATATACTGAATGCACTGAGCAAACATGACAGCGAGCGAGACAACGATAGTGCCAATATCTCAGGAAATAAACGTTGCCGCCTCTTTCTTTTGCAGTCACAGCCGTCTCCACACCAGCCGCCTCTCGGCCCGTCTTCTGCGTGTCATCTCAGATTAATGGCCTATGGAGAGCTGCAGAGGAGGGATGTTTTCCACAGAGTTAATCTTGGCGGCGGCGTGTTGTCAGCACAGCTGATGTGGGGCGATTTCCCCAGAGGTGGTCTTGTTTCTCTCTTAGTTTTTAGAGAGGAAGAGAAGACAGCAAGGAGAAAGATATCAGGGAGGTGCTAAAACTGTTTCTGGGCAGACGCGATGTACTGGATACCATTTCTACCATCGGCATACAAAAGCAAACAGATAAAAGCTAACAGGAGCAGAAGAAGTAAACTCCAGAGATTCCCGCGGGACAGGACGACTATTACATCGTATTATTATGATCCAGCAGCGGGGGGGTCGTCATGTGTTTTTGACCTGTGAGCTACTATCACTATAAAATGACCAAATCTAATCCAACATCTACCTGCTATAAAAATACTAGACATGTGTTCTTTATATATGTTGGTGTAGCTGACGTAACACAACTTTACTCTGATGACTCACTGAACGGATGATCGTCGGCCTCAAGCACACTTCCACATGATCATCAGTCATGATGGATACTTGGACTTAATGATATTCATGTATAATAGAGTCAAAGGTAGCACATTCAAACATATTGAACAGGTTTGCAGAAGCTCTTAATAAACAAGCTGGTGAGGAGCTGATACGTCCAGGGAGATGAGGGGATGATGAGGGGATGATGAGGGGATGAGGAGTCAGCATCTGATCAGGACGGCTCCTCTCTGTGGACGTATTTCAAACATCAAACCTTTACCAACATGTGCGTAGACGTATCCAAACTTTTGACTGGTGCTGTGCGGTCATGGTGATCTTTAAAAGCTACACATCATTTGAATGTAGAAAATGTAATCTTATATATTTCTCTCAACAAGAAAAAAAATGAAATGAATAAAACAAAATCAATAAAAAGACCAAAGAATATCAGATAAAAGAGATCAATCTACATTTTGACAGTCGTGTTGGAGAGATTTCTTCATTCTCCAGGACGTTTCCATGACTGGAAGAGTAAAGTTTGTCCAGGTGGGAACCTGACAGATTAAAACAAAAGCAAAGCAGCTGCAGAAATAATTACCCACAATTAATTCACTAAAGACATTTTTACCCTCAGCTGTGATGCATTTCCTGGAAACTGAAATTGGCTGTGAAACAGTTGAATAAATTCAATGACTAGAACATCAGAATACAGATTATAAGATGCTTTAAAAGCTGATTGCTGTAAAAGTGTCACACAAATTACAGCAGTTTGTTAACTTTGTCTCGGCTGCAAGTCAGTTTTCATATTTATAGACACATTTATGTTGTGAATCAGACACAGACATGAACTTTACTATCATCATCATCTTAAAGAATAATCATCATAAAAGATTAATGCAACACGTTGTAACAGTTTAACTAACAGAAAACCACATGATCGAGTCTTAATGGACAAACTTAACAAATCGGTCCAAAATACCATCAGACGTCACCACCAGATTCAGACTGCGTCAACAACGTCGGCCTCAAGGATCAAATAGATGCAGCCAGAGATGTCGTCTTAAAAAAACCTGATTCATTAATTCACTGCTAATGTTGCATAAAAACTAAATTAAAGTAAACTTCAGTAAACGTGTTTTTTAAGCCAGCTGGTACCAGTTAAACTAAATAATTGAATGTGTGACGGGTTTAGCATGTGGGGCAGTGAGTCTGTGCACCAGATCATCTGAAGTGAAATTGAATTACGCTGAAACACGATGGTGAAAAAAGCAAAACATCAGTGTAATAATAAATGAGGAGACAATAATTGTCGGGCTGAAAATGGATTCCATTTGTGTCGGCGGCACATTTCATTGTATCTCAGACAATGAGTGACACAGTTTATGGTCCATCCACCTCCATCCATTCACTCCCCTCGCTCTCTTCTTCTTTCTATTCTCTTCTTCTTCTTCTATTGTATTCAAGGCGGGTCTCATTTTTTCACTGCAGAGTGGCACCTCTCCATTTTTAATCAAGGACTTAAGACCTAAAGATAGCGCTGCGCTTCAATCCAGTCAAAGAGGCACAGCTCTGTTATTGAATCATTTCTGTCTCCATCATAGAGAATACATCCCATTGTTAATAAATAGCTTCTCATTTGGAGGATGTAAATGGGAGTGTGGGAGAAGAATGGCTCTGTCATGTTATCACCACCCTCATCTGCTGCCTTCATTGTTTCTCTGCCTGCGCTCAGATCGATTTTAAATAGATGCCGAGGATAACATCAGTGTAGCAGTGTAGCGGTTCAATTTAAGAGCTCTGTCAGGTTGAAATATGACGAACAGCAGCTGTCCTCAGGATTAAAACTCTGGTTAAAATGGACCAAAACAAGTGAATTGAGAGCCTTGAGACGCCGTGGCAGCGTCGGGAGCCGCAGCTACACTTTGTGTTTGTGTCTGGTTTTCCCGGGTTGGTGTGAAAACAGGACAAAAGACAAAATGAACACGAAAAACAAACAACAGTGAATGCATCAGGACAGTAATGAGAGTTTAGGGGAAGATTTCAGGTTTTATGTTGATATAATTCATGGTTGATGATTAATATCCAGTCATTATTTTTATGGTTTATGGTTATTTGTTCTTCTTTTACTGTTATTGTATCGGGACCCACTTTAGTCTCACTAATCGACCTCACTGTTCCCTATGAATTCTGGGTAACTTTTCTGTATATGTGTGAAATTTCTTTATTTTTTTGCTAAATGCCGACAATACACGTTTATATAATAATATAAAAAGACAGAGTCGGGCCCACAGATGTTATAGTTACAGTGTGTTGCTGTTTTTACCGTATTTCCTCTAATAGTGGCTGCTATTCAGTTAAAAACAGGGTGGATGAACTCCTGGTGCCTGTTACACAACGTGCTGCCAGGTAAGCAGCAGTTACCTGGATGTAAGTCCAGCTCTATATGTAGCCGTCTAATGCAGGCTACATTTCCACTGATTGAATTTAATAAATTCAATCATATACGTGCAGCTTTCACTCACAGTGTTTGTTTGAGATATTAATTCTCAACCAGTGTTGCTGCTGCTGAAAAGACTTCAGGAACGTTTCAAACATTTCTTTCTTTTCTTTGGACTGAATATGTGATGAAATTCTGCTCTTGTTAAGCAACATAGAAGAGGTTAGTATGCAGACAGTAAAAGAAAACTTTATCAATATAATGAGAAAAGTATTCTGAAATATATTTCTGTTTAAAACGAGATATTTTGTCGTTATAGTAACAACGTTTCCTTGTTAAAATGTGATAATTTCACCTTATAACACGTTTTTATTCTTTTTTCTTTTGAGCTACAGTAACGTTTGCTGTATATTTGTCATATCCTAGTTTATTTATATAGAAGAACATTGATCAACGGGGAATTGAATGTGTCCTACAGGAATAACACAAGATACAGCTCCTTATATATCTGTGCTTCTAGATGTATGTGGACGTGTGCAAAACTGCTTACCTGGAGAAAATTGTCAGGTTGATGAGCCCACTGTGACCCCATCTCCTCACTCTGCCACCTGCTGACACAGTGTGTGTGTGTGTGTGTGTGTGTGTGTGTGTGTGTTCTTTATCTTGTTGTGATTTCCTGGATGTTATGGCCTGATTTTGATGATAACAGCCTTCTGTCAGCAGTCTGCAGAAAACCTCCTTTAAGCATTTCTGCCCCTTTAGTACCAGCATTGCACACACACACACACACACACACACACACACACACACACACACACTGTGTCAGCAGGTGGCAGAGTGAGTGTGTGTGTGTGTATGCTATGTATCATTATCATTGTTATTATTATTATTAAAGGACGGGTCAGGTTTTTGGGTCTGAGTTAATCATATTAAGTGGATATCTGACACATTTAACCTGAACCTGAAGCCTAAGAATGGTCTAATAATAATAGTCACAATATTTACATATTGAGAGATTGTATATAATAAATATCCTGCGTTAATATAGTACATACATACATACATACACATACAGTATTTCTTATATAACCACTTACCCCGATGGGCCTGAATAACAGTACAAGTAAACATAATATAGATATAGTATATCTTCCAGTATCTATAGAGACACATATGACCAAAGTCATAGTAATCAATACACACACACACACACACACACACACACGTCTACAGTGCAGCATTCAGAGCAGTTTGCTGTCTTGACCTTTGAACCTTTGACTTTTACGGGCAGCATTTCTACATATGTTAACCTCAAGTTTGACCACGTTCAAAGAAAGTCATGAAAAGCAGAATATGTTTTCATGTGTGAAACACTGACTGTGGTTGGAGAAGCTCCAACATTTACTGAAGCAGGTTTGTTGGATCAAATCTGACATTAATAAAATCATCATTACAAGTTAGTCTCGAGATTAGAGCCTTTACAAACAGAGAGACTGATGTCATGTTTTCATATGTGACTTTCAGGCTCATAAAGATGAAAAGATCTCTTTTTAATTTTTTATTCACATCAGCGTGTGTGTGTGTGTGTGTGTGTGTGTGTGTGTGTGTGTGTGTGTGTGTGTGTGTGTGTGTGTGTGTGTGTGTTTACTGTAGCGGCACCCTGCTATGCTGGCACACAGCTATTGATCTGGCAATCTGAAGAGCAGTAAGTGGAAGGTAAACAAGCTGCTTGAGGCCTGTTGGAAGTCTTGTTATCCAGATTGGAGGGCGAACAAGGCATCTCCACCTCAGATGTTGTTGTGTTTATGCTCATCCCCTGTGTCTCATACCTCTTTAGTCAATGCTCATGTATAATAATACTCAGCACAGGGTCTGATCTCTTCTTCTGTCTGCCTAATTTGTTCTGGAGACACCTCAGTTACTCATTCAGCTCAACGCTCAATCCACCGAAAACGCAGCAAATTGAAGGGAGCGAAGGAGAAATGAAGAAAACAGCTCACTGGATATGGAGCCAGAAGACTAAAGAATATAAGAAGGATTCAACATTTATTGAAATGAAACCATGTGAGAAGTTTAGAGGTAAAAATCACTATTTGGTGGAGCTGTTAACAACTCATAGACATCTGAAATGTGACCCGACTACACACTGCTTTTAGTAAGACGTCAACAGACTAAAAGGTTGAAACCACTGGTTTCATCTTTAACAATGTGTTGGATTTTAAAAGCTTCTTATATTATCCATTGAGTCAAATCTGCATCTGAACAGTAACTAAAGCTGTCAGATAAATGTAGTGGAGTAGAAGTACTCAGTTACTTTCCTCTACTGCGGTTCAGATACTGTACTTGACTTTTTGACTCTGTAATATTGACCTACAAACAGTTTCTAAACGACGAGGCATGCATCGAGTTTCTGAGAATATCCAGACCTCATTCTTTTGCCATTTAGTTTCTCAGAGATGTTTGTTTGTTCACTTATTGTTTGTGTGTTTGTTTGTTTGTTGGGGCTGCTCAGTCACGCTGCCTCTCAGAGCGGCTTCGTGCAGCGTGACATCAGCCGTGCAGAGACTCTGGACCACTTGTATTTATAGATCAGCCTGTCTGAGGACAGAGCCGGGAGCCAGAGAGTAATGATGCGCTACAAATGGGACTCATCCAAAACTCGTTCTCCTTTTGCCCCCACACACACAGCCCTATTAACCTTCACACACACACACACACACACACACACACACACACACACACACACATAAAACATAAAACATGCTGGATACATTTTTTATAGATTAAAAAGCTTCAGGCAACAATTTGCCAAGTTCTGCATTAAATCACAGGAAGCACAACATAATCACATTATATTACGGCATATTAAAAGTTGTGCATTAAAACACTTTCCAGCTTCTGTAAGTGTTTTGAACTCATATCAGAAATGTTTTTAATTTCACAAAATGCTGCAGGTGTCAGACGGTTTCACCACCACTACGCTCAGTACTGCAATGCAATTTTGAGATACTTCACTTGAATATTTAGCATTTCGTGCAACTCTATACTTATACTCCATTACACTGGCTTGATGTTACTTTACAGATTCAGACTGAATCTGTATGTCGGCATCCACAGTTCATCAAAAAATACCCATAACAGCAGTAATAAAGTGATAATAATTAAACAATTAATAATAATGATTCTTGTTTAGTTGTGTAAGTTTATTGCAGCAGTGAGATTTGATCATGCATGCAGCCTAAAAGCTTAAAATGATAATTCATGGTTTTTTTTCTATTTTTCTCATGTCAGACGTTGAATACACACACAATACATGTTAGTTCATGACTTCATTGTTTGTTTGTTTAGCTCCAAACATGACTGAATAATCTGCTAAACTAGACGAGGCAAAGTTTTTTTTGTTTTTTGCCTTCTATTAAAGGATTTAATGTGAGTGTAACGTTCGCCATCTGACCAGATGTGTTGCAGCTGTGGTGTAAAGCAGCCGACCTGCATCTATGAAAACCATCA
>CM072862.1:26715000-26777500 GCA_036937835.1 Pampus argenteus
GTCCTCAGAGGATTCAATCAACATTTATTCACAGAGCTGGGTGCCTCATACAAACAGATTCCTTCTTAAGTCAAATAAAAAATATTGGTATAGTCCAACATCACAAAGCTCACACTTGGCTCAGGAGGGCTTTACGATCTATACAGCAACATCATCCGTGATGAGAAAAGACTCCACTGTAACGATGAATAAATGGAAGAAACCTAAAGACGAGCAACAGAGGAGGGATTTTCTCTCCCAGGACGGACGGAGCGTATCAAGACGCGTACGAGAGACAACAGAAGTTGTGACATTCACCTATTTTCTCGTATTTTCTTTCCATAAATGTCTCTGAGACACAAATACAAATCCAGGGCTGCTACTAGCAATTATTTTATTGTCATCCTTGATTAATCTGCTGATTATGTTTTCAATTAAATGTCACAGAGTTGTGAAAAATTTGTTATTATTATCACCATGTTATAATTTCTCAGTCACAGGTGATGTCTTAAAATGTCTCATTTTGTCAATACAAACACGAAACAGCATGAAATGTACAACACAGTCAGACAGTTGGATATTAATAAATAGTGGAAAATGTATTAATAAAAAGGAAGAGGTTTTATTCCTGAAGGTCTGATTTGAAATAAAAGGTGAATGTTTGTGTCATGATAGAGACTTAAATACTGCAAACTGTCCTCCTGTCAAACATGTTCATATTATTATTTAATTACTAGTCGTAGTTATAGTTATAGTAATTAGTCACGTTGGGCTCTGGAAACGTAACATAGAGTATCATTAGTGTCTTTACTTTTACAACAGAACCTTTGTTAACACATTGTTAAAATAAAAAGTTAATTATAACACAAGAACAAGCTTTTCTTCAACTTTCTGTCTTTGATTTCATCCAGACTTCATTCATCCCGACTCCAAAGTTTAAGGTCCATCGTTTAGGCCTCTTTAACTCTGATTCAGAGGAGCAGATGGAGGGCAACTGCTGCTGAAAGTAAATCTAAAATAAACCTCAGAGTTTCAGTTTGACTGAGAAGCACCTGTGCTGCTTATTATCTGGTTCAACATCGGAGACTTGAGGCTTCTGTGATGTGAAAAGAGGATAATGACAAGCTCTGCCTGCCTGTTAGACACTTGATTCACTTCATTTTGAAAAGGACATGGCTTCATGCCTGTTGAGGACACACTTTGCATACATTTAAGGGTCAAATTTGTTTCCTCAAGCATCCTTTCAGCCCTGTGGTGGAAACTCTCCAGCTGCCCCGGCCTTCACCTGCCCGATTACCACCTGAACACCGACGCTGGTGTTTGCTTTCCACACAGTAAATAAACTGTAATCTGTGTGACCGGATCAAATGAAAAGAGTTACGTCTCTATTAAGGACCTTTACAAATTAACAACTACGCATGAACCCAAGTGTAATCACTGGATGTTACCAGCTAACCAGCATAACACTGTGGGGGTTTTTTTGTGTCACCATTTCTGTAAAATGTCCTAAAATTAACTTTTAAATGAAAAAATCTCCAGGAAATCAAAATAAACTGAATTTACAGTATGAGGCATTTAGCTTGTTTCCATGACAGGAAATAAACATCCCGTAACCTGCAGCTTCTCCGGACTTAAACTTGTAAGAACCGGTAAGGTTCTCGATTCTGCATCTGTTTCATGATGTTTTAAAACCACAACGTCTCAGATTTTGGCCTATTTGCTTTAGAAAATGACTAAAATAATTATATCAAAATATATCATCAAATTAGCTTAATTTTCTGTCTATCCAGAAGTGACGGGACGTAACCTGAGAGAGTTTAACGAGTTAAGACCGTAATGAATGCTTTTATTGAAATGTATCGCCATCTTCAAACTTGGTTTTATAATATTAGCTGACTTGCAGAAATGAAAGCCTGATGGGATTTACACAGATGGCTCCTTTTCATTTGGTCTCTGCTGCTGATGAACTAACTGGTTATTGATTGCTGAGAGCCTGTAACTGGGCCTTCTCCAGTTCTGTGAGGTAACGGTGAGATGAAATGTCAGAGAAATGTCAAAGCCTTCCGGGATTCGGATTAAAAGCGAGACTCGGTGGGTCAGACAGGAGTCAAGCATCACACTGCCGTCCATTGTGTGGATGTTTCTCTAAAAGGCCAGTGTGTGGATATTTAGCAAAACTTGGCAGTTCCAGCTAGCAAAGACTCAACCATTGATTCATTTAGTTCATGCTGTGTCACAGCTGCAAATACAATCCCTTAAAGCACTCTGAATTGCACTAGTCTGTATTAAAGGTGGTGTACAAATAAAGTTTGAGTGGCTGATTGGTTGCAGAGTTTTCTGTTGATCCCTGTGGTGCATAATTTAAATCACAATCAAGAAAGCAGGTTCCACCAGTCAGAAACGGAGAATTTAGTCTGGTGAGGTCATGCATCATCTGGCCCTTATGTGACCTGTGGACGTCAGCCGCCTCTGCACTGTGCATCTTCTCACAGCTCGAAGCTGATAAGACACAGAAAGACAAGAAGTCAGGAGAGGTTGCAGAGTTGAGGAAGGAAAGCTAAAGATGCTTCTAGTGTTGTCAAATCAACAGGAAGTGTAGCTCTGCATCCTCCTCATTCAGTGGATTTACTTTGAAACAAGACCTTACTTAACTCAAGATCGCTGTGGCTAATGATAAAATACAATTATACACAATTGTATAATCTGGTCACAGAGTCTCTTTACCAAAAGCCCTTCACATAAAACTCTCAGCAGCACCACAGTTAGTGCTGAGAGTGGAACATGAGTGGAACTGAGCATTACAAACTCCAGGAAATGACTCCATTCAGTCCAAATAGAAGCGAGGATCCATCTCAGTTGGAGAAGGATTGTACTGAGCATGCTCAGACGGCCTGTGGATAAACGGGGCGCACCTGAAGCAACGCGGCCACAACGGAGCTGAAGAGATGTAGCTGACAGAAGTCTTTGTTAACTTTGGTTTGTTAAAATACCTGAAAAATTAAAGGATAGATTCATTCATGTGATCATATTTAACACTACACAAACCTCCTGTTCACACCTAGCAGTAAAAGTTCCTTCTCTGACATCCTTCTGCTGGAGGTGAAGGACGATAAGATCCATAAATCCTCATTTCAGTTTTGAGGTTAATATAAGCGATCAGCAGTCTGAGTTAATAAAACCAAATGTCTATTATGCTTTAAACTATTCGGTTAAATCTCAATGAGATCAAGATCTTACTGTGACCTTCAAACAAGAGAAAGACACGTCTGTTTGATGGACAGCTGAGATCAAGGAAAAGCTTGTTGAAATGTTGAAACTGACCTAGCTCAGTCCTTCAGGACTGATCCTCCGCGCGTGTACAAAGAGAGTCAGTGCTGGAGCATTATGAGCTATATGACCCACAGAGTTTTTCCATATGCAGGTCTAAGTGTGACATTGTGCTATACAAATAAAATTGACTGGACTGGACTTTCTGAGGCAAAGATACCGAAGAGTCTGGGCGTTCACTATTTTCCTGCTCATAAATTCTTTATGTCGCTATTAACGTTTGTTTTAAGGTTGATATTTTACAGCACCACCACCACATCACCCTCTCCTGAATGTTTAATGGCCAATCACTTATTAATTTTTCATTGGCCTTTGCCCAGTTGACTTATGGTCCATTCAGCTTCCATAAATCATCTGGTTGGATACTTTAATGACCTGCGTGCATCTGCCAAAGATGCTGCAGCTATAAAAACCAGGACCACTTTGTCCTCTTGGCTTTATAGTGGCACAAGGACCTAAAACATGAGGAAAAATACAACCTACAAAAATTTTATGGTACTATGAAAAACCAAATGTGCAGGTATCAGAAACCTGTTAAAAAGTGATGTAGAGAGATGTTTGTCTCTTCAGGGGACTGTTGAAGGGGGTAAAGGCTGAAATACTGCAGGACTGTTGTCAGAAAAACAACCTCCCATCGTGACGCTGATGGGTCAGAGCGAGCAATTAGCTTTAATTTCAAACCGTAAAATGTCCCATTTAAAGTCAAATCTAAAATCCTCGGCGTCTTGTATTGTTTGAGCTGTGCTGCTGCTTCTTCTCTGTGTGTCTCTGGGATTCAGACCTCCGTCTCTTCAGCAGACGGACAAGGTCTTTAATAACGCTCCAGGTAGGTGAAGCCACAGCGGCTAACCTTGACTCTGATGTTTTCAAACTGAGCAGCAGGTCAACCATCAGGGGAGCGGTTACTAAGCAACAAGAAGATGTCACTGTTAACTACAACAACCCTGAAAATCAGTGACAGTTGTCAGGACATCCATAGCTGCAGTGTAAGCTGGACCAGGTAAAAGTGAGCTCAGCATACTTGTGATAGAGACTGTTTGCCATTTGCAAAGTCATTTTAAGGATTTTAATAAGACAACTGAGCATAACAGACACACGTTATTATTGGGGGGGGGGGTTGTTTATGGCACTGCAGTCTGCACACATTCAAATTTAACAAATCTAAAGTCTCAGGAACAACAAATAAACATTTCCATCAGACATTATAGTCCGAACAGCAATTCTCAGTGTGATAAAAAGGCTTCTACATGATAATAATGCTTCATCATTACAGGAAGACGTGAGGACGTCGTAACGACAGATGGCGTGAACCCATTCAGACTGATGTTAACGTCGTTCTTCAGTGCAAAAAGCAGCAGTCGAGTCTGGATGAAGCATTTTCTATTTGTTTTAGTGCGTAAAGCTCAGATTTTACAGGACCAGCTGTGATTTGTCCTCCTCGCCTTTTAGAAACATAATGAGCTCTGGTTTGCTGAGACAGAGACAAGCATGCTGCTAATTTATAATTGCATATCATTTCCATGAGAAATATAGCTGAGAAACACTTATGGCTGGTGATTTTCTGTTTCTCATGTTTGGATCCAAAGCAACAATAAACTGATCTACTAACAATCTGTCTTCTCTCCGATCAATCTGCTTCCCTTCTGGTGTGAAGATGTGAACTGGTGACCTCCTGTCAGAAGCACACTTCTCTGACATTTAGTCTCCTGCATCCCGGAGGGCAACGAGGGACGCAGACAAAGAAGAAGAAGAAGAAGAGGAAAGCTGCGTGTTTGTTGGCGCCGTGTGTATCCGTCAGATAAGACGCTGTGTATGAACCTGACCTTTCTCTGACCTTTGGTTGGTTGGTGGACGGCTGCTGCGCTGCATCTGTCAGGTTAATGATCTGTCAGACTGAGTGATGCCTGAGAGCGCTCAGCTGTGACAGGCATGATACCCAACACACACACACACACACACACACACACCTAATGAAACATTCAAATCACACAAATCTCTCACTATTGTTGACTGGTTTCATCTGATAAACCTGATAAACCTGATACATGACCGACTCTGTTGAAGTCCATTTCTACTACGACATCAACACAGAGCAGAATATGTCCCCTTTAATGTTTAACATTACCACTAGTTTCACTGTTGCTGTAATGGTTCATCATTCGTTGTTCTCATTTTGTCATTGTCATTATTTGTCACTGTTATTCATTGTGAGTGTACAATATGTGTGTGTTGATTTGTTCTGTACATGTGACATCATTGCACGTCTGTCCGTCCTGGGAGAGGGATCCCTCCTCTGTGGCTCTTCCTGAGGTTTCTTCCACCTTTTTCCCTGTTAAAAGGTTTTTTGGTGGTCAAGTTTTTCCTCACTAATCGAGGGTCTAAGGACAGAGGGTGTCACTCCCTGTACAGATTGTAAAGCCCTCTGAGACAAATGTATTTTGTGATTTTGGGCTATATAAATAAAATTTGATTTGATTTGATTTGACATTATATAAAAAATAATGAATGAATGAATTATAGAAATAGAAATGATCACAGCTTCATGCACCTGTGGCCTCGTGTCTATGGATCATCCTGCTTTCATATGTGACTGGAAACACTAAATGGATAAATGAAAATGTAAAGTTGTACACAGACTGAATCATCACAGCTCATAATCTCAGAGGAGGATGTGGTTGTAGTAAATCCTGTAGACTGTCCATCATTCAGCCATTGAAAGGAGGAGACCCCTGAATTTGGGTCAGAAGGAGCAGTAGAAGAAGAAGGAGCAGTAGAAGAAGAAGAAGCAGTAGAAGAAGAAGGAGGAGTAGAAGAAGAAGGAGCAGTAGAAGAAGGAGCAGTAGAAGAAGAAGGAGCAGTAGGAGAAGGGGGGGAGAAGGAGGAGAAGGAGCAGTAGAAGAAGAAGGAGCAGTAGGAGAAGGGGGGGGGAGGAGGAGAAGGAGCAGTAGAAGAAGGAGCAGTAGGAGAAGGGGGGGGGAGAAGGAGGAGAAGGAGCAGTAGAAGAAGAAGGAGCAGTAGGAAAAGGGGGGGAGAAGGAGGAGAAGGAGCAGTAGAAGAAGAAGGAGCAGTAGAAGAAGAAGGAGCAGTAGGAGAAGGGGGGGAGAAGGACAAAAGGAGCAGTAGAAGAAGAAGGAGCAGTAGAAGAAGAAGGAGCAGTAGGAGAAGAAGGAGCAGTAGGAGAAGGGGGGGGGAGAAGGAGGAGAAGGAGCAGTAGAAGAAGAAGGAGCAGTAGTAGAAGAAGAAGCAGTAGAAGAAGAAGGAGCAGTAGGAGAAGAAGGAGCAGTAGGAGAAGGGGGGGGGGGAGAAGGAGGAGAAGGAGCAGTAGAAGAAGAAGGAGCAGTAGAAGAAGAAGGAGCAGTAGGAGAAGGGGGGGAGAAGGAGGAGAAGGAGCAGTAGAAGAAGAAGGAGCAGTAGAAGAAGGAGCAGTAGGAGAAGGGGGGGAGAAGGACAAAAGGAGCAGTAGAAGAAGAAGGAGCAGTAGAAGAAGAAGGAGCAGTAGGAGAAGAAGGAGCAGTAGGAGAAGGGGGGGAGAAGGAGGAGAAGGAGCAGTAGAAGAAGAAGGAGCAGTAGGAGAAGGGGGGGGAGAAGGAGGAGAAGGAGCAGTAGAAGAAGAAGGAGCAGTAGAAGAAGAGGGGGGAGAAGGAGGAGAAGGAGCAGTAGGAGAAGAAGGAGCAGTAGGAGAAGGGGGGGGAGAAGGAGGAGAAGGAGCAGTAGAAGAAGAAGGAGCAGTAGGAGAAGGGGGGGGAGAAGGAGGAGAAGGAGCAGTAGAAGAAGAAGGAGCAGTAGAAGAAGAGGGGGGAGAAGGAGGAGAAGGAGCAGTAGGAGAAGAAGGAGCAGTAGGAGGAGAAGGAGCAGTAGGAGAAGAAGGAGCAGTAGGAGAAGAGGGGGGAGAAGGAGGAGGAAGGTGACACAGACAGTCAAGGAGGCAGAAAGGAGGAAACTGCTGTGTCTTGGTTTTGAAGCTTTCATCGGGGACGTCAGCAGGGTGGAAAAACATGTTCCTGCTGCGAGTGTCGGCACTTCTCCGTCCTGTTTCTGCTTCCCTAAGACAGTCAGATGGAGACACTAATCCATCTTCATCTGTTACGGCTGCTGCGCTGCGTGCAAACTGCAGCCTCTGTAGGGAAATACATGGAGCACGCACACACACACACACACACACACACACACACACACACGGTTGCTTCTGTGGGTTTGCTGAGCCAGTGTAATTTTGTTAAAATTGTCCTCTTGCATTTTGAGATGCAGAGTGACCCCCACCACTAATCCTGAGTCGTATCATAAGATAACTCAGTGCTGATGAAGCTACAAGGAGAAATAAATACAATTAATATCAAGCTGACATGAAGCATTAAAGACATTGTTGAATCTGAAATTAAACATTTAAATGGTGAACGAAGACTCAGAGACGTTTAGAGGGTCACTGCATCCTGATTATTACAGCTGTTGTTTAAATGCCATAAACAACAAGCAATGTGCAGATGTGAGTCTGTAGTGCAAAGAGATGACAAGGACCATATGTGTGTGTGTGTGTGTGTGTGTGTGTGTGTGTAGGGGGGGACTGGAAAGAAACTGTTCCTATGATGGGAGGTTCTGGTCTTGATGGATCACAGCCTCCTGCCAGAGGGAAGAGTCACAAACAGACCATGACCCGGGTGGGAGGGGTCAGCTCTGATCCTCCTTCTCTCAGTTCTGGAGGTGTACAGGAGATGCAGGGATGGGAGGCTGCACCCGATCACCCTCTCAGCTGAGTGGATGATACGCTGCAGTCTGTGTTTGTTCCTTGACAGTGGCTGCAGCGTACCAGATGGTGATGGAGGAGGTGAGGAGGGACTCAATGATGGCAGTGTAGAACTGGACCATCATTGCCTTCAGGCAGACTGCATTTCTTCAGCTGCTGCAGGAAGTACATCCTCTGCTGGGCTTTCTTGATGAGGTCCTGGGTGATGATGGTTCGCAGGAACCGGTAGGACTCCACAATGTTCTCCGGGAAATCATGCAGGGAGATGGAGGAGGGTGGGGCTGGGTTCTTTCTGAAGTCCACAACCATCTCTACTGTCTTTAGGGCATTGAGCACCAAGTTATTCTGCTTGCACCAAGACATCAGATGGTCAATCTCCAGTGAGGGTGGTGTCATCTGCGAACTTCAGTAGTTTGATGGACTGGTGTCTGGAGCTGCAGCAGTTTGTATAGTTTGTATAGAGAAGCTGGGGCTGGAGCGGTGCAGAGGCGGGAAGGAACAAAAAACAAGTTGGAAACGATTACAGAGCCAATTTGCATCTATCTACCACAGAGGTAAGATGACAATCTGGCCTGAACTGAACCAGGTTGATAGTGGCAGGTGGCTTGATAGTAGATAGTAGAATCTTTAAACTGCATATTAAATACAATTTCCATATAAAATAAGTGTAAACAATGAAAACACAACACAGGTTAACATGCTACACCGAGAAGGAGAAACAGACATCAGACTTACAGACAAGGAGCGACATAAAGAGAAACAACAAACTGTACTGAGAGGAAACTAGAATACACCTCACTGGAGGAAATCACCTTCAAAATAAAAGTCCCTTCTAATTCCCTGATAATATAATGTCACATCAGGATCATGTAATATTTGAGACGCTGGCTCGATCCAGGATAAAAAGGGAATAATATGCTGCTTTCACAGGTCTTACAGTATGTGACTACATGAAGTCATCGGTTGGCTGCAGAGTGAAATGTAAAACTTGTGATTGTCTTCCATCAGCCAATCAGAGCGGAGCAACGCTGTGTAATAACTCCATAATCAGAGGCTGGTTTTCTTCCTGATTTCTCTAAATGAAGACAATTATTCATCATTTTCTTCATCTCCTGTCTGCACAGATGTCAGAACTGCAATGATTAGTTTCTTTCTGAACGGTTAAACACAGATTTTATGCAGCTTTCTAAAAACACCAAACAGATGGAGACAAGAATATGATGCTCAGCCTGCTGCTCTGATAAGTTATCACATAATTAAATATTCATATTAGTCTCTGGAGAGATACACAGACTCTCCTGGTAGTTGGGAGCGTCTCTTCTAACGTGATGTTCTCTCAGACTGTCTGGTCGGTTTTTATGAGTCCAGCCATTAGAAACCTCCTGCAGGTTAAACTTTATTTAACCCAAAGCAGCTCTGCTCACTTCACCAATCTGTACACTGTCAGTGTGAATATCTTCATTCAAACTGGAGTATTTCTTCTTGCTTCTTCACAGTTCACTCGCTTGCAGCTGAACGTTTAGAAAAGATTCAGAGTAAACTGTCATCTAAACATTTTCTGTGGCTGTCAAGGCTCAGCCCGGAGGGAGCAGAGAGAGGTGACGGGGGATTCAAAGGATATCCTGCTCCTTTTATTCACAGCTGTCTGCCGTCGCCACTTTTTATTGAACATGTCTAATTGGATAACGCCCCGGCCAGTGTCTGGGCCGGGACGTGACTGTGGCAGCTCCATTGTACCTGGGTCAACCAGAGCTTTTGAACAGAGAGGGCAGATGTGGGATGATAGGATGGTGCAATGAAAAGGAAAAATGACGGGAACCTTTGAATACGTATTGATTTATTCCTTCAAAACACACTTCTGCTTCACATCAACACCACCACCTCCGGCGAGTGAAGTGGAGAGAGGCTGAAGTGGCGCCAGAAGCTTGGGCCAACATATAGAAAAAATTAGGTACGTAGATTATCGCTGCTTCATAAGTTTCGACCGTTCTGTAAACTGAAATAGTTGAACTTTAATCCAACGAGAGACTCTGCTCACTGATCTGAGATGTGTTTGTGTTCGTTGATGAAGCCTCATCCTCATCAAGTGTCACCTGTTGCTTTCACCGGAGCCACGTTGAAGTTTGAGTTTTCTGTTTGGAGTCAGGAAACGCGCCCCGCTACCTCTGATCCAAACTAACGATCCATGAAAAGTGAGAAAAATAATTGATGAACATAGAACAGACTGCACGGTGTGTCTGCTCCTTCCTGTCAGGCCATCAAGCCAGCAGGATGCAGATATCACAGTAATGTTTGATCAGTTGGCCTGATTATAGAAAATAGTGATGAGCAGTAAAGCTCCAGTTTAACAGCAGTGTTTCTGCCTCTTTAAAATTAAAACAAACACTGGAGCTGTTTATTATATTTCAGATCTGTTTATTCAGAGCTGCTTCCTTCCTTCTCCTGGTTGGATTTATTCACTTTATAACTTTGTTTTTGTCTAGTTTCTCCACACTAATGCACGTACAAACACCACCCCCACTGCTCCATCGCACACACGCACGCACACGTCCACACACACACACACGCGCGCGCACTCAGTTTGACACTTTGAGTGTTTGTTAGTTTCCCTCCTCCAGGCTTTGTCTAGAAATAGAAATTTGCCCTTATATGTTAATACAAAATGAGGTCAAACAAATAAGCAGAAAAAGTGCAGATTCTCCAGATCAGCACCAGACTGAGTGTGTGTGTGTGTGTGTGTGTGTATTGTCGCCTCCATCCAGACTTCATTAGACAATATTCTCTAATTTGCACTGAATGCCAACCAAACCGCTGCATCTACTTAACGCCGTCATGGTCTATTTCATTTAGATGTGTCCTACATTACAATGGGATGCAAATATAATTGTGAGATGTGTGTGTGTGTGAGTGTGTGTGTGTGTGTGTAAGAGTACGTGCGACCCAGTCATGACAGTTGCAACCAGTAATGACTCCGTACGATAAAAGTGATTCATCAGGGTGCTGAACTCGAGGCCAATCAGGCAACTAATGAAGCCTGTGGCGTAACGAGGAGTCGAGTAATGACGACAAACTTTCAGAGCCACTGACCTTGACAACTTCTTCTACTGAGCCTGCTTACACACACACGCACACACACACACACATGCACACACACACACACACACACACACACATGCACACACACACACACAGAAGCTTGCTGGGTTTGTGGAAAGATTTTCATTCACTACACACACTGTATTATAGATTCTATATAATTGTTTTTAGGTCTACAGTTACAGGTTGAGACGTCTGAAAAGCTCCAACGTGTTTTTACTCATAAAGTCGAACCCTTGTCCGTGTAAGTGGCACTGGGTAAATGATGGTTAAATCACAACATCAGAAAACTCCACGTCAAGCGAAGACAGCGAGGAAGTGGAGCCACTGAATGATGCATTAGCACCTGTATCAGCTACAGTAACATCAGCACATTAAAGACATGAGCAGGGTGTCTTTAAGTTTTTTTTAACATGATCCTATGACATTAATAAATATGTCGAATATCACATGCTGTCCAAAACAGACAGGTAAACATGAAAAAAGAAAAGCTGCAGCAGAAACACAATAGACAACGTGGCAGGAAATGAATGAAAATGGGCTGCTGCTATATTAAAGGAACAGCAGGAAACACAGGATGTGGAAGCAGTGAGTTTAATGAGGTATAACTAATACACACAGATACTGGAAGAATAACATCCCCGGTCTTTGTGCTAAGCTAACTATCACCTGGATCTACCTGCATACTTCACACACAGACATGACAGTGGTAAAATATCCGACTCTTCCTGTCAGATGTACAGTGTGAGTGTGTAGTAAGCAGCAGCTGTGTGTCGGGGTAATAAACGTCTTCTGACTCGGAGCAGACGGACGGCCGCTCCATCAACGTCTCTGACAGTGCTGCAACGGCATCTGTCAGGAGTTACAAAACGGCAGGCAAGAACCCAATAGCACGACACAGGAAACAGTTCAGGTGGAGAAACAGAGTTTACTGACTAGCAGAGGTCAAACCAGAAAGCAGTCTGCGTGGCAAACAAATCTAGTAGGAGCAGGCCGAAGGGGAGGTCCAAAGTCCAAAAGGGCAGGTCAAAACACGAGCAGGCAGGATCAGAATCTGGGTAGTCAAAGTTGCTGGATAGCTAGGAGAAAACACACTAGACAATCTGGCAAAGAACTGAGGGAAGTGGACTGGTACATATACTGTGGGGCTGATTAGCTGATGAGGAGCAGGTGAGTGAGGCAAGCCAGGTGAATGCAGAGCAGGGGGAGTGGCAGCGTCTGAAATGACATGAGAGTTAGTGGAAAAACAGAAGACAGGTGAATGAAAACTAAAGGCTGGCTGAAGTTGTGACAGGCATCACTGAGATGGAGATGAAGTGCTTATGTGTGTGCAGGGTTGGAGGTGTACAGGCTGCTCACTTCTGATGAGAAAATTATTGCTACTGTACTCTTATTACATGTACAAATCAGCAGGTCAGATTGACTATAATGAGAAAATTACTGGTAATTGTGGCTGAATGCAGGCTCTCTCTCTCTCTCTCTCTCTCCACCCTCCTTTTGATCTTGTCTTTTCTTTTTCGTTGCCTTTTTATTTGGTTTTTCTCTGCCTTCAATTTATTTTCACTTTGCTGTTGCTTCTCATGTTTCAGGTGCATTTGTTCGTCCTCATCTCTGAACCTGCTCCAATTATCAGAAACCTTTCATCTGTAGGAAAAGTTTCCTCCTAATGACTTCACTTCAGAAAAGGTTTCACCACGACCTGAACTGCTTTCTGTAAATATAAGCAGAAACATGGATGACCTACATGCAGCGTTTACATGGTACCGTGTGATGGACACTGCTGCTCCTCTCATACCCCGTTAGTTAGCAGCACAATGACACAAACTCACTTCGGTTACTAAATCAAAAATAACAATGAGTTTAATCTGATATATTTCTACATGACACTGAATCATTTCCATCAAGTATCAGCACAGCTTATCTTATCTGCTGCATCGTATTCATTGATAAACGCAGCCACACATACACGCTGCTGGTAGTGATGATTTAGTGTTGCTGCAGGGTCTGTTCAGGTTTGAGAGCCTGATACCACTCTGGGCTGTTGTAGCACCAACGCTGGTTTTCACAGTTTGCAATCTGGCCAACTGAGACACATATAAGTGTAAATGTGTCTTAAATAAGTACATTAGTCTACTTAATGTCACTCCAGAAACTCCAATAAAACGGTGGACAGTATATTTAGGGTAACATACAGTAAACAAGGGAGTGATTTCACACACCGACTCGCCTAACGAGACAACACAGCCTCATTTCCTCTGATGGTCTCAGTCACTGCTAATAGCCAATCATTGTAAAGACATTTAGTATCTGATGTATTGATCTCTGCAGACGTCTGTAACATCTTAAAGTCACATTCAGACTGTATTTCTGTCTTTACGAGAGGTGTGAACACAGAATATCACATAAAGATCTATTCATAGGAGATCAATAACAGCTAATCAGATGTGCTGATTCAAGTTATTAGCATCATACTGGCAGAATAATCAGCCTGAAGTATATAGAGGCTGCAGATTAATGAACATATATGGATGTATATGAAGCTTTTCATACAGTAATAGGCTGCTGGCACAATCCAATCATATTAATTTATAAATCAATGCTTTAACCATTACAACTTACTATATATTTTTATTAACACGTCTGTTGGCTGTGGAGCGTCTTATTAAATATACATTCATATGTTGAGCAGTATTCAGTTATTTCAGTGAGTTAAGGATCTGCACTGCTTCACCTGAACGACCCTCCACCTGAAAAACACAAACCGATGAAACTGGCTGCACTGGTCATAATAATCAATAACTTCTGTCTCATCAGCATCATATTTCTCATGGACTCATGGGTTTGGGGCTTGTGTTAGTGTTAGTGGGTCCTCTCACCTGCTTTTCCCTCCTCACTTTCCTTCCTCACCTGCACTGCATCATCCTCGTCACCAATCAGCTGCCTGCTATTGTTTCACCTACTCATCACCAGATTGAAACCTAAACCAACTTATTTAGTTTTTATATGTCGTTTGTCTGTCCGTTTCTCCTCTTGTGCTCCAGGACCGTTACCTCCTACCTGTGTCCAACCCTCCACAGGTCATCCTGCCTTTTTCACCTGCCCACGCCAGTCATTTTCCCTCGTCATCATTTGCCTGTATCTTTGCTGCATCCTCATTTCTCCTCCACCAGAGTTGGGTCTATTCTACATCTACGTCAGCTGCAGGTAGGTGCTGCTCTTCTTTTCCAGGAATATTTTAAACCGAATGTGTTTCAATTAAAAGTCATGTGAATCAGCTGTTAGCGGTGTAACGTGATGAACAGACACCTGTCACTGGATCACTGTGATACTGAAGCTCTTTATTCACTGATGTACTGAAGTATTTCTGTTGATCAGTGCCGGTGGAGCCTTTGTGTCTGCAGAGCGGATGATCCTGAGTGATTCACCTTCTCCATTCATTTAGAGAACAGGCTCGAGTCTGAGCTACTATAAATGTCTTTTTATTGATTTGCTGCTTTTATTAGCTTCCTGCACTGCTTGTATGTGATAAAACACACGAAGAAACTCCAAAAGCCCTGATGGCATTTATGCATATTTAGTATTCTGAAGGGAAAACTTTGATAATCACACTTGCATTATGGAGTCACAACATTAATTAAAACTGACCTTTTGGAGGCACCAATTAAAATGGGACATCTTTACCCTTTTCAAAAGCAGTTAAATGGAATCAATAACTGTTGATTATTATGAGGTGCAGGTGTGGAAATGAGTCCAACACATGTATGAGTGGGAAAGATAACATTCACTGAAGTGTATAATGAATGCAGGTTTTAACCTATGATTCAAACAACACGCGTCTGTAATGAGACGTGTATATGAATGACTGATGGGTGTAGCCATGATGAAGCAGCGCTGTAGTTTCATACTGTGACTTTGTGGATATTTTTCATAATAACAGTGACTTTCAGCTCATTGTTTCTGTCCAGCTGCTTCTCTGCTGTTCAGACATCAGGGATCAGTTTCATTCTCAATGCTTAGTTTACAAAAGGTGCACTGAGGCCTACTGAGAACCTGAAGTATGATTAAACAGAGAAGGAGGAACAAAAGAGCTCTGCAGTCTGCTCACTGTCACATGTGGGACTCTTAAGCTTCTGTTTAATGGCAAAAGCTGAAAATCTTCACAGTAACTTTGGAAAAGCCACCAGAGCCGGAGGAAGCTTCCTGAACCGACCAATCAGAACAGAGCGCGTTCATCAGAGAGACTAAACGAGCCCAGTTCTCCTCGAGGTTTCCTCCCTTTAGAGGGTTTTCTTTGCTGCCGTTGCCATGACGTGCTTGTGGGGGAATTATTGGATCTTAAATTAAAGCGTACGGTCCAGACCTGCTATATATGAAATATATGTTGTTGCAACATGAATACAATTGACTTGACAACAGATCAACATGGAGGAAGTGTTGAAGCCTGTCTCTAATATAAACCTGCACCACGATTAGAGAATTTAGGGTCATTTCATTCTCCTTAACCCGCTGATCAAGTTGGCAGAAGGCTAACGGGAAGTTAGATTTTAAAACTGCATATGAAATACAGAGATTTATCTGGCAGCAATAGACTCAGTTTTACTGTGTGAACTCATTAGATGAAGAATTGAACATTCACACAAAAAGAGTCCCGCGCTGGAGCTTCACGTTACTCAAAACTGAAGCAAAATGAACAGAAAGATTCAGATTTCCTAAGAGTGCTGTAAAGAGTCAACACAGTCGGGATGAACTGGAATGAGTAAAAAGAGGAGCTGACTGCTGGGATCTCATGAGTTTTCATCAGTATCATCCGAGCTGCATAAAAACAACTTGCTCATCTGCAAAAAGCGAGAAAACAAAGCTGCTGCTGAAATTAAACGTCTCTCACACAGATAACGTGCTTCAGTGGGATTTGTGTTTGGATGCAACTTATTCTTGTTTTCTTTGAGCTTCACAGAAAATAATAAGCAAGGATGCTGTAAAGTGTGAGTTTGGGACATGATTGAATCATATTTCTAATGTAAAATGAAACCTGGATATTTAGTTCCTCTGAGGACAGACAGCAGCAGCTGAGGAGGATTCAGGCTGGTGATTGGCGTGGCTCCCCGCCGATGTTGGGGTCATCTTCGTGTTTGTGTTTCCCTCCTTCATTAAAAACCCATTACGGTCCCGCTAATGGAGACTTAATGAGGACAAGCCCGCTGGATCGTTCTTCATGTGTGGCTCAGGGGAGAATAATCACTGCCTGATTCCCTGATCGGACTGTTTGGCAGGACGGGATGAAAAGGCAGACGTGGAGCGTGGCGTTTGGCGCCCTCGCCTGTGGCGCTCCTTCTGAATACAACAGGTTGAAAAGGTGGATGATGACACTCACCTTGGTACCTCATTCATTCCTTTTTTTAAGAAAGTTATTCTACTCTGTATGCTCCTTTCAAGTAGATAATATTACCATCCGTGGGCGCTCAGTAGCTTCATTAACATGCACACATGCAGCCGAGCTGCTTCGACCTTCCAACCAATAACCTGCTGACTACGACTGTGACAAAACCTGCTCGCTACGAGCTCGGCTGCTCCTCAACTTCTTCCACTTTCTCTTTGTGAATTCTGAATTTTATAAAATATGGAGCTTTGTGATACTTTCAACCTCCTGCTGTTGATTTGTCGACCTGCTCCCATGAAATTTTGTGAAATAAGCACCGCATCAGAAAATGCAAATAGCCTGCTGGGTGCTATAAATGTGAGAGAAATCCATTTTTCAGGCAGAAAGTTTCAGCTGGAAAAGTGCAAAGTAAGTGAAGGTTGAACAGACTTTTACCTTCAGATGACAAACTGGTTTCACATTGACAGATAAAGTCATCTCTATAAACAGATATAATGAACACAAGAAAGAAGACGGTGTGTGTGTGTGTGTGTGTGTGTGTGTGTGTGTCCTCCTCCAGCTCTAAATTAAACCACCTGGACCTGGTACTTGAGTTAAAAGTTCATTTTAATTGAACAGGAGCAGCGTCTCCCTCAGCGTGTTCTCTTAAACCTTATTGGCCGTTTGATGGATTATTTGGCTAACGAGCAGATTCTGGTTAATTAACAGCGGATTAGGAGCGGCAGGGAGGAAAAGATGTGGGCGCAGCTGAAGGTGACCTCTGCTTCCACACCTGGAGTCTCCGTCGCTGCGTGTAGAGACGTCTGAGAACACATCTTAAGATCATTGTGGTGTTTGCGTCGTATTTTCTGTACATGTTCAATCATTTATACAGACGTGGATGTAAAGTATCTAATCTGGATTTTATCTGGATAATGAAACATAAGAAAGTGTAAATGCATCATCTGTCGGAGGTGATGTTTATCTGTGTTCAGCTGTGGATGTCTTGTCATCGTGTAGTGGACGGGTGACCCTCAGCATGAATCCCACCAGACGACTTTCTTCTTTCAGATTATTCAGAGACACATTTGCTGCTGCAAGTCCCGAAATTGCCTTCAGGGATTAAACACAAACACACACACACACGTCGGGTTTCCGTCTCTTCAGGGGACGTTACATTGACTTAGATTCATTTCCTGGAGACGTAATCTAACTTTAAACCAAGTCTTCACTCTAAAATGATTTACATTAAGGGGACTTGCTTTTTGTCCTATTAAGGGAGGCGACTTCCCACAACATGATGAATACCTGAAACACACACACACGTCCCGGTTTCTGATTTGGTTCCTTCCTTCTCTCCAGCAGAACGTGCAGAACAGCAGATCACATTCAATCTAAATTCCTCCATCCTGACGTCACCGCTCTGCTCTCCTCTACTGTACCTCCATCCCGTCTCTCTCTGCAGTGTAAATCACATTAAGCTCTAATAGGCAGCTTACACAAGCACCCGCAGCACCACGGGCCATTACCTTCTCCGTTCTAAGACGAAGATCTGTTCAGTAATAAGTACCCGTTACTGGAAATCAAGGCACCTGCCTTCCGGCCGCAGCCGGTAATGTCCGCAGAGGAGGAGGAGGAGGAGGAGGAGGAGGAGTAGAAGGAGGAGGTGCCACAGTCAGGCTGAAGCTTTCACACCCTGTACTGTAATTACCGTGTCACAGGTTCAAATACAGCTGCAGGAGGAGAAGGAAGGAGGCTGAGATGTGATTCATCCCGTGTGTAGAACATTAAAAAAGGTCTCGTTTTACACATTTGAAAAGAAGAAATCTGTAGTTGAGCAACGACAGACGTTTTATTTATGGTACGAAGGAGTCAGTGAGTTTCAGGATTGTGTCTATAATAATGAAAATGTTTCATGAATCATCTGGAGCTGAAGATTTCATGTATTTTAAATGTCCAAGTAGACACAAGCATTGCAAATTAGCTTCATGACGGCTCCTTCTACATCTGACATATGAACATTTTCATTATTGAATAACCAATAACCAATCATTGATAGTGGCTTTACTATCATATAAGACAAAGGAAACGCCTGAGAAGCTGAAAACAACATTTATACTTTGACATCTGTACAGTCGTCATGATGTGGTTGAATAGCGGCTCACAGGATCACACTTTCTGTACCTGTTAAGGAGTTATTTTAAAACCTGAGAGTCTGTAGAGACGTTGAGACACATTCACAGCTTCCATCAGAGCATTTACAACCACACAGCAGGTCCATATGAAACATCTCACTGCTGCTGATACATTCAAGCCTCGACTCCCAGTTAGACGAGGAAGAACCTGACTGATTATTGAACATGGTGTTTGGGATTATTGCATTCAAATATCATATGGATGATATGTTCAGTTGTCCACATAGTTTTAGTTTTTAAAAGTAAGTAACAATTCACAGTCAAAGATGATGATGATAATAATAATAACTTTTTATACCCTTTCATATCAAATGTGTGATTTAAGTGAGACTGAGGTGAGCTCAGCTTTGTAGGAACATGATGCATCGACATGAATCTGTGACCTTGTCAGTTTCTTCTTGGAACAAACTTCAGCCGTAGATGTTATAAATGATGCAGCCCAATACATGGAAGGATGAACTAGATTAATGCAATTTTAAATAATTCATATATGAATCTGCAGCCTTGTTAGCCCATAACTCTACAAAAAGAGCTCCAGGAGTGTGTATTAAAGCTCCGCAATCAGCCAGTCTGTATGTTTAATGTTTATGTGTCTCAGCACCAACATATGAGCCCGTATGTGAACCGATATGACAAAAAAAACAAAAAAACAACCAAACACACAAGGAGAAAAAAGCTACGGTTTTACACCAGATTAGTTCCTCTCTCTCTCCGCTTGCAGTCTTGATGTCTTTACCATCTTTCCTCTGACTTCCTGTACAGAGCGTCGGGGTCGGCGGCCCATCTGGACAGTAGAGGACAGGGGCATGATGGGAGAAGTGACTCAGCAGCTTAGTGTACAGATCCCACAGAAATCACTGTGTGCAAGATTCAAGGAGCAGCAGGCGGGCACAAGGGCAGCTGGATGAAGGCTTACTGGGGCAAAAAGTGAAAGTTTCAAAAGCCACCTGACTCATGGTAACCTGGCAGGAAAAGAAAAGTTTAGTTTGAAAGCAGACATTCAACTGACAGAATATTAATAATTTGGAAAATGAGCTTTAAGTAAAGTGTGAGCAGAATATAAAGTGTTAACTGCAACATACAGAAAAAGCAAAAAGGTCAAAAACATTTTATTTCCAGACAGCGTCATGTGATAATAAACTCAAGTTTTAGCTGTTTGAATATGTCACCTTTGAAACAGGTGCACGTCACCACCTACGATATGCACATAAAGCAGCAGCATTTTTATTAATATACACCTCAAACAGTCACGTTTCTGGAACCACATGTCACGTTTAACAGGGGAAACGTTTCTTTGCTAACTCTTCAGGTTTGTCTTGAACGTCTCCTCGTTTCCTTCACTTGTGTCTTATATTCTGTTCACAGCTCGTCGGATGTTCAGAGTTTATTTGTTCAGATGTGATGATGTGAACTCTGCATCTTTCTCTTAAAATAAACATCCGCATGTTTGTGAACAGACGTGTCAAACATGAGTCATTCTACTGAATACAGTATTTCAGTCTGCATGTATACTCTAAGTATCAAGTAGCATGAAGAGGAAGTACAAGTACTTCAAACTGTTTTCTACCTGATATCTAGCATCGTTTCATTTCTAGTAGTTGTTTCACTTTTGACTGACAAGTTTCACACCAGCTGTTTGAACCGAGCCAAAACGGGTTCAGTGTGAAAGCTGCCTCCAGCTGTGGTTCATGAACACACACACACACACACACACCCCAGCAGCAGCTTGTCCTCACAACACGTGTGATGCTGTGATTGTGTTTTTTCACCCACGTCGAGGAATATCGCACTCAAACGAGCTAATTAATGAAGGAACGAGGACTCTCGGCTCTCGGGGACGTTGAGTTGTTGACTTTCGCTCAGCTTTTACAGGTTAGAACATGAATCAATAAAAAAGGCAAATAAACAAATAAATAAATAAGAGACTGAAGCCTGGAAGATGGAGAGGAAACAGCAGGACACACACTTATACAGACACATTAACAGTACACACGTACACAAGTATGAGACAAACCAACAACTGTTGGTGACTGAGGACAAAGTAAAGAAAGTGTTTGCATAGAGGTGATGAGAGGCTGTAGAGGAAAACAACACGAAATGGGAGTGAAGAGCAGATGGTACTTTATCTCTCTTCACAGAACAGCATCACATTACCACCAAATTTAATCTAATCTCCACAAAACTGCGACAGATCCATTTGGATACGGCCTGCGAGGAGCCGAGGGGCACGACGGGCGTTTTTATCGCTGTGAAGGAGAACGTCGTTCCATTAATCTCCTCCTCTGGCACCGATGAGACAAACAGACCGGCTTCTCCAGTGGGTGAGGAGGAGGAGGAGGAGGGACGAAGGCTCGGACAGTCTGATGTAGCAGAATCCCATCGCTGATATAACAAGTATTAACTCTGAATCACTGAACGTCAGTTATGAGTTTTACTGAGTCATGAAATTGGGAGTTCTTGGGAGGAAGTTGAAGTGGAGCCATGAAGCAACTGTAAAACGCTTCTGTGCCAATAAAAACGCTGAGGAAACTTCCTGCTGACGCACTGAAACGCATCACTGTCAGAAACTGCAGCCATGTGCTTATTATCTTTGGATTGCAGACAGAAAATATTATAAAAATGATGCCCATGTGAACCATATCACACACAGTTGTTTCAGACACTTTTGATTGTATTGATTCAGTGGCATCAAAATAAAATGAGTTAATGCTCGTTAACATCCACTGCTGGTGTGAATATTAGAAGGTTTTAATCACCAGCGGCTCAGTGTTTGAACCGTCCCACATCCTTTCTGTGTGGGTTTCCATCAGCTCACGCAGGTGTCTGCGTTGTATGCCTGTCTGGCTGACGTCTATTCAGCCGTATGTATGCAGGTGAGAGGCTGCGGCTGCATCCTGGTGCACGTAGGCACGGCTGGCACGGCTTCATGAGCAGGAAAACTCAACACATACGGAGGACTTTATCGTTAATACTGACTGGACATCCACATAAAACAAAGTTTCCCTTTCTTGATATCCACACTGTACAGAAAAATATGAATGTATTATTTTACATTGTGCTAAAAGCTCTCATGCTGAAGGAAGCAGATGACAGTCAGCGCTCACTCTGAAGTAAATCTGTCGCTTTGAGTTGAGTGGTTGTTGTCAGCAGAGATAATTAAAGTGGAAATGCAGTGATAAAGAGGAGCAGATGAAGTATTACAGGAAATCAAAATAATTGCCTTAATGCTGAGGAAATATCACAGATCCTTCATTATTCAAATCTAATCTTCTGTGCTGAATATGAAGCAACAAGAGGATGTTTAAACACCACAAGTGTGTTTTTCACAGTGTGTTGACTCACCTGGAGGAAGCAGAGCAGGTGAAGACTTGTTCAGACGTACGTCTCTGTGTTTCTTAGTCATTTTCTCCCTCTGTAAACCAGATCTGTCTGTTTTTATGGTCCTCCTCTGAACGAGGACATCTGTCCATGTATATAAACGTCATCTCAACTGCACCACTGTGTCTGGCTTATTTCTGTCTAGCTTTTGCCTTTATGAGACAGTAAATGTTGGAAGGAAGGAGTATGACACGTAACACAGGTCCCCAGCCGGGAGTCCAACCATGGATGATATATATATATTTATATATATATACATATATACATATATATATATATATATATATATATACACACAGTCATGAAACAGATATTAAATTACATTGTACGTGATTTTATACGACTCTAAATACTGTCATCAGTCATCAGTCTGACTCAATGATTATATTGTTGAATCATTTCATTATTTATTTGTATTAGTGTATTATCTTCTGTTATAGATGATTTCTCTCTTTTATGTCTCTTCAACTCCTTTTTTTTTGTTCTGATGTTTGTTCTTCGTCATTTAAACCTCTGATGAGATCTACAAGTATCATTTAACATCGTTTAAAATCCAGTATTTTCATAAACAATGTTTAGATGGTCTCGAGTAAAAGTCGTGTATTTAAGAGGGTAAAGTGCTGAAACCTTTACTGTCAGCCTCGATAGATCACTGCACCGAATGTTTCAGTCTCCTGCTGCTATAAAACGTAGCTGAACGGTGCAAAACTGAAACTGCAGCTCAAACGTTTTTAAACTGGGATAAAACTTCTGTGAAGACCCCTGCTGGGTCTGGACCCCTCTTATCTGTTCAGTAGCCTCATGAAAGTGGAAATACTGAAGGAAGATGAAGGTGGACCTGTTGAAATGCTGAGTTATGACTTCTATCGGCCTGAAATGGATCTCAAATGAAATGTAGGGTTCGAAGACCCAAACTATGATAAGTGATCGACTAACGTGTCTCCAAAGCCTCATATTTTATTCCTCTGTTGTCCACAAAATACTAAAAACATGTACACATGTTGTGTATAGAAAACAATCTAACTTTACATTTTAAATCTGTGAAAACGTAATAATACATCACTTTTCAATTCCATAATACAGCCCCTGTGTATGAATCAATACTTACTGATTACTACTGATACTTAAATGTAGGAACAAGAAATTACATTTGATTATTTAATTTGTTTTCATCAAGTGTCACGATGTCCACAGTAAGCAGCAGCTTCACATCACTGATCATGGCTCATAATTACTACCTGTTACATTGCAGATATCATTATTTATTGATTACATCTTCTGACTAAACGAAGAATCCAGAGAGGTGAAACAGATGCGAGTGACCACAGACAGATTTACAGGCTCAGACAGTCGTTATGTTCAACACAACATCTGGAAACATGGATTCAATATGCTGGAAAAACGTGAACTGTGGCTGTTGAAGAACAGACGCTCTGCTTCTGAAACAGCAACAGATCCTGTAGACGCAGGGAGTGAATGTTTAAGTCTGGAAGCATTATGTTTCTGCTATGAAGTGAGCTGATTTGATCTGAGGGTTATTTGGGCCACTATATGGACAAATGTTTAACATGACAACAGTATGCAACATTTTAAACCTTTGGTTGGGAATCATGTCACCAGGTAGTCAGCTGTCTACATTAACATGCAGCTGCAGGTTGTTTCAGTCTAACAGGACATGATGGGAACGTTTCAGACACATAAAATCCTGACTGCTATGAAATGCGGCGCCTTTCTGCAGATGCCATTCGTTTGACTGAAGGGGAAATTACCTGGCAGATAAATATATTCACACACAAACCATCACTCACAAGACAAACTGAAAACCCAAGAGGTGATGTTGGGGATATTTATTATATTTATTATAGCGTAAGCTCTATAAATAAGAGAAATAAACATGTTTTTTTGTCATCACTGTGTCTGTGTGTTCAGACTGCAGACGCTCTGTTACTGTTCACGTCTTATTAATCTGGCTGATATGGATGGATGAATTATTGAAGATGAAAACATTAAAAAGTTAAAAAAGAAGAATTTCTGAACTCAGTCCTCCTCAGTTCAGACGTCCATGCCAGTAAATCACTCAACGGTTTCCCCTTGACTCAGTTATTTGTTCTGAACTTCATTCTTGCTCCTCAGTACTGCAGACTGTTTATTCTGATCCTGGTCTGGAGGTACATTATCAAGCAGCAACCGCAGAACGACTGTGTCATCCTGATATCTTAATTGTTCTGATACCACCCTCCTCTCTGATGTACAGTTTCCTTTCATCATTTCCACGCTCTCTACTTCCGACTGTCTGCAGCTACATGATGATAGAAAGCCGGAGGGGCTGAGCCGCTAATGGCCTCCATGACAGACACGATAAGCATTCATTGTCTCATTAGTTACGATAATGGGATTGAAATACATGTATGTGAGATGAGTTCGGCCCCAGAACGAGAGGACACGTGTGTTTTGGTGAGGTCACAGTGCTGTACGAGAGCAGGAGCTGCAATACTTTAAATTCAATAAAAGATTCAATAAAACATTTAAATATTAAAACAGAAGTATTTCACACCAACAGATTCAATCTAGACTTGAATCGAGATTTCAATGACAAGCGAAGAAATCAACTTTAGTCCTGTTAGTGAACATGTTTCTCAAGCTGACCCTGACCCCTCCTTAACCCAAGCTGTGTATACGTTGAAATGTTGTTGGGAAAGAACAAGCATCAGTGAAAATTAAGAAGTTGCAGAAACTGCAAAAGTATAAATTTAAATCCAGCAGAGGGTCATAGTTCAAACGTCATGGCAGCAGGAGAGGAGGAAGGATGGCAGCTTTAATCATCTGCATTAACCAATCAGAGAAAGACACCACCTGCAGCTCATCACACACACACAGACACACACACACACATGCTGTTAATATAGAAACTAAACAAATTATAACAACAGTTATTTAATCTGTGGTTCTCAGAAAGGTAAAACTTATTGTTTACATGGAGAATCACAGTGATGAACACATGAAAGAACGTTTCAAATGAATAAATTAACTTAACCTAAAATGAAATATGCTGGCAACAGAAATACAAACAACTGCATTATTATTTATGTTGACAAATAAAACACTGTGAGAATAATTAAACAGGTTTGCTTTGATTAGTGTAAGTAGGCAATTCATCTGAAACACAGTACATGAAGTACATGAAGTACATGAAGTACAGGAGTACATGAAGTACAGGAGTACATGAAGTACATGAAGTACATGAAGTACAGGAGTACAGGAGTACATGAAGTACAGGAGTACTGCACTGGAAGAAGCTCCGCCAGCCTGCTGGCTGTGAGACAGGTCGTCCAGGTGAGCGCTGGATCGAGTCCTAATGAGCTGGTTTTTGGCCACTGCATGTGGATCGAGATCAGGTCTGGTTGTGGGTCCATAAACAGTTCAAGTATCTGAACAGGATGATCTGATAGATGACTGAAAGGAAAATCATGTCCATTTGTTGTCCCCTGGTTCCACGCAGGTACAGGTGTCTTCTCCGGTGGGGGGGGGGGGGGGGGGGGGGCGTTGCAGGTGCCACTCTATAGCATTAAAGTACATCAGTCAAGGGTACATGATAAATACATGATAAATACGTACCTGCTGCCATGTTCAGATATGCTGTCAAAACGCATCTTACTGAACACGACAGATGTTGATGCTCAACGTTTTTATTGTGTTTCATAAAATGTTCGAGCATAATTGGACGCAGACATTCTTCTAGATAATAAAATAGCAGAACTATCCGACTCTAGTGATCATGATCTGATCATGTTTTAGTGGTGAAAAAGCCTCATTTCACTTTCCAGCCGTACTCTGACTTCAGGAAAGTTAATGTCACAAAACCAGATTTGTTCCCTTTGACCCAGCAGGCTCAGGTTTATAACTCCCTCCGGCTTATGAAGCGATGCCCTTTGGTTTACGTAAGCCTTAAGGTGGCAGGTCTGACCGGGCGACGCCACCTGAAGAGGATATAAGCACCATTTGACTGGTGCGGGTTGTTACCAGTGATGCACGTTGAGGGTCAGCCTGTTGAAAGCAGGAGCCTTCAGGAGTTTCTGCCGTCTGGAAATAAACGGTGAATGTGTTTGACGTTTATAACCTGGAACACCTGAGGGCTTGTATGTACGTACGGCTTCTTCCCTACAGGCAGGTTTATTGTGCTGCTTAAGGTTTATTGTTATGCCGACCCACAAAACACCCACTCATGCACACTTACACTATATTATACTAACATCCACATCTTAAAGCCTTCATCGACACTGATTTAATAAAACCTTTATCGTTTTATTTTATCGGCATCGTTTTCATGTGAGGTTCAGTGATGAATCAAAAACATTTGGTCAAATCAAATGTTGATTTTTAAATAGAAGCAAGTTTGAAATTGAAGCGGATGGATAATATCCAAAAGGTTTTTATTGCATCATTTAAAAACACTTGGATTGTTTGTATATCAGATATCAAATAGTCTGCACTGTGATCCATGCTTCACCACTTATTATATGTTCTTCATGTTTATTCGCCTCATATCCCGCCAGCTTGTCGTTACGTATGTCCGTGCAGTTTAAAGCATTGTGTTGGATTCTCAGTGTGAATCATTAGCTGCTACTGAATGTTTTAGCCGCCCCAGCATGATATTTCATAATCAATAGATCTGACCACAGGCAGTTTTTTTAATTAGCTGCTTTTACTTCTGTATTGTGTTGAATCCCCTCAAGCACAAACTCACACACCGTAACAACATGGCTTCACATTACCTGAAAAGAACATTTTCTTTATTCCAACGTCCTCCCGGGCTTCTGCCTGTAATTAATATTTACCATTATGTGTTGACAGGTTTGTATGTAATGATGCAGCATTTAACTCCAGGGACACAATATAATATCTTCACAATAAAAGTTGTTACATGTCTAATCTGAGACTGAACCCACAACAGCCAATTGTGACGAAATGACAAAAAAATAAGAGTTCAAAGGACCGAGAGCTGTTTGAAAGACTGGAGTTGCTAATGCAGGAATGTTATAAAATATTTCTGAACAATCTGACAAAATAAAAATGTCATCAGATCTGTAGCGTGGAGATGTGTGTAACCACACGCTTCCTGTTAGTCTGAGCCTTCCAGCTTCTGATGTGGCGTAATGAGACAGCTCAACTCTCACAGAGACGAGGTGGAGCCGAAAGTGGGACGAAGCTCCATTTCTGAGTGAGCCAGGTTGCTGCCACTCCACCGACTCTCCTCTCACAGATCTGAGGATGGAGAAGGTTTTAAAGATGCTAATCCCGTCGACCTTGAAGCCCTGAGGCGCCAGCTGAGCTAGCGAGGCACATCTCTCCTGAGCTTCCCGTCACTCAGTAATCAGACAGACAGCAGAAGCTCGCTGCCAGTGACCCCAGACACTCATTCTGTACACGTTGCATCAACATCCCCCTTAACCACCTGCCTCAGGAAGCACAAACACACACTTATAGCACTCTGTTTGCATTCAGCGTGTGTGATCTGGTGCAATCTGTCACAAAATAATGAATCAACAAACTGCAATGACCTGTGGTACAAAGTGTACCAAACATATCAGGGACTGCAGCATCTACCTGGGGGAGGATGATTGTTTGCCAGGTGAAAAGACGTTTTCAAGGGAGCAGTTTGCTCTTCATGCTGCAACTTCCACCAAAATCACTTCATCCTGAGGTCAGAAGGAGCTCAATATTCTCCCACAACTCCTCCCTTAAAGTCACATTGCACAAATTAATCCATACTCCACAAGAATGGCCAATCGAAAGGTGAACAATAGGAGCTTTGAAGACAGGAGGGAGCAGATTATCTGTTCACCAATATAAAGAAAAGATGGTTTAGACCAACCTGCACGGTTAATGAATGAAAAGTACTTTTACATGTTTTGTAACTGATGTGATGATTTCTTAAAAATACAAACAGTTTAATTAATTTGTGTCATTTGTCCGAGTGAATTACAACCATTCGAACTGTGAAACCTCCCAGTCTCTACTTAGAGAGACCAAAACATAATGTCATAATGGTGTTGAAGTATTTTCTATCATGCGTCTGTCCATAAATCTGCTACTGTCAACCCCAGATAAAGAATAGATGATGAATCTGAGTTCGTCATACCTTCAACTGAACGTGCTCTTCTCAAGGCAAAAGCACATCTTATAAAACAGGGAAAGAAGCCAACGAGAGTCCGAGACACACGTCAATGACCAAATAACCCAGAGACATGCTTCCTACTGCATCACACACAAGATATTTATTCCAATCTACACTGAATACAATGCTCCCATGTTTCATGAGTTAAAATAATCTTTGCATTTCTCAGGTTTTGCACTTCTGGTATCTATTGCCAAGATAATCCATCCACAAAAGAAAATAACTCAGCCTCGATAAAAGCGAGCTCTAACGTTACCACAGCTGCCAAATCCTTTCCATTCAACACCATTTAAATGACAACATACTGAGTTCTCAGCATCTGTTACAGACTCACCTGTTCAGACTAACTGCACCTGACAGGATCCAGGACAGAAAGCCTTGACATCCTCATTATCATTCATAAATAATAACTTGGTTGTGGAAATTAATTTTACGAAGCCAAAGCTGCATAGTAGAAAGTCTTTTCTGAACCTGCAAATATCAGAAGCGTTTCGGTTAGGACATACATCCACCTTCAGTACTCCTGCTTGGTTGCAAACGGAAATCCAGTTCTTGCTCTTGACAATTCAAAATTTTACTGTGCTGAAAACTTATGAGATATTTGTCTTATGTTTGTGGTGAATGAAACTCAAGACTTTTAATTCTTTGAGCAGACAAGAGACCAGAAGTACGGTAAATAAAATATTTACTGAAAAAGGTACAGGTTAGTGTAAGCTTGGGCTGAGAACCAGGAACTGAGGCTAAGAGCTGAGGTAAGTGGTCCAGAGTGGGATCCTACGCCCCAGGCAACGTCATGGTAACGAGACACATAGACTAACTGTTGTTAAGGCTATCAGAGTGAAAGCTGGGTATTTGTAGAGGGCTTGATTACACGGATGAGGTGCAGCTGGTGTGGCTGTGCTCCGACTCCGGCACACCTGCTTCCCTTCATACGATCACACAAGGAGTGAGACGGAAAAAGCCACCGGGGAGGTGTCAACAGGTCAGGGAGACGCAGCGGGATGTGGAGGAGCGACTGTCTTCTGACGGCCTCCACTACAGGAGATGAACAACATCTACAAACAGTTAAAAGGGAAGTATCTGAATATTGAATGAATACATCCTCCTCGACAGAAAAATGGCATTTATTGACTCCATAAAACAATTCAGACTTTAAAATATATGTTCAATGTGATATTTTGTGTTGTGATTTTCGTACTTTTGAAGCAGTTTGTGAGGGCTTTTACGGTCATGTGATCAGGCAGACTAGAAAAACAATCTAAATATGTCTTACTCCCACCGTTTTAACTCTCCAGGCACGTCTACTTTCAAAATGCTACCGCAAGCTTCCCCTCTCTCTCAAAATGCAAATATACTTCCCATAGGAGTTATTGAGGTGTATACCTTTTAATTAAATGGGAGAGTGCTGTCAAGCTCTCAATGGGGCTTCATGTACGAAGCGCTCGTATAAACAGACGCATTCATCACATCTTTTTGTGCTTTTCTTTTAGGTACGAACGAAATGTATGAGGTGTCCAGAGCTGTCGAACGTGTCATGAATATCTCATCTCTGCCTTTCTAATCTGAGATGAAATTCTACATTTATATACAATTATAATCCCCTAATCTGAATGGATTTATTTAAATATGAAATGTAAAATGTATAACCTCCACCCACTGTGTGCCAGTCCATGTGTGTGATAAGTTTATCTTTTAAAAAAGCCTCAGCGGGATGCTAACGTTAGCTGTTGTTACCGAGGCTACCTGTTCTTCAGCTAACATTACTCCAGAGGCTGAATGGGTTGATTTAAAGAAAGAAGCTTTGTGTTGATTGATGCCGGTAACCTTCAGCGTCTCTGATCGATAGCTGAGTGTCCTCCCTCCATCACCCGTATTGAGCAGTCAGATACAGATGAATCCACACCAACATCATAATTAGCCTTTTAGATTATGAAAATCCCCAAACGATATGCAATGGCTCTCCAAAGCACCTTTTTCCTCTCACAAAATGTGTATCAGCTTCAATCTGAGCTACACAAATATGATAAATCATACAGGCGATAGGAAAGCATCAGTCACTGTAACACGAAGATTTCTGTCCACGTTGCATATCAAAACTTTCCAACATTCAATCTGCAAACTGAACCATCGAATATAATGAATAAAACAAGACGGCCAGATATACCATATATATATATGTGTGTGTGTGTGTGTGTGTGTAAATACCTGTACAATCACTAAAACAACCTGGAAGGTGCAAACCACCTGAACAGGTAAAACTACTAAACATGCACACCAACATCTTAAAACATCTGCACATCTTTATATTTCAGCAATTAATGTAAAATTGTCTTCCAGTGTGTTTATCTGCTGGTATTTTATTGTGAGGAAAGTTTCATTTTATTTTACAGCTTTGAAAGAAACATCGATGTATCTGTAATGAAGTCTATTTGAAGGAACAGTTGGAGGGAGCCCCGTGTAGCACGTCTAAGTAAATGTTCTTTATATGGAAGAAACATCTGTATTTGACAGCATGCATCCTTATTTTATTTAGTGTGTTTGCTTATTAGCCTGCAGCAGACAAGAAGACACTAATACAATGCTTTGTTCCACACTGTTACGCTGGGAAGCCACTTATTTCTTTAGACACGACTTCCAAATAACAGGAGACAAAAGCACAGCGGATCTTTGCTGCTCTAATGAGAAATGTGGATATGTAGAATTTAACTGGAATTAAAAGTGTTCAGAGGAAAGACAGACAGCAGGAGAGGAGCAGAGACAAAGGCAGCGAGATGAGGGTGGAGGCATATAGTGATGCAATAACAGAGGGAAGGATATGCATCAAGGAGCAAAGCTGTTCCTTCAGAGACGACCTTGAGGAGGAGCGAGGAGGTGAAAAGAGTGAATAAGACCAGAATCACGATATACAATTAGTAAAGACGAGGTGGGAGGTAGTACTCACCTGTACCGAGCAGCAGCACTTCACATTTTAATGACCCTGTTCCTTGATTGGGCTTCTTTTTATTTAATTAGGCAGGTACGTCAGCTGTAAACACTGCGGTTCAGTCAGTCATGGTCTGTTTCTGCAGCAGAACACGCGTCGGACTCTTTACACCTGTCTTACGCCTTCAGAAACTCCTGCAGGTAAAACTGGACTCATGAAACACCTTTACAGCTGACTGACTCAAACACCATTAACTCATATTTCCTCATGTTCTGCTGATGGATGTTCATCTCCTCTTCCTTCTTCAGTCTCTTCTTCTTCCTCTTCCTCTTTACCTTCACCATCCTTTATGGAAACAGCAGTCTTTCCACAGTCTCCCTCCCTCCTTCACATCCTTCTCAAGCTCTGATTGTAAATCTGTCTGTAGAGACGACAACAACAGAAAGAGAGTGATTGCTTGGTGAGCTGATTTTGGCATAAAACAACCAACTTTTGATAAAAATAGTGGCGTTTTCCTCTCCAACCTCCACATTCTCCTTGAACCTTTCCCCTCATATGACTCTGCATATACGAGCTTCTTACGGTTATTCACGGATGAGGTCACTTTCTGATGACGTCTTAAATTAGGGAAAACTTCAGACTCAGAAAGACTTAGTGCTGTTGGCAGTCCCACCACAAACTTTATTGTTCTTGCTGTGGTAATGATTCAAATGCAGCTTGTCGGGGGAGATATTTATGTAAGGCGTTACCTGAGGACAAAGATGTCTTCCTTACACAGAGCACACAGCACTAAATCCACAGTGACATACTGTAGACGTCCACTGTGCTGCATGTGCACAGTGATACAGAATAAGATCCAATGAGCTGCACAGTTAGATCAAAGGAAATTAACCTACTTTCAACAACAGGAGATTATTTTTAAAATGCTATGAAATATAATTATGAGTCCATTAATCCTGCAGACATTTCCCAATATTAGTTGTTTTGCTCTGATGCAGGACATGTTTTCTCCCTGGTTGCAGCAACATGGCGGACATGGCGGGCTGTTTGTGTCACAGGCGAGACGGTATATATGTTTGATTAACAGTAGTTTTATATATTATTTAGGTTATTGGGTGTATTATCTGCATGCCTTAGCGAACATATTAGTAAGCCTTAGCATTATAACAAGGCTAAGGTAAAGATAAACTAGCCTGTATGCTATTTACGAAGTTTGTTAATGAATTCAAGAAGCTGTATTTCGGTATTACGTTGAATACTTTGAGCTCAGGTCACATCATTTAAAGCAAGATGAAGTGAGTCAGGTTAAAGTTGAAATAAAGTTCTTCACAGACGTCGGGGTTTAACGTTTACTTCAGTTAGCATACGTATATTTTAGCCTGACAGATAAAACAATCCACAGAAATAGTTTTACACTGATTTTAGCTTGTGTAGCTAGCATTAAGCTAACATTAAGCAGAAAGCAAGCCGCTTCATTTCTGCTGGTTAATATACGTGATGTAAAAGTATTCTGAAAGCTGCAGAGAAATGAAATACCAACATCAGATCATCCAAATTACAGAAGCAGCTAAGACAATCGATGTGTAGATTTAGATTAAAATAATGTCTGTAAATTCATATCTAACATTAAATGAAATAACATAATGGTAACTGAGTCGATGGCACACTGGGAGAAAACATTTGCAGAATTATGATTACTGCAAACTTTCCTACTATGCATTTAAATCACAAGCGGTGCAGTTAGTGACATGTTTTCCATCACTCAGTGGTTACATCTGCAGGGTATACTGTATCAAACTTCTGGTTGGTCCGCCGTTCTGGTCTCTGCTAGACACACCTGCAATTACAGGCTTATCACCATATGGTGCCACCAAAGATATATATATCTATATATATAATAGGCACAACATATACATCATGATCTACTTTTTTAAAAACAGGCCTAATTGTATTTTCTGTTCAACTGAAAACATGGTTTCAGATTGTGAGACATCATGATATTTTTATGTGTATTTTTGTCTTCAGTGTGGAAATGAGATCCTGGCTACCAGATAACTGTAATCATTTAGCTCACATTTAGCCTCTGCTGCACCAAACAAAGAACAGCAGTTTCAAAGGAAATCTTTTTATTTATTTATCATGAAACAAACAAAAGATTTCTTTGTCTCTGCCGCCGCTTCCACTCTCTCCTCATCTTCTCTTTCATCTGTTGTGCCCTTTATCCTGTGTGGTTTCTATCTATAGTTCCATAATTACACCTCCTGCCAAGGAGCTTTCCAGTTATTACGTCACCTAAATGTACACTGGTCCTTTGATTGTTTGCTAGACTTACAATAAAGATTTTAGTCTTATTGTCACAACCTCACAACCTCACAACCTCAACCTTCAGGAAGATATTTTTAATTTTACTCACATTGAAGAATGAGGCTGCACATTTCTTTATTCATTCAATTGATCAATTTTTTTCTCTGTATATTATATCTGCACACATGATATTCGCAGAAACCTAATTTACAATAATTTGCCTCAAAACAGTCAAAAATGGCGTTTTTATCAGTTTTATTCCTTGAGTCAAAATGTAAATATAGATATGAAAATCATTTTATAGCATTCATTAAATCTGAGGGAGTCTTTCCAGAGCAAAGAAGAAAATTTCCAATTTCACAGTACAACTGTTTCAACAGTTGAACAGTAAAGTCTGCAGAGGTATTTAATGTCCACAGAAACCTACCAGTGTTGATTATGTATGAATTATGTATTCATTGAGTTTATGGATCCCAGGTAAAAAAACACAAAACAAAACAAAAAAACAACTCCTGCTTTAAATGTAAAGTAGATTATTAGAGAAACAAAAAACAGCCCATGCACACCTCTCTAATCAAAAGAGGCTTTTCCTTCTAGTAGCAGAACATCAGCGGCCATGTAAAGCAGCAGTGTATTTCAGACTGCAGATAATCCTCCTCTTCTCTGTCCCTTCAGGCTACAGAGAAGCAGCTATCTAGACCGCTGAGAGGACTGATAGTAGCCTGGAGGCAAGTGTGACCTGGTGTAAACTGGCACATACAACACATGAACCCAGTTGGCCTCTTTTCATATCTCAGTTCAGGAAAAGCTCCTGGGGTTCACCTGTTCGACCAGTCAGGCTCTTCAACACATTGGACAAGAGTGTCAGTTTAAAATGCATCAGCTGATAATGAAGGGGAGTGAATATCGGTTGTGATAAAACCTTGTATGAATGCATGAATGTGGCCGCTTGCAGTTGACTTGTTTCCTGCAGAAAAAAGCTGAATCCGCTTTGCAGTCTGGTTTCTATTAGATTTGTGTTAGTGATTTATTTGACATTTGTGTAATTGTTTGCAAAAAAAAGTTACCAAATGATTAATATCTTTGTGATTTCCTTTTCCGTTTGTTTTGTAAGAACATTATTAGCACACCTGAGGGGAAGATAAAACAGGATTAACTCTGGAAAAACACCAGCACTGGATATTAATGTTGTAACCTTGTGTGGAAAGAAAGCACTTTTCTTTTATTCAGACCTCGTCAGGGGTCCTTTGATTTTTTTTGTCCTTTTTTCACCAGATGGATTTTCTGAAAGCTTCCCTTCGTCCTTTCGTCACCGCAGCGACTTTACCACCTCTGGTTTTGTCTGTGGTGAAGGAGCAGAAAGGTCATGGCTGCGATATCCCACTGAAACACTGTGTGGGAGCTCGGTCTGGCCTGACGTTACCTCCGCTGGTCTCTTTTCACACAACCACGACACAGTGCCACCCTCACAGCCACAGAAATGTCAAAATGCCTTCTCCACATGTGTGGGAGAGCGCCGGCAGGAATGCGTGAAGATATGTGTGAAGATGTGTTGACAGTTAGATGAAGGAGTCTGTGACATGGAGACAAGGAAGTTTATTTATACAGCATCTTATCATGCACGGAGGTTATTTAAATATAACATCATTACAACTTAAAGACAGAAACATAAAGAGAACAGCAGCACAAGGTCAAACCTGCACATTGTGTTCAATAAATCAGTTTATTATCTAAATCTTCCTCTCTGTACACAAAGATAATTATATCAGTTTAATTAATTATGAAACTCTGTGAAAGATATTCTTCTCATATCAGATCAGACTCACGACTGGAGCAAACAAACAGCCTCAATAATAATCCATATTTTCCATGAAGGCGGCGTCCTGTACGCTTTCTGTAATGAGAGAGAAACATTACTTCATGCTCCAGGCTTTATCAGGTTGAAGCTCTCTTTGGTTTTCTGGTGGAACATTGAGCAGCTAAAGATATTTTTCTCAGGATTTGGTGAAAGAAGAAGAGACATGACTCGAATGCTAACTCAATGAATGCTAACACTTGTTCTTCCTCACCTCCTGGATCAGAGAACAGAGCCATCGATCCGTCCTGTAACAGTCCATAAAGTGAGACACATCAAGTCGCTCTTTATTGTATTTACATAGAAATCTTTTCTGTCACCCGTATTATCCAGAAGATTAACATAATACACCAGGAGGAGCTTTTTCATCTCACATAAACAGCATCATTTTCCCTTTTACCGTCCCAGTCGGGTCAGGAGAGCAGTTTCCTCTCTCACCACACGTCAAGGGGACATACAGCACCGTCGGGGCTTCAACCTGCTCTCAATGCTGGCGTCGTCATCATGCAAACTGTAGCCTTTGTTGCTAGGTTGTTTTCTAAAGCTGTTACTAAGGTTGTTGCTGAGGTTATTTACGTTGTCCACACTCAGATTTTGAATCAGGCTCAAACATGTACGGATGGATTGATGGATGGATTTTGGAAGTTGAGTGTGGAAGCAGTTTCTGAATAACCACCAGACAGAACATCAACTCTGTAGCAACAATATATAATTTATCAAACTTTGATCAAAGGACTCCTATGTATACAGAGATCAGAGGTCTCCACAGAGGGAGAGTAAAGGATAGAACAGTCTCATGGTTGTAAGCAACAGCTCCTGTCTTATCTATCCTTGGGCTACACAGCCACCTCTACACACTGCAGCTGTGGTATCACATCATAAGCTCTTCTCTTGTACTGCCAGTGAACTCTACTATTGTACCTTTTGGTACGGCGCAGCACCAAGCCTGTTCTGGTGCATCATTGGGACGTCACTAAGCCTCAATATTAGGCTTCACAACACATATGGCCATTAGCCCAGTGATTTATTGTATGATGTGTAAATTGTTATTGACTGAAAAGTGAATGGGGGATTGTCAACTTGCAAAGGTTGATCTTTAGTGACAGTGGTACTAAAACATAACCAGAAAGTCACGCAACAATGAGGTTGATATAAAGAAATCTCTACAATTATTGGATGAATTGTACTGATGGTGGAGCTCAAAGCACCGCTGTGTCTACATACTGCCTCACAGAGTACAACATACAACAACAGCTTGTCTTATTACACAGTTAGAAGCTACATAATACATTTTCCACCAAGATATTTATCTTGATGGCATTTTAAGTCGTACCAATAAAGAAAAATCTATTATAACATATTTGATTTATTCTGGCCGGACGAACAATCAATCAGTGAAGAAGCTGCTCATTGAGTCAGATGCTGCAATATTAGTTATTAGCTGCAATTTTCTGCTCTTTGAGGATTTTTAAATGACAACAATAGCTGCCATTAGCTCCTGACTGTTACTGGATCAACCGGCCTGTCAGCCTCTCAGAGGGAAAAGAAAACAGAAACCGTTCAGAGGACAGCTTGTGAAAATCTAAATATAAAATATTTTAGGACATAATGAAAGTTGAATTAGAACATTGAAGTTATGTGAAACAGCGCAGCATGTCGAACTGATTTAACTCTGCATGAGTGTGATCGGTGGGATTTATTCTTGTTGAGCATCAGAAAACTCGTACTTTTATAATAGGACTACACACATTACACTAGAGGTCGATCAATAGCAGGGACCAAAACCTTCAATTATGTGATAAACCAATGAAATATGTGTCTCACTGTACAGAAAACTTAATTCTTACTGAATCAAGTGATCGTTTCAAGGAGTTGAAAATGTGTCCACTTTAACATCTTGCTGATTTGAACCCAGATATAGTCTAATAATATTATATAGTATAATTGAAGCTGAAGAAAGGTGCCAAACAAACACACGATTAAAGAAGAATGAAGCCACATGTAGTGTAAGCGTCATATAAAGTTTAAAGAGTTGAAGCAAGCAGCAGTCCTGTATGAAGTACTTGAAATATTTGAGTAAAAGTCCAAATATCTTAGCAGAAAATGACTTTGGTAGAAGTTAAAGTCACCTTTACATTTAGTGTACTTACGTATCAAAAGTAACTGTCTGATATAAAATGTACTTAACTATTAAAAGTAAAAGTATAACTGCTCAAATATCATGCAAAGATTGTACTCGGTTGTTAGTCTCAGACTAGCTGCTAGCAACATCCCAGCATGCAAAGCGCTCCTGAAGAAGAAGCCATTTAGCTGAAACCCAAACAGTGTCATGTTGAACCGAGCTGAATGTTGAATCGTCTTCAATCATCATGAACCACGTTAACTTACTGGCAACATGATGGCTAAACGGCTAAAGAAAAGAAACTGAAACTAAGTGGAAGCTCAGTCTGATTGTACATTTTGGTGTCAGTCCCTGGAAATTAGAGACAAACGGCTTCTTTCTGCCATTTTTAACCTACAATCATAGAGATCTATGACACCCACAGATGGAGGAAACAGACCAGAATGCACTGCAGCTTCAAGAAAAATAAAACATATGGTGTCTGTGTGGCTTGCTGCTCACATTCTCTGAACTGAAAAAAACAGTTTCTCTGAACCATCAGCTGAAAACAACACATTAAACCTCATCTCTAGAGGTGGTCAAAAGGCATTTCAGCAAATGAAGGAAATGAAAAAAGTGAATTACATCAGTCCGTTATAAAATAAGCCCTGGAACACTGTGAACATCAGCAGCCATTCAAATGGAAAATCTCCTAAAAATGACTGTGAGTCATCGCAGTCAGAAGCTGCTTCAGAGCGCTGCGTTACTCTGTTGATTTGTTCCATTGAATCTGTATGAAGACGATATGTCCCCTGAGACAGTAATGTCCTGGCTACCGAATCAATGTCCTTTTATAGATGCCGACAATCTCCTGCAGTGCTCACGTCTATAGGAGACACAACTTTCATTAGCAAAGTTAAAAAGGAAAATGATTCTTCTGGAAATCACAAAGAAACACAGGCTGACACTGATTATAGACGCACACGTACATATGTGAACATTCACAGACGCACGGACGTCTGGATAAGAACATGAACCTCGAGTTTCTGCAGCTTAGTTCCACCGAGACCAACTTCATTCAGGAGAAGAGACGAAGAGCAGAGCAGCTTTTAGTAGATATACTGCAGTTTATATGTTTAAAGCTCTTTAAAACTAATATTAGTGAAGATGAACCTGAAGTCTTTCGTATGAAATGTAATTGTGCATAAATGCAGAATATGATGCATTTAATTTATTACTGACTTTGTATTAACATTTACAGCAAAACTGGTTTCCAGTTGGTTTGTTTCCTGCTCTGGAAACACGACCAGACCCGAGCTAACACTAGCTACAACTGGAAACACTGGGTGCTGCAGACGTGGGCTAATGACTCAGCAAGAGTCCAACTGTCAATCACAGCTGTCAATCACAGCTATTAATCAACACTCACACGGCAGACATCAAAGCTTCTATAAGTCTTCAAATCTTATAGCAATATTTCTGCATCTTAAATCGGTTTACTTTTATTTTTTTGTTTAACTGTGGATTATTTTAGCAACTATTTAGCATCCACAGCATTTTGTTCCTTTCAGCCGAGGCTCATGGGTACTGTAGTATTATTCAGAAACAGTTCAGATTGATGACCATAACCTGAACATATACAGCATGTATATGTTGATCCTGTGTTTCAAGTAGAGAAATAACCAGCAGCTGCTCCCACTTCACAAAAAGAACCGAAGACAATATGACTCAACTCAACAGATACTGCAATCCCATTCAAGTGCATTCATTTCCACAGCGGGCAGCGATTGATGAGGTCTTCAGTGCAGCAGACAAGCTGAGAGAATAAAATAGACAGAAAGCTCTGAGTGTTTATTAGAAATACACATCGATGGAGGAAGTACGTTTATTTCATAGAGATGCTTTAGATCAACACACAACTTTAATGGTACTTATTTTCTCTACTCAGAATTTGTTCAGTAGTCTTTACGAACCCTGAAGAGTGAAACGGATTAAACTCAAATTATTGTTTTTTTCAGGTACTTGGGATCAGTACGACAATACACATGTAGAGAGTAAAATATATACACATCCAGGAATAGAGACACATTGTTCTGTTACTGACATGTCAAACAGAATCAAACTGTAGGAGAAACACGTAGTAAAATGAAAAAATACTCCATTACAAGTTGTGCATTCAAAATTTGGAATGTAGTGGAGTAAAACAAAGTAACGTAACATGGAAATACTCTAATAAAGTGTAAGTACCTCATCCTTGTACACAAGTACCACAGCTCCCTCTGAAGACAAAAGGTGTTATACACCTGGAAACACACTTTCTCACAGAATCAATATCCTCTGACTAGTTGCTGCAAAGCATCACCAGAGCAGGATTTCATTACTGCGCGGTACATACAGTACATGCCCACTGCGCCGCTTCACATCATTGGATTAAGAGCTGCTGTGAGCCCTGCGTAACTCCATTTACCTTCCCACCGTCAGCTAAACCGTGGATTAGTTCTTCCGTACAGGGACTATGCATTGATTTTTGATATATGCATCATTGACTGATCGCATCATTGTCTCGGATGAACAAACCTTCATATTCATGATTACATTGAGTGATATTGAAAACACTAGTGAGTGAATCTGTCACTTCTGTCGCCGCTTTTATTTCAGTTTTTATTATAAAACATCATTTTCACAGCGATGTGAATGAACATATGGTTGGCTGCACTTGTTTTAAAGTCTTCATCTATTATCTCAGCAGTGTTCATTAGTTTAAGAAGTGAGTTATTGTTGAGTTAGAGCTTCAACACCTGTTATTTTCAGCAACGCTGGAGACAAACACTGTGTTTGAATTGGGTTTGATGTGTTCTCACCAACGTGGATCGCTCTATTTATTTACTGTTCTTTGTTCTTTTGAGGCTTCTGCTGCTGTGGAGGGAAGAAATTAAAAAGCTCTGAAGTCCAGAGTTGTAGACACAAATCAGTGCCCCAAAACTCAACAACACTTTTCATCCAATCAAAATCTGAACTCTGAATCAGTGCCGACGTCTCTCATTTTTCCAGTTGTGTTATTAAGTCTCTAAGACTGTTGGAATAGCAATAATCAAACAACTAGATGGCACAAAAGCAGCAATCACCACAGTGTATTGTACAGTAAGTGCACAGCTCAAAAACCAGTTGGAGAGGTTTAAGGAAACAAAAAGGTTAAAAACTGGCTTAAAATGTTGACGTGGTTGAACAGTGAACAGTACTTCCTGTTTTAGTGGTTGAAAACAGGAAGTGAATGGTGTTCAAGTCACAGATGTATTACAGGAACTGGAAGATGGCGCCTATACCCATAAACTTTACACTGAGATGAAATCACACCCTTTAAAATGGCATTTCTACACTCTGGGAAAGTTATATATAAAACCCTCATTTACTAAAAAAAACTGACCTTTTTGACCTTCACAATGTTTGTTTTTTTTGCTTTTTTCACACGTCGCCTAAGAAGCGGTCGTACAACAACGACGTTGCACCCGGAGCACGTTAACTTCCTGCTCAGTGGGAACAAAGCAGCTGAGAGGAAGGTTCCTGTATATTAGTTCCTACCCCGGGAACTTTCTTGGTGAAAACTTGTCTTATGTTGTAATGTGCTGACCAGGCTAGCCATTATACTAGCTGTCTGAGGCTAATGCATTGTTAATACAATGTTTATTGCTGATGTATTTCCCTCTTGTGGACTTTATGTTTACTGTATTCATTACTCCCTATACTACAGAGCTATCAGTCGAGTGCAGCCACAGCTCTCCCTCCCACCGTCTCTATTTCATGTTCGTCTTTCAGTCTCTCACAGAAGCAGCTGTTTGAAGGTCAGTGCGGAGTAAAGTCGTCCCTGCCTGGAAATCTAATTCTCAGATCAATTTGAGATTGGTTGACATGCAAGGAGCAGGTCTCAGTCAGCTGTTGTGCAGTTTGTCTAAATCTGGGAATAATTAAATCTGCCCATCTTTTTAACTACCTCCCTGCACACACACACACACACACACACACACACGTTGCCCTCACTCTGCTGGTGCACTCAGGCTTGTAAAGCAAATAGCTTCTGTGCTCATCCACAGTAAATGTTTCCCTGCAGACGTCGAGGCAGAGGGAGGATTTAAATATTTATCACCTGTAATGATTGTCACACACCTGCTGTTTAGGTCACACATACACACAAACAAATGCAGAGGAAACAGACACAGACGAGGTGCTGATGCATATTTATCACCCTGCCTCTCACTTCTGACGTATAAAAGGAAAGACAGAAGACGTCCACAGTGTGTGTAGCTCGTCCAATGGAGAGTTACATATAAATCCTGTTACTATGTGATGCCTACAGAGAGCCGAGGTGCTGGAAGTAAAGATCCCATCAGTTTTTTCCATAGTCAGTGTAACACAGTCTCCTACAGTTTGGATCCGCATGAAACAACAAAACAAAACAAGTATCAGAGGAAGTAGAGCAGAAAGCTGCTGGGCATATATACGTGTGTGTGTGTGTGTGTGTGTGTGTGTGTGTGTGTGTGTGCGTTGAGAGGGTCAGTGTGGTCGAGTCATTCTGACAGTAACAGGACAACTCGTAACCTCAGCCCTGCCACCTGCACACACTGCTTTAAAATGCTAATGACGATCATCCTCTGTGTCAGCAACAACAGCACAGTGTGTGTGTGTGTGTGTGTGTGCGCTCCTGCCTGAACCCACATCAGCTGAGTCCTTTTCCCCTGAAAGTGAAGTCTGCTAAATCAAAGAAATCAGATGACAGGGTGAAATGTGTAAGACGGATCATTCATCTGGCAAACTTCTGCTGTGTTTGAGTCTGGAGGTAGAAAGGATCCAAGCAGCCGGAGGAGACGCCTGCGACCCGCCGCGACCTGCTGCTGCTCCGCGGCCGCCGCTGACCCCACGACCTGCCGCTGGTCCTGCCTGAGCAAAAACATCCGAGCAGCATGAAAAACCAAATTGACAAACATATCTGTACAAACCTTCTTCCTGTTCCTCCTGACAGTCTACCAGTCAAAAAAACAGAAAGTTTTTGGGCGGGACTGTAGGATTGTATGTATGTTTTTCACTCTAGGACTGTTAATGTCACTTTATTAAGTTTTAATATTTTTATTTCAATACTCCATCCTCTTTTCTTTACTTCTGTCTGCACCCACATAAGCAGCAGGATTTTCACATTATTTACTTTTCCAATAATTCCACTTTAAGAAACAAGCAGATCAACCAGCAGAACTTCTGAAGTGTAAAAGTTATGAGACATGATGGGGTTTTTTTTGCCCTTGAAAATTCAATCAGGCTTGAAAAAGTTTGTGTATTTGAGAAATAGTTCCTCAAGGGTACTTTTCACAGGAGCTGCAGGGACAGTTGATCATCAGCAGCGTATTGGAACTTTGAAAATCAATAAAGTCATTCACACAGCAGGCGTATAGTAGAGTAGGGTCCTGAGGGGCAGGAGGACGGAGGTTCAAGCATCACAAGCAGAGAAAGTGCTGCGCTGCTGTTAAATGACGGTGTTCCTGAGGGCTTCAGACCTCAAGAGCAACGTTGCTCTTCAAGGAAGAAACGCTCTTCAGCCAGCAGATACAAACAGGAGGAAAAGAACAGGTAGAAGAGTAGCAGGTAGGTCTGTCACACTTTATATAACAAAGAAGCTGCTGCGAGACTGAAACTCTGCATGACGGCGAAGAGACAAGAAAATATCAGAATCTGTGGAAAACCAAACCAAACACACACATGAGAGTCCCGCCTGCGTCCATGTGTCTGACGCAGCTGGGAAGACGTTCGGGGAAGGTCGAGAGCATTTTGAAATTCAGGACGAGTCAGCTCACCGTCAGCGTGACCATCAATCACCTCCGAGGCTGAGATCAGTCCAGACTGAGCTTTACGTGCAGCTCTGTGGGTTCATTCACTGAGCAGAAACTACAAACCGCATCTGAACGAACTCCCTGAATGATGCATGTTGGTTTTTTTCCAGGTGGGGAGTCATATGATCTCAGGAGCCGTCAGCTTTCTGTTTGTATTTCAGGTTAATATCTGGGCCAGGACTTGTTGTTGTTTACAGTCCCATTAGCAGCTTTAGATGGTCCAGACGAGAAGCGCTCTGAGTCCCACATGATCACCGCTCAGCAATAACCTGCAGGCTGCAGTGACCCGAGCACTGAGGAGATGCTAAAACATGCTAACCTGTTTCATTATGAGGCTTTTTAGCCTCATGCTAACATGCAGTCTGATGTTTAAAATATCCCGTGACAGCACTTGGTCACACTGATATTGTAATAACACAAACGTACTCAATAGTACATTATGTGGTTCACTATGTCTTAATAAAGAACTCTATTACTGCTGAAGCAGGTGGATGAAAGAAGAAATCCGCCTCTGTGTGTGTGTGTGTATGTCTGTGTGTGTGTATGTGTGTGTGTGTGTGTGTGTATTATGAATGCAAACCATGTTTAATCTTCATCTTGTCAAACATTCACACTGTCTGCTTATTTAAGTTATTCTTATCTGCAGCCGTGCGGCCACACAAATCCCCAGAAATGAGTCGTAATCTGAGAGATCTGTGACAGGATTTCACTCCGTCTGTTAAATGAGGATCCAGGAACCACACAGGCTCTGTTTTAATTATAGAAAACCAATTTGACTGAGACACTATCTCTACTTTATTTATTTCCTGTCATATCAGACCATTAAAACTTTGAGTTTTCTTATTAACTTCTCCTAAAATATTCCTGAAATCTTCAATATTAATAATATGCACATCTCAAGTCAACATTTTGCCCTCAGGGTTTGTCCTGAAGGAGAAGGAGGAAGACGGAGGAAGACTGAACCTCTTCTGAGACATATGTGGAGGAGAGGTGATGCCAGGTCAGCTTCTGTCAGCCTCAGAAACAAGTTAGTTCAAGATTTAATTCTGCCAAATGATGAGTTTCACTGATAAAAACCAACATTCACCAAATCTGCTCATAAGACGGTTTTGTATTTTTGATGCTGAAATCGCCCACATAAACTTGTATCTTTGTGTTAACCTACAACTGAGAGTTATTGTAAATTAGTTGAATGAAGTTCGACTTATCCGACACACGTTATGTTTCGTTTCTCTTGAGTGCTGGACCCCATTTAAAAAAAGCTCCTTATCTTTCATCTCTATCGCTGTATGGAAACGTGAGCTGCACACAGGTGCGTTTGCATATCTATAGTTTGTACATCTGGACGCCTGCTCTTCATATGTTGAAATGTTGATCTGATTCATGTGAATAAATGCGTCTGTTTTCAGGCATGTAAACACCTGAGCAGGAACACATATGCTATGAGGATGTGTTTTTCTCATTATTAAGTGGTTCAGCAGAGGATGCTCTGAAATATCAACAGCAGCTAAACATGTTCAGAAACTCCCTCTGTGGATCTGGATAAAAAACAGATCAAATCATGTGATGTTGTTTGTTCTCTTTCAGGAAGTGGTTGCAGAGAAATGAATTATCCAGTCTGACTGTCATCCAGACCGTCATCCGAGCTGCTCTGTGGTGAAAAGTCACTCTTCTTTCGCCCCGTGAGTCATCAGAGCTATGACAGGCTGACATTTGGCTGCTCCGTCGTAACCCTCGTCTGCTGCTTCTTATCTCTTCATACAGCAGGCTGGCCCGGGTACGTTATTCTGCCACTGTAATCAGCTCCCGACAGAAAACACACAACACAGATCGAACCTCCTCTGATGAGTCAGAGCTGCACTCAAGAATCCCAAACATGCGATGGTACGGAGGAGCACATGTCTCCACCGAACCTTTGATATGAACCTTATGGGCCCAAATACAAGACTGAATCTACAGTCTTATATCTTATCTACAACTGGAACACAGTTCATGTAAAGCTGCTGATAATGAGACTGAAAAGGTAGAGCTAATTAAAAATAACGAGCTGTGTGGATTATTCCCTCTGCCAGATTATTTTTACTATTTTTCTGACACCAGTTATTACTCTGCGCTTTCATTTAGCCAGTATGACGAGGTGTATTACTGAGAACCCAAAGAAGTGCAGGTTGATGAACTTGGTGTTATTATGACACACGACATGTTTAATATTAATAAACTTTGAATAAACAAGCAAACAGGAGCCTCTGAGCTCTGTGTTGACGCAGCAGTACCTGCAGCCGCTAGTTTTACCAAACCACATGCAGATTCAGGTGGTCATGCTTCAATAATGAGATTGAGATCCACATTGTACTGTTATAGCATTATCAGCAGCCACTAGATTAGTTTAAAATTCAGTACAAATTAACTTCAGAAAGTCTATAAAACTTTAACACACCAGACTTCTCTCACACATCTGTTTGCTGCCTCTGTTGCTCGCCGCGGTACCGACTGCTTCAGGTCTATTCAGGGTTAGGGTTCGGTGCAGCGGGACAGACTGCTTCAGGTCTATTCAGGGTTAGGGTTAGGTGCAGCGGGACAGACTGCTTCAGGTCTATTCAGGGTTAGGGTTCGGTGCAGCGGGACAGACTGCTTCAGGTCTATTGATTTCAGGGTTAGGGTTCGGTGCAGCGGGACAGACTGCTTCAGGTCTATTGATTTCAGGGTTCGGTGCAGCGGGACAGACTGCTTCAGGTCTATTGATTTCAGGGTTCGGTGCAGCGGGACAGACTGCTTCAGGTCTATTGATTTCAGGGTTAGGTGCAGCGAGACAGACTGCTTCAGGTCTATTCAGGGTTAGATGCAGCGGTACAGACTGCTTCAGGTCTATTCAGGGTTAGGTGCAGCAGGACAGACTGCTTCAGGTCTATTGATTTCAGGGTTCGGTGCAGCGGGACAGACTGCTTCAGGTCTATTGATTTCAGGGTTAGGGTTCGGTGCAGCGGGACAGACTGCTTCAGGTCTATTGATTTCAGGGTTAGGGTTAGGTGCAGCAGGACAGACTGCTTCAGGTCTATTGATTTCAGGGTTAGGTGCAGCGGGACAGACTGCATTAGGTCTATTCAGGGTTAGGGTTCGGTGCAGCGGGACAGACTTTACTGATCACTTGTGAAAGTTGGCAAGCTCTGATTGGTTGGGGTGCAGCGTGTGGTCTGTTTACTAAGTCGTGGTAAGATGTCTGACTCAACGTTTGCTTTATCTGTCAAAGTGAACGTCTGATCCTGGCATAAAGGACATTTCTCCACGCTCTTCTGTCCCTGCACGCCTTTAATCCACTTCCACCGGTTCACTGTGGGTTTTAACGCCCCAGCAGAGGTGATGTTTTCCCAGTTTCCTCAGCACCGTGATGAATCGACCGTGACCCTGAGGAGCTTTTTTCTCACACTGTGCTGTTGGAGAAAGTCCTGTCAGAGTACTGACCGAAGCCCGAACATGACTGTAAACCTAAAATATCTTGTTGTTGTTAACAGATCACACTTCTGCACATTTTAATGAATGCAAGTGTTTCCTTTTCTCTTCTCCTGTACATGGATCATGATGAATTAATCCACAGTAACGAGCAGACAGCTGAGAGTAAAAAGTATCTTTCAGTTTTGAATGTTTGTGTTGTGAATCAAATCCCTTTTCTCAAATTGTGATCAATGAATGTCACATTACATTAAATCAACTGTCGAAATGTGATTCGTGCTGTTCTGATGAGAGATGGCAGGTGAAAAATGTTTTTCAGCCGAAAACTCATTTTTTGCTTTGATTGACTGTAACATATCAAAGACCCACCCAGCTGCTGACCTGCTCTGCTCCTCCTTTAAGATAAGAGGAGGCGGAGTGCCATGATTGATTAGCCTGGGATGCCTAATTACCCACACTGCACTGCAGGCTCATCAGCGCTGCAGCCCTGTCGGCCCGTGACTCGTCTCGTTTGGTGTTTTTGCATCGACTCATCGAGATCAGACTGCAGAAAACACAGAGTGGCATTAACGAGTCATTAAAAGCTCAGAGCATGTTAATGAGAACAATTTACACAACACAAATACATGAGAGGAAGATATCTGACATCTCGACTTCACTCACCGTCTGTATAATTTCAGATGTTGTTAATCTGTTACATATAGGAATGAAATGTCAGCATGTTACTCTGTGGCTAACACAGATGAAAAGCTTTCATCATAGTCAGATTAGTCATCAGGAGAGACTGTTTGGCCACATCTGATACCAAATATTACAAAGAGAAGTAAAAAAAACAGACTCTATGGTACGGGAGGATGTTTCCTACATCCATGCTACTCTGAAATCATGTTTTATTTGATTATGTAACAGTACACATTAATAAATATTCCTGTAAATGTGTCCAGAGACTATTTTTCATTTGGTCAGATACTACAAAGTAACACATTACAGAGTCATCAAAAATCATTTATAAGCATACAGACTGCAGAATATACACATATGATACCAGACATTATACTACATTGTCAGGTACTAAATAAATCATATGACACACTATATAATACTGATATAATATATAATATAATAATAAACCAGGTTGTTAAACACATTTTAACTCATTTTGAAATCTGATTTGAATTTCACATCACAGCTTTGCTTGCAGAAGACAGTGTCATCTGCATATATATATATAATGCAAATAGTCTTGTTTTTGTGGCCGACATAACCTGCATCACACACATGTGAAAATGAAGGATAAACACATTTAATGCACAGACGGGGCGTCCACCTACAGCCCGGTTCTCGAGGTTTTCTTCCCGTTTTTCTTCTCAGGTGGTTTGCACGACTAACCAACACTGCACCGGCCACTCATTGAGAATCACTGCTTGACACTTTACTCTGGTTTAGCATGTTTAATCAGTATATAAGCTGTTAATAAATGACCAGTTATGGTTAAGACTGTACATTCAACTTATAAACCATCAACATTTTACAAGTAATACAAACTGAGCAAAATATAAGTTCCTTTAAAAAGACACGTTGTTTTGTGATCTTGCACCACTGCACCTACAGCGTAGACACAAAATGTTTAGAAAGACAACAGAGGACCATCATCAAGAACAGAATACACAAAACCAACAAACAACTAAACCTGAAAATACATGATACCTAACTGAGAAGGCTGGGTGAAACCTGTTACTGAACCTATTACACAAACCTAAAAACAGCTTCACGTTATAGTATATGTACCATAGAACAGTAAAATAAGGATGCATATAATAAAGTAGGTGATAAGACAAAATTAAAAAAACACGTCTTACAAAGATGTAGGACAGTAAGATGTGAGGAATCCCAAATACTGTGCAGACACACATTTAGCCCAATTCAATTAACTATACGGGAAATCCAATTATTGTTTTGTCAGCACTAATCCGAGTGTGGCCACTGGCATTCCTGATAGCGTTGTTTGCCAGGGAATTATTGTGGAGCTGCACCGGCTCCAATCAAAGCTCCGACTTCCGTTAAGACCTTGTTGATGCTGCACATTAACGAGACCACAGGCGCTAATTCAATTAGGCAAACACAACCTTTGGAGTGCGGCGGATCTTCTCTGAGTGGGTAGACGTGAGATTGGCAAACATCCGGTGCATCTGTTTGGTTTGTTTCTCTGTTGTGAGTCTGTCGTAGTTGATTCCTCTCGCCTGCTCGAGTCTCCCTGCTGTCACTTGTATGAAGATGAAGGCCTAACGGCGGCCAAAGCTTGTGACCAGAAGGTTGTTGGTTCAATCGGACTAGCAACATGATTCTGAGTGGGAAAAGTGGAAAAGCAACCCCAACCGCTGCAGATCAGACTGTGGTTGCTTCCAGGTGTGAATATGACCAAGGTGTTCCTGCAAAAGTGAAGCTTGTTCTCAGTGAAATAAACGTTTAATATAATAATCCATCCAGGCTACGAGATTAAGCACAAACATGTAGTACAGCACCTCTATTTATTTTACCAAAATACTTGAAAATCTGTAGTTGAACTGGCTGATTATGAATACTGATGATGAAACATAAAGTATAGCTACAACCCAGCTCTGGCAACTGTGTGAACTGTCCCTAACACCACCACCCACTACGACTGTTGGATTATATCAGATTATACAGGCGTTCCTAATAAAGTGCTCTCTGATTGGAAATCAATACTTTATTGACTTTATTGATTAAGTGAATTCCTTAAGACTGTCCATACTGGGTTTGTAATCCACAACTAATCGACTCATTAAGGATATAAATTCTAATACAAATGAAAAATAGAAAGAAGAGATAAACATATTCAGGATGTATTTTTGTGTAGAAACTGTATTATTTAATGTGAGATGTGGGATATTTGCTGCGTTTAATATCCCTGTAAATGTAATATCTTTGTATCTGATGATAACTGATGAGTCTCAGTTAAACTTGGTTGTTTTTCTCTCTGACCTGCTGTCAGCAGCTGGAGAGGACGGAGGGACACGATTCAAATCAGAGGTTTGTGGTCACTGGAAACTGTCCAAATCACCGACTGTTAGTGCTGCTCATAAATAATGAGAACATCTGGTCCTGTTAGTTCCCCCAATTTCCAATTTACAAGTGAATGAGTCGTGGCGGCCCACCTGAACGGCCCCCCACTGTCCGTCACTGCAGCCAGACGACAGTAATGTTGGTCAGCTGTGAGAGACGCGTTGGTCTGTATCAAACTGTTTTCTAATGTTTTATTTGTGTTTGGAGAAACGTGAAGCTTCTCTGAGGCTTCATCAGTGTGAGTTCAGTTACCAAGCAGCACAGAGACTATTTTATTCCTCCCCTTGTATGACTGGATGTATCTGAATGGAGCGATACTCAAACACAACAGTAAAAATGTCAGTTTGTGGTTTTAGAGGGAGTTATGTGCTGGAACTAGTCCTTGGCAAACAGCAGTGGAGGCCGATCCATCTGTCAGTACGTCTGTTAGCGTCTCTGCTGGACTGTCGGCTGCCAGATATGTTGGCTCTGTAGAGACACGGTGTCACCATGTTATCAAACCTGCTGACCTGACAAAACTACAGGAAGTCGCTGCTCCAGAGTTCAGCATGTTACTCGCTTGTTTATATACATATATAAAATCCATATTTATAACATTTAATAATGCATTAAATTATATATTATTATATTTATATATTATAATATTTAATATTTAGTTCTTTATGACCGTAAAATAAATAGTTGTAGGAAACAGTGATGAACATTTTCTGACATTTTATGGACCAAACAACTAATCGATTCATTGAGAAAATAATCAATAGATAAATCTATAATTATTAGCAAAGAGTAAAGAGATTAGATATAACATGGTAATTTATCAAATCAAATTTTATTTATATAGCCCAAAATCACCAAATCCATTTGTCTCAGAGGACTTTACAATCTGTACGTGGAGTGACACCCTCTGTCCTTAGACCCTCGAGGGAGTGACTGAATTACTTGTTATCTCGACAATATTTAACTTATATCTTTATGAAAATGAAACAACTACACGCAAGCAGCCGCTGCGTGTTTCTGCTGCTACTTCACGTCATGTTGCTTTAATCAGACTTTGATTGCAGTCGACCCTCCTGAGCCACAAACACCTGATACCTCACAACCTAATTAGCAAACCAATTAACACCAAATGAGCAACAACTAATCTGACAGTCTGACTTCACTGAATTTAAAACATTTCGCTGTGTGTTTTATTAACAGAATCACGCTATATTCGATCATGTAAAGATATTTTATATAATTTAATTATATTAATATTCAGGACAATAAACTAACTGTACTGTGGACTGTAGACTCACAACATTATTTCATGATTTTGTTTTCAGTGTGTCAATCTCTCATCTCAGTAAAATGTGTAAATATGTCACACACATCTTCATAAATAAACTACAAATAAATGTCCTAAAAATTAAATTAAACTCATTCTGATTCAGCATCTCCAGTGATGCCAACTATTTTCAGTGAGAAGCAGCTAAAGTGTTCTTAAATGCTAACACCAGCATGCTAATATGCTCAAAATGACGATGCTAACATGTTGATGTTTAGCAGATATGTTTAAGCTAACATTTTATCATAAGAGGCTGATGAAACAGTTGGAAATGAGCAGAAGTTGACTCATCGCTGAATATAAAAATACTCCTGAGCAGCATCTCCAGGTCCAAACTAACATCTGAAACCTTAAAATCAATATTTTTATCATTTATGGCATGGATCAATAGTCCTCCTCAATTCTGCTGCTCCTCCTTCCTTGAATGTTATTTCCAGTTAGCCTGTTACTCAGGGAACAGATTAGGCTACCCTGAGGCATCAGTGTAATGGGAAGAGTGGCGGGCCGGGCAGCAGGTCGATGGTCATTGATCCGCCTCATTATTCCGCTCCATCGAACGCTCATCTCGGCCATTAACGGCTAAATAAAAACCAAATGTTCTCCCTCTCTAACCCTCAGAAATATTTGGATGCTCTGCTCTACCTTTGGTCTTTATTGTTGTTTAAAAGCTGCAGCACTTTATCGACTCTTTGTTTAGGCAGCGTCCTGGTGTTCCGGCGCGGTGGATGTAATTACCGGCTGTTTTAGCATCGGTGGAGCTTCGGGCAGAGCAGAGGAACTCGGGAGGCAACGGTCGATGGCGCCCGGCAGCTTGGTGCTCTTATCAACAGAGGAGAGATCTGATTCAGACTCACAACTTTCCACTTTCAACCACCTCAGGAAGGAAGAGGGATACGAGCTTTTAGTGCTGCTTTACTGTGCACCTGGGGAAACGTCTCAACCAAACACACTCAGATCACATGGTCCCTGTCAGACCTGTCAGGCCATCACATCCTCAACCTCGGTGCTTTCTCAATCTGTCATCTCTCCACGAGGATTTGAACAGATTGAGAGCTTCTTCAAACAAAACATTTCAGGAACGTTTCAACATTTCAGTTATTTCTCTTCAGACTGATGCATTTTTAATTATTGACATTTCCACATGTATTTACTGAGGCTTTTCTGATTTGATTTTGATATTTTTAGACTCATGCTTTAGTCGAATTGTGTTTGTTGTTATTTACTGAAGCTCCACGTGGTGAAAGCAGGTCGTCTGTTTGTCGTCCTCCTGTTAATAAAACTCTTGCGTGTCTGCCTGTAATGGTCCTCTGTTGCTTTTTTCTGGAGTTTTCTCCATTAAAAGGTCTTCTGGGGAGTGTTTTAAATCTCCAGATCTAATGATAGAGGATACTATATGTTAAACAGATTGTAAAGCCCCCTCAGGCAACATTTACATTGGTGACTTCAGGCTATATAAATAAAATTACTTGACCAAGGTTTGACTGAAATGGAAGAAAAACAGCACTTCTGAAAATTATATGCTTGGTCTCATGCAATATGTATTTTAAGGCATTTATCTTTTAAGACGTAAAATATGCGAGGAGAGAATGGAAATGTATACAAATAGTAATAATAATTAAATAGTATAGTACATGTATGGATAAAGTATATGTAATATTCAGCACCTGATTTATCTCCACTGCAGCAAGAAAGTCGGGTCTCTCCCTCCTCTTTCTCCTGACTTAACGGCTCCCAGCAGCTTCAGTTCAATGCAAAATGACTTAAACAGTGTTTCAGTGTATTTCTACAGAAATAATCCAATCCAAGAGGTTTAAACGTTTTCCAAAGAAAACGCTAATAACACCACAGCAGCAGAGAGAAAGAAGCGCCACACAGGAGAGACTCCTCGTCCAGGGTGGACAGACATACAATAGATATTGTCTGGATTACAACATATATTGATTATAAACATGTGTGAAGAATCCTCAGTGTGACTTTGTCTCAACAGGAGCAGCAGAACTTCTCACTGTTTCATTTCTTTATTCATGCAGCATGAAAATGCATCGTGTTGGCAGCGATAACCTTGACAGCTATAATATCGAACATTTTTTATTATTCTGTCAGCGTTATGCATGCAGCCAGATAAGAACCTTTATTTGAGATAAATCTGAGCAGCACAAAGCTACTTGAAACTCCAGGAAGCCGGATAAACACATTAAAAGATGGTAAAAGTGTTGATAAGCTTGGCAGGTCTCTCTAAGCGTGATGATGCTTTGCTGTGATCAGGGAGGAAATACAGAAGATAACAGACATGAAAGAAAAGTGAGTACAGCTGAGATTCCTCAACTCTGTTCACATCACCGTCCATCCTCAGTGGAGGCAAAAATGTCTGCAAACTTAATATGACAAACAGATGAAACCCAGCCGACCTGTAGTTAATACTACAGGTCGTCAAAGTTAACGAGTTAACAATCAAAAGTCGATTAGTTGTAGAAAACGTATAAAATCAGACATTTTTACACAATAAAGTTATGTTGACCACAGAATAAGAGTACATTAATAATTTAAAGAACAGATCAAGTTACTTGAATTATAAATAAAAATAACACCTGTGCAGCTCCTGTCTGTCATTAACAGACAACTGACATGACAGGAGATGTTATAGTTGTTTTGGTGTTTGTCCAGTTTTCAGAATTATTCTTATTATTAAATCATTATTTTTCCATAACTTGCATTTGTTGAATTATTCACAGTTCAAATCTGCTCAGGTTTTATCAGTTGCAGAACTGTGGAGTTGTTTGCTGATATAGTAGACCCATATGTTGTATATTAAACTCAGTATTTATAAGAATTAGTCTTTAATGACTTGTGGAGAGTTATTGGTGCCACTCTGACTGGCATCACATTAAACCTGCACACTGATCCCACCTGCTGCCTGCTGGAGACCTGATGAACTGTCTGTTCGCACACTGGCAGCTGCTAAGTGATGGAGCTGTAATGTGTCAGGGAGGGAAAAGCTTTTAAACTTTTAAAAAATTGCTTTCACCACTGGTGCAGGAAAGTTAATCAGACCTGCGGTGGTCCTGTCTGTCTGGACGAAAGTGGAAAAGTTTGCTTGATTTGTTTTTGGTTTGGTTCACAGAATAACATTTCCTTCATCGCTCTCGTCATCATTGATGATGCTTGAATGTAAACAGGCGTCATTTTGGACACTTGCTGGGTAGTAATGTAGTAGAAGAAAATAATAATGTTTGTCACATAATATGACAAGTAAGGAAAAGTTCAACTCTGGTCAATGATTCACTGAGAGGTGAGCAACACTCAGAGGTGATACCTGCTACCTGCTGCTCTCAAACTCAACAAACTCACTGATTAAACACTGAAAATCCATGAAAGAGAAACGATCTCTGTAAAGAATGAGGTCTGCAGAGAAAACCTTGTGCATGTATGTACTTTGTGGGGTTATGTGTGCTCTCATTACCTAACCCTCTGAGGACAGGAGGGGAGCTATGTGGGAGCAGGAATCAATGGAGCAGGAAATTAGCCCTTAATTAATAAATATTTGTATTCAGCTCATCCAGTGCTGCAGAAGGAGACACCTGAGTGCATATTAAACACAAGCAGGCGGAGATCTTGTGGTGTGTGTTCAGAGACTCAAAATGCGGATATAGTCTTGATATGTTGTTGGTTTTAGTTTGTTTCTCTGGTCTGAATCAGTAAACCTGGTGCATTTTCTTTTTAGTTTTAGTTTGAAAAGCTTACTTGTCTCTAAAAGCCATTAAAATGTCTCGAGTGTGTTTGTCATGTTCACAAAAGGTTTGACTTTTTCTAACCTTGGATCAGGATCCCACATCGGGTCAGTCGTTTGCAGGTAAACAGCAGGTGGTGCTAGTTTTCCAGTCAGTGCCATTAAATCGTTGCAGAAGAAGAGGACACAACGAGAAAAAGCTCAAACTGTGGAAAACATGATCTGTTCATGTGTTCATCTGAGGAGCGTTATAGTCTCCTCATCATTTATTCACGCATCTTTTACACTCAGACGAGAATTGAATATTTGTTAACAGCTGGACGAAGATTAGATGAATACACGATAAGCAAAGAGGAGAGCGAAAAAAGGAAAGTCAGAGAGACAGAAACTGGAGTGGAGAAGTTATTTCTGAATGTAACAAGGGTAAAAAGAAGCTCAGCTGTGTGCACCACATACAGTATCTCCACACGCCACGGGAGAGGTTCAGATAACACACCCGAGAGAGAGGGGGAACCTGGGAAATAAGTGAGAAATGGCAGGTACATGGACTGCAGGTAGCGGGAGGCACAATCCTGCTGGTACTCAGAGGTGATTTAGACAAACAGAGCAGACACAGTGATGGATGCAGGAGGATGTGAGATGCAGCAGAGATGCAGAGGGTGGAGGTAATGGAGGAAGATGGGGTTAAAAGTAGCAGCTTTTAGGATACCGAAGGAAGAGAAACTCGTTTTTGGAAAACTTTGACTTTGTCAATGTACCAAATATGTGCTATAGCTAGCATCGGATGCAACGTGAATAGCATAAATTTCACTCAGCTTGAAAACATTTTCAGCTCGCGCGTCTTTTCATCATAAACAATAATTTATTTTAAGAATATGGACAAACTATAATCTCAATTTTATGCCTGGGATAATATCAGAAAAACTCTAGGTACGACTATGGAGCCTGAGGTTGTAAAACGTTAGCAAAGAACAGACAAAACAAACAGGTAAGTTTGAAAGAATATATTATACAAAAATAAACCATTGTGCACATTCCCTGTGTATCTAATCCGACTTCCTGAGTGCACAGGCGCACAACAAAGGACCCACAAATAAATAATTTGTCTCTGTGAGATTTTTCCAATAAATAAACTCCTAAAGGGAATAGAATAAAAACATATGATTATTTGACTGCAAAGCCTCCGTCACCAGCAGCAGTTTCTAAGAGCCTGAGTGAAAAATAACTGCAAAGAGCTTCAACGGCTTTGGCCTGGAACAGTTTGAGGTGTGTCATTGGACAGAAACCATGATGGGGTTTTATCAGACACTTCTGAGTGGGCAGATAAAGTGATAAACCTCTGCAGCTCTGACACAGGAGGCAGACAGACAGAACATGTGGTCCTGCTGAGCAGATAATATGATGGACACTGTGTGTGTTGGAGGCGGTGGAGATCAGAGGATAGACTGTGGAAGCTGCTAAATGTGATCCATTTCAGGTGAACGACAGCCAGAGGGCGTCTCTCCTGCTGTTCTGCTGCCACTCATCCTCACTTATCAGGCTCTCCTCTTCTTTTCAATGCTGCAGTTTCAGCAGCAGACCGCAGGAATCTCTTAGCAATAAAATCTGAAGTGACCAATTAGAGAGCTGCAGCCTCAGGTCACCTGCCTACACAGGAAGTATATGCATTCACACCAAATACAATGTGAGAACACATTTTTAATAAGTGGCGACATACGAGACACAGAGTAAGAATAAATAAATTATGTCAAACATTAACGCCGCAGTGCTCTGCATTAACCAGCCGCCTCTTAAGATGTGTTCAGACAAAAATATTACCTGTACGTTAGCTGTAAGCTACCTAGCAACTGTCGCACCGCTCAGATTCTGACTCGGGTTCTTTTCCTCTTTCTGCACCTTCATGAAGCCTTGATGATGAAAACTTCTCAAAGACTGAAAGACAACAACTTCACATTGTTTCCAAAGACAGGTACAAGAGCCAATCTGGTTCCAGAGTCGGCCTATTGATTATCTATTCACTAAAGCCATCAGCAGGTCATAGATTTGAATTATTTGATATAATATCTCAACATTCACTAGACGGGTTGGTAGAAAATGAAATGTGGTTCAGATATGTTGCTATGATGTTGAATGCATGTTCCAGGGGATGAAATGATTTCCTGACTTCTTGGTTTGACAGGGTTTTTCATTATATGTCCCTTGTTAAATATTTGTTCTGACATCACTGTTTGGGGTGTGGCCATGTGATAAAAGCCCACAGAGCGCCTGATTATTCCTGCCTCTGAAAAACCTTTGTAACTGAAGTACAATCTGATCTCTGTTCCACCGTGAAATGTGTCCTACTTCGCATACTGTACGCTTCGTTGAGGTTTTGTTGAACTGACGGTATGAAAATGCAGATAATCCCCAGGCTCTAAAATGGACTGTGAGGCTATTTACAGTCCAGGTCTTTGCGTTTGCTCCACATTTGTTTGGTTAAGTGTGAGTGGAGCTCACAGATTTGGGCCTCTGTCTCTTTCTGTCCACAGTTTGCTGCCAGGCTTCACTGCCTGCCAAGTCTGATCCATCTCATTAACAAACACACCTCCCTAGTGACTTCCCTCCTCTCTGCTCCCTCAGTCTGTCAGTAACGTCCTCCTGTGCGTCCTGGTAATTAGAGCCGGAGGGCCGGATGCAGGGGTAAAGAGGTAAAAGAAGAGGAGGCACATTTAAGCTGTTTGCGTAAATCAGTGTCATCCAGGAGACGGAGTGTTGTGGTTATTACAACTGAACAGACAGACTGTTCTGGCTGCGTTGTGTCCTTGTTCTGAAACTCATCTCTAAGGATTTAATGGAGAAAAAACAAGGAACAGGTGTCTGTTGCTAAATGTAAACCGTTCTCTGAATAAAGCTCCAAAAACAAACTATTAGAACACTTTTGACATCTATTCCACATTTTATATCAAATGCAGCAGGAAGATCAGTCTTCACAAAGCTTTGTGTAAATACGAGGCCTGTTGTCTGTCACACACACCTTGTTCGGCTCCCAACTCCTGGAACAGCAGGGCTAGCTGTGAATGCTAGTCCCTGACTGACTGACTGAGTGGTAAAGTTACACCATTGGTCGGCCACATGCTGCAATAGTTTAATTGTATCCTGTGCTCCTCTTGAATCTTGCTCATCCTTTCAACATAGTTGTGATGATAATGGAACGAATAATAAAGCTAACATTACTACTTGCGCTACTAACTTGACTGGCTAACGATGAGGCTAACATCAATCAAAGGACATATTTAGTTCTATGGTGTCATGGACTACACAAAACTACAACAGAGACTGAGCAGTGAAACCTTCATTAGTCTTTATTAACTTTATTATGAAGAAATTAGTCAGAGTGTTACATTAATCTGTCGTATATATATATATATTTTTTATTGCCTACCGACTGGCGTGTCCATTTGTTATTTGTAGTTTGTTATTCCTGTGATGATGAGAGTGCAGCTGGACGTTCATCAAACCGTTTTCATTTTTTTGTTCTTCAGGACAAGTTTGTCTGATAAAGTGGCTTCACTGTGTGTTTTCTTAGATACAGACTTACTTACTCAATAAGTGACAATTTGTGTTTATGGATAGGTTTGATTGATTGATTGATTGATTGACTTATTTGACAATTCCATTTAAAAAAACACCGGCTCTGCTAAAGCACTGTGTAGCTGCCATTGAAGGCAGGATAAATAAATAAATACATACATAAATAAGTTAATAAATAGTTTAATAAATATTGAGTTAAAAATACAGTTAATTAATGAACACATTTCTAAGATTATTATTTTGATATTAAAAGCAACGTCAAGTGCATTTCATATTTTGTTTTACTATGGGCATAAGGGTTATTTTTGGGTAGGAACCAAAGTTCTGCCGTCTCAAGTTGACGGGGGTTCCCTTTTTGAGTTGCCACACATTAGCAGAACAATTTGGATCACGCAGCAGACGGGTGCTGATGCTGCAGATAACTAACAAGTGTTAAGACGTTGAAAAGATATTAAGTTCATCGACTTAAGTTTCCTCTGTGAAAGTGAAAGCGGCCAATGAGGTATGTTTTGTTGGTTTGTTACTTGTTTTATTTAGTAAATCTAACGTAAAGTCTTCTAAGTCATGTATCATATCGTTATGTTTGTACCATTAAGTCCTTTATGTGTACCTAATTTATTTTCATGTACTTTCCTTTGTATGTTTTTTACCAGTTCTCACGGCGAAAAATCACGCAGATGTGATTAAAGTCTGTAACATAAAGAACCGCTTGGTTTCGTCATTTCGTTCACGAGAGGGAATTACACACTGAATGCATATATTAAAGGAAAACCAGGATAACACAATAAAGCCCGGAGGTTTATTTCCATCGGGGTCCCTTTGGGGATGGGGTCAAGACGGCAGATCTGACATGGCAAGAATGACTCAAAAACATTAATCAAAAACATTAATACAGTACACTCAGCTAGTCATTCACTGTATTACCAACATCAATCACTACCTCAGTGCTTTGTTGGACAATGCCTGGCTGTACCCGCCACTCAGTTAATAAAGCTAATTTAAAAACTCTGAACATCAGAGATAAATACATCAATATATCAACAATACTTCACAGCCCCCTCAGCACTTTATATAATGGTCTAAGGCTGTCCATAATAATTAAAATAAATACGGTACATCGCAACAAACCAAGAAAAGAAAATACAGAAAGACACCTTATTATCACAGATAATTTTTAGGGTTTGTGCTGAGAGGCATTTTATTTTCTTATCAAGTGTTTTCTCGGGTCAGACGGGGACGTTCCTTTTCTGGCAAAACGACAGCGTGAGCTCATCTGTAAAGTGATTTAGAAATTCCCTGATGCTGTTTACGTCGCTGCTGGATGTGTGTGATGCTAAACAGGTGCTAATGAGGACAAAATGAGAAGTGCATTAAGAGTGTGAGCTGTTGTTGATATAACCTGTTTTAATACTTCCTGTTTCATTAAAGCCCCTGTACAGCTGCTGATACATGTTCATTAGCATCAGGCTAATTCGCCAAAGGAGTTCTCATTACAGATGGATAACTGCATGAAGATGCCTCCGTGCAGACAAACATGCATTTCATCCTCCTCGTCACCAGAAGTCACATGAACTTCCTCCGACAACAATCGAAGCTGACAGGGCAACATTTTCAGTAGCATGAATACAATATTTTCTGAAAATCAATGATGAAGCCAACACTGGTTCGTTCAATCATGAACTTTGAGTTCAACTTGATTATATTATCCAATGATTTCCACCTTGTTTCTGAGAAATCAGGTTCTGTACATCATTTTGAAGAATACTACAATACCCATGAGCCTTATTTCTATGAAGAAGAAGCCAATGGCAATGGAAATGACGGTTCTGCACGAGATTTCTTCCCATTGAAGGAGGATTTTCCTTGCTACTGTTGACAAGTGCTTGTTCATGGGGGAATTGTTGGGTCTCTGTAAATTAAAGAGTACAGTCTCCTCTATGTGAAAACTTTTGTTGTGATTTGGTGCTACATAAATAAAACCGACTTGACTTTACGAAACAGTTCAGGGTGCCGTCGTTGTTGAATTCACTTCACAAGCAACCCAGAAATTAGAATTGCACATGACAGAATTTTAAGCTCGGTACATTTTCTTTCCTTTTTTCCTGTTTTCAAAGTCTGACAATTGCACCCTTACAACAATCAGATGTTCAGGACAGGCTGATGGCATGACAAGTGGATGGAAGAAGAAATGGGGTAAAGTGAGAAGGAACAAAGATTTAGAGGCAATATATAAAATTGTTTGCAGAAAGCCAGAAGTTCTGACAGAGGAGTAAAAAAACACAAAAAAAAATAAAAAAGTGAAGGCTGCAGACATGAAGTACCAAAGGTTACTTATATTTTGGAAGTTGTGCTCACACATAGAACTTCAGAGTATGTAAAAAACAGGTGAGAAGTACGAAAAAATAAAGACATCTAAAAAGTTAAAAGGACAAAAATCTCAAGGAGATTAAATGGAAACAAACTAACCAAGTCCAGTTGCGTTCGATTTAATCTCCTTGAGATAACTAAGACCTGGATGAATGAGAATATTCACAGGCTTAAAAGGACAAAAACAAAGCTGCACTGTAGGTTATAATAGACACACCTATGCTCTACTGCCATCTACTGGAGACAAAAGCAGATGGCAGACAGGTGTCCTTTCTTCTCGTTTTGTTCTTCTTTCCTATTTCCTCTCCTTTCTGTCACTTCTTGTCTCCTTTCCTTTGCAGATGAGGAAATCACTACATCATGCAAATCTGATAGCAGATGAAGAGTGGAGCAGTAAATACAAGATGAGAAAGATGTAAATTGATTGATAATTTGAGAGGTCAGTTGATTCAAATCATGCATAAAAGATGTTTTCCCACAATATTCTCTTATATGAACTAATGCATAAGTTATTTTGTGATTATTCAAAGCACTTTAAGGTTTAGTAAATATGGTGGTTTTAATTTGATACTGCCAACAGGGACAGTTCTTTTAAAATATATCTGAAGCCAGAATGAGTTCAAATCAAGTCAATATCCTCCAAAAGTAGTTTTTAATGAACAAACAAATGCATTTTTCTCTTTTTCTGTTTTATTTTAATACATTTGAGATACAGCAGCTCTGCTTCATATCAAAACAAAAAAAGTCATGTTTTGTCAGTTTAAACAAAGAAATTGATAGGCCTGAGCGTGACACACTGATACAGGTGCATGCTAGGCAATAACATTGTTGTACTATGATTTTTGTTATCATAATAACATTTTACAAATTAAAGAGAAAATTCTGTTTATTATACAACTGAGGACAGTAGCCAATTAGCTTGCCACTGTTAGCCTAGTTAAAGCTTGCTAAATCGGTCCATAGATTGATTTGAGCAGACAGCGCTATCACATATCCCAATATTAGTTTTATGATGTTACAATCAATTTTATGTCTTGATTATCTTTCATCTTACTTGAATATAATGTATTGATTGATATGACAGGAACGTATGATGTTTTGCATCTTCATGCCAAAACATCCATTAACATCACTAATGTCCAAAGCGTGTTTTTCATATATGTCTGTAGATTTCCAATCACATTACATATTATTATTTATAATTAAGATTTTAGTCACCAGAAAATATTGAACACTGTTGTATTTGCAGCCTCTGAACATACGAGCAACAAATTAGTCGTTTGAAACATAACTAGTAAAGATTGTTATTGTATAGCGACAATAAAATTCTGAAAATGTTGTAACTATCAGGTTGTTAAAAACAGAATTTTCCCTTTATTATGTTACCCTGTGAAGAAACATAGAATGTGGCATAGTTGTTAGAGTCAAGACCCTGCTAACAAAAGGTAACCTAGCACCATACGCATATTAAAAGCACAAAAAATGCTGCTCTCTCTGCAACTAAACTATATCTAAAAGGAGAGCAGTGCATATCAAACCAGATATTATACATTATGATGCATATCAATCAACAGATACAAAGTTTGACGCTCAGTAGCCATCTAGAGCAGTGGCCTGTACAGAATAATCATTATAATCAACAAAGTTTCTTACAGAACAAGGGCCAAACTGATAAGTT
>CM072862.1:26782500-27047500 GCA_036937835.1 Pampus argenteus
GGACACGAGGCACGGAGACACGGAGACACGGAGCCGCTGATGATTAATGGTTCACCCAATGATGTCACATCTAATGATAATTTAATGACTCACTGCCCACTAACTGATTAATCAAGATAATCAGTCTTATTATATCATTTATTTTGCAGATAAGATTTTCACTTTTCTTGCTGTAATCATTCCTCCTGTTCATACTGACCTTTAAAAGAAAAATGTCTAAAAGTTTATATGAAGCTAATCTGAAGCTTCAAATCCAGCAGATATGTTTCAACGTTACAGTGTTTTTAGAGCCAAAGTCCCTCTTTTTGTTCCTATACTTCCACCACAGCTCAACAGGGAAACACAAAGAGGGAATTTGATGCTAAACAGACTGTAAATGTGTCAGATATCCACTTGATATGACTAACTCACACTGATGAAGCCTCAGAGAAGCTTCACATCTACTTTAAATGACTGTGTGGACACACTGTGGATTTGAACCTCCATCACTGACACTGAAAGCACAACACATGAATGTTGTACTGAAAGAAAAAGACGTCTCTCACCTGCTTTCAGCAGCACGATCTGGTCGTTCTGACAGAGGTCCATGAAGCCATCGATGCGTTTGGCGAACTCCACCACGTACTGGATGGCCTCAGTGATCTTGATGGCACAGAGCTGCCACATCACCTCCCGCGGCTGCACCGGACAGAGAAGAAGTTTAAATAACAGACCTCCGAACTGAAAGGAATTTAAATAGAAATGCCCAGACACACAACCAGGTGTCCTTAAAGTGTTCAACACTGTGTTCAGAAGTCAGATTTCCATTTCCTCCAGTTCATTTTAAACAGCCCTTGGTCCAAAATGTTCTTGATATGAAACTAGAGGAGACACACCTTGCTCTGGTAGGTCTCCACCTCGTCCTGCAGGAAGTTCTGCCAGCTCATCTGCTGCAGCTCCTCCTGCAGGTACTGACACGTCTCCAGGTGAGATCTAGAGATGACCTGGGACAGGTGATCTGCAGCTAAATACACAACACGTTAATATATACACAGTCATATACAATACACACATACACAGTCTGTTTTAGAGACGTTTCTGTGGATATTTGTAAGCAAATCACCCTGTTATACGCTGCATCTGTGTGTCTGCATCAAGGATCTACTGTTTCATAGTTTATACATTGATTGTTTAAAGGGGCCATGTTGTGTTTATATCCGGTTATGATGTTGGATATTAAACATGGTCAAAGTTCAAAAACCTGAGGTGAGCATTCATAGAAATGATGCCTGCAAGTCATAAGTCAGGGCTTCAACAAGGTGGTTGCTAAGGTGGCTCCAACATGTACGGATGGATGTGAGAAGTTGACATTTGGAGTAAAGAAGAAGAAACAGAAGTGAAATCCTGCTACTGTAGTTTGTTTACGAGGAAGCTTCCTGAAGCTGACCAATCAGAACAGAGCAGGCTCATCAGGAGGCGGGCCTTAAAGAGACAGGAGCTAAAACGTCCTGTTTCAGACAGAGGCTGAACTGAGGGGCTGCAGAAAGGACCAGGATAAGATCAATAAGGAGGTTTTATACAGAATATGAACGTACAGAGCTGGACATATACAGTCTAATATAAATGGCGTATTGCTTAACATCATTATGAGATTCACTTTGACTCAGAGACGCGTGATAAATAAGGGCTCAGGTGTGTGTTCCTGCATATCATAGCAAAGAAGAAGAATTTAGACTATTTTTTACACTTGAAACTTGTCAACAAAATGTGTGAACGCAGCTCAGATAAGAAATAAAGCCGAGAGGAAAACACTGGAACTGCTGTTAACTGTTGAAATGACAGCAGAGACCAAAACACCAGGGTACGAGGGCCGGTTAATAAAGCTTCTGTTTGGATCGGCGGTAGCTGGGTGTGTGTGGGTGTATGTGTGTCTGTGTGTGTGTGAGTCTGGGTGTGTGTGTGTGGGGGGGGTTTACAATAAAGCTTTTGTCACAGGGGGAAAAAAATGAATAAAAAAATCTCCAGGGAGTGTAAGAAGATGATTTCCCCAAACGAGCGCCCTGCCACGTCCCAATCGGCTCTAATTAACAGACAGCTAATTACCACACAGAGATTTTAATGAGCTCTGAAGATGAGTTTCCAACCTCCTGCTATTTTAAACCACCTTTCTGTCGGTTTGCCCCACAGTCCTCCCTCCCTCTCTTTCTCTCTTTTGTCTGTAACTCTTCTTTGTGGCCTCGCCTCCTTGCCTCCTTGCCTCCTCTCCTCCTCTCCTCATCTCCTCCTCTCCATCTGCTCCACTTCTTTCAAGATATTTCCTCATCTTCTCCATGTTTGTTTTCCCTCCAGCTCTTTACAACCTTCTGCCACACGGTGGATGTTTTATTTATTATATTTGTTCGTGGTTTTCAGAGCGCCACATGCACCAGGAGCGGATCCAGATTTCTTCCATTGTGTCGGACCTGTAATCCCACTGAGCTGCTCTCCTGGGATACTGGAAAACACTGGCTGATGATCATCACACTCACATTTTCTTGTTGGAAGACGGATTATTTTCTTTTGTGTTTCACTAACCAAGCAGTGATGACAACTCTGACACATCATCAGCTTTTAAGTTGATATATGTTGAACTTGTTAGTAAGCAGTTGTTTACTTCCACATCCATCATCATCATCATCATCATCATCATCATCATCATCATCATCATCATCATCATCATCATCATCATCATCATCATCATCATGAGGAGTCGTGTTATCTAAACTGTCCTCTATGTTCACCAGCTGCTCTGCAGTAACCGAGTAACCAGATAAAATACTTCTGACAGTTTGACTGGAGGTTCAGTTCTTTACAATTTGAGTTTGTATGTTTCTATATATATTATTATTATATAACTAATTTACAACAGCAAATACGCTTCGTAGGAACATAATGAGATTCACGTTAATTAACTGGCAAGCCTGTTGATATTGAACGTACCAACCATATTATATCACCGCTGTTAGTAATCACAGCATTATTAAAGCTTTTCTGCTTATGTTTACTGTATTTAGGGTTGTTCAGGTATGTAAAGATATTGAGTTGTCTAATAAATACATGTAACATATGTACCCGGGGTCGTTTCCTGTCAGCTCTCTACTGTCTGGTATCAAATAAAAGCAAAGATTTGACCTCTGATCTTGATTTTTATCGACTTATTAAAGCATCTCAACAGCCACGCCTCTGTTTAGTCGGTGTTGAAAGCTGGACTGTGTTTCCTCCTTCTCACCGAGTTCAGCCACTGACGTGGTCGGTGACGTCTCTCCGTCGCTGAAGGAGCAGTACGGGAAGAAGCCGTTACTGGATCTGTAGTCACACAGCGGCTCCGGTTTGATGTCGTTAATATCAAGTCCTGATTGGTCCGGAGATGGCTGGATGTCCAGGTAATACCCACCACCACCTCCTCCTCGTCCTCCTCCAGAGTCCGTCTGTTTTAGAGAAAGATGGTTGCTACATGTACACTTTTATTCATTGTATTTGTGTATCATCAGTAAAAGCAGCAGACCTTAGACGACACTGATCCCTCCTCGGGGGAGTTCTGCTCCATGTAGCCTCCCAGCTCGTCTGGGAGCTCGGTGAGGCCTGTGGAGGAGAGGCCGTAGTGGGGGGACAGCGGATCAGACTCGCCCGGGCTTGGGCTGCTTTGACCAGGGTGGGACAGGAGGAGACCCTGCTGCTGCTGCTGGAGGCGATGCTTCTGGACCTCTGCATACAAACTGTCCCGCTGCTTCTTGGACATTCGACCGAACTTCACGGCTGTTAGAGGAGAGCAGAGGAGTTAGCGAGGAAATCATCATTTTTTATATTTATAACTGTATTTTTATTTGGTTTTATTATTTAAAGTGTGCTGTCAAACTCATCTTAGCAATGTAATAAGGATATCTTGTTTGATATCAACACTGTTCCAACAGCTCGGAGCAGAAAACTAATTACACTTAACATAAGGGACACCAGAGGACTGCTGCATAGATGCTTTAAAGATGAGTAAAAGCACTTTAATAAAAAAGATTGAAATAAAAATGTAAATAACTGCAGCTGTGAGTCTTCAGATATGACAACAGGTGTTGTTTTGTTGTTGTCTGCAGGCAAACATCTTGCAAAGTGCTGCCAGTCGGATGTTTCTGTGTTATATATGTGCATGTATGTGTGTTGTACCGTCTCGGGACATGCCCACAGCCAGACATTTCTGCAGACGGCAGTGCTGGCAGCGGTTGCGGCTCGTTCGGTCGATCACACAGTTTTTCTGGCGAGGACACGAGTAGCTGGCGTTACTCTGCTGACTCCTCCTGAAGAAACCCTGGAACCAGGAAACAGTTGTATTTGTCATGTTTTGATCTGTAACCTCCATCACGTCCACTGCACGTGATCCCCTCCTGATTACAGCTAGAAACACATGTTTCCCTGTTCAGTTGGGCTCCTGACTGTTGATTTAAGGCACACTTTTCTTTAGGTTTTCTTTGCATGTTCGTTGTGTGTCCGTCCACACTGCCTCAGCTCCCATCAGCCTCTCTTTCTCATGTTTGTACATAGATAAATCTCCATAAGCTGCTTGTTGGCTGTAAAATGAGCCTCCAGCTGCCAGCAGCTGTCATAGCAGCCTGTTCTTGGGGAACCAGGAGGTTTTCTGTGCCAAACGGTTGTGACTGATGGTCCAAACCAGCCCCTGTTTGTGCCTCTCATGTATCATTCGGGTCACAGAGGTAACAGATAATTAATCAGCGATGATTGAAAAACCCAGAAGGTTGTTTTTGCTGCTGCTGCTTCCAGACTGTGACTCCGTCAAGGCCAAACAAGGGCGAGATGATTGTTTTGGGTTAAAAATGCTTAAAAATTACCAAACAGATATAAAGCCATAAATCAACCATAATTTGGGTCCTAATCTAAAAGAAAGATAAATAAGTGTCTCCATGACGACACCTGAGAGATGGTGGGACTTACCTTACAGCCCTCACAGGTGATCACCCCGTAGTGGATCCCCGAGGATTTATCTCCACAGATCTTACAGGGAATGATTTCAATCTGAGCTGCAGAGAGAAAATACTGATGTCAGGATGAAAACATCAAAAACATCAAAAACATGTGACATGAAGGACAAACCTGCTCATCTTATGTAAAGGTCAAGACGGCAAATCTAACCCTAACCCAGGTGAAAGTCTCTGAATACACTGATCATCTCACAAAAATAAAATGAGTTAAATAAACTATGAAACTCTGTGAAAGACACATTGAGCTTCTTCTCTGATCAGATCAGTCTGATTGTACAACTCCAATAATAATCTATATTTGATATGAATATGCATCATGTGAGCTAACAGGAATGAAAATGAACATCTTGTCATTCATTAACATAAAACACGTTTTTCATTTTAAAGAAAAAAGGATCAAAATTATCATCATCATCATCATCATCATCATCATCATCATCATCATCATCACCCTTCTCAAATCCCGCCTACATTACCCACAATCCAACTCAACTCATTAACTATGTGGATTGTGTTAGCAGCTGCTAACCTCACGTCTTTCTAAATAATTTTATTTACTTTTCAAACGTGTAGTTTTCAGGATATATATCGTGTATATATACTAATACTGTGTGTATATAATGAGGCTGCAAATAATTATTTTTAGTATTGATTAATCTGTGTATTATTTTTTTGATTAATCTTCATTTCACTGTCAGTTCACTGTCACATAGACACAGAAAAATCTTCATAATTATGAAAGCTGGAAACAATAAATGTTTGATAAATAAATAGTGATAGAAAAAAGTCAGAAGGTCGACACCTACACAGTGTTGCATTATGGGTTGTTTGTAGCCACAATGTTGCTAGGCTAGTGAGTTTCTAGACGTGTAAATAGACAACATGTTTACTGCAGAAACACAACGAGGACTGAAAGCTCAAACAGAGTAATCATCAGACTGATGACATGATGGATCATCTCTTATATTCCAGCCAATAAGATGTATGAAGGTTATTAAAGGAAAATGTTTGTGTTGTTTTTATTTAGTTGTTGTTCTGACTCTCAGCTGACAGCAGCTCGAACCCTGAAAACACACCGACTGACTCACTGTGTATTTATACACTCTGCAGTAACAGAGTGACAGCTCGTCTCTGAGCTGTTATATTTAGCAGCAAGAAGTTATGCAAGTCTGCACACACACACACACACACACACACGCACGCACACACACACGCACACATGCACGCACGCACACACACACACACACACACACACACACACACACGCACGCACACACACACACGCACGCACACACATGCACGCACGCACGCACGCATGCACACACACAACAAACAAGGAGTGAAGGGGAAATCATTGTCTGCAGTACAGAAACACTCTTCTCTCTCTTGTCTGCTTTATAAATTTGATCATGTGTCAGATTAAATTTAACTACTGATTTACATAAAATAAAAATAACATTTTGAGAAAGTAAAAGTGTAAAAGTTGAGTTTCAACATGCTGATGAACACAGTGAGACATGATGCACAGACAACGCTCACTGGATCACTGCGACACTGAAGAAAACTTTAACTTTTAATTATTATCTTCAGGAAATGTAAATCCACCTTATTTTTTATTGCATGTTACTGTGAGTCCTCGCTCTCTCTCTCTCTCTCTCTCTCTCTCTCTCTCTCTCTCTCTCTCCCTGTGTGCCTCAGTGTCTCTCGTCCTCCTCCACAGCAGGACTGACCAGCTGACCCAGAGAATAAACATCTACCAGATCCTGTGATGAACCCAGTGAACCACAGTGGGGCTCAGATGAACTCCAGCACACTGAGACTGAGTGTGTTTTTCTCCCCAGACAGGATGTGATGTCACAGCAGCGACCGACCAATCGTTATTTACCACAGATGAAAACCAACAGCTCCCACACTAAACAACAACCAACATGTTTTTATATAAATATGTTCTCTAGTGTTACTGTGGACCACATGACAACAGTTACCATGACGAGACAGCAAGTGGTTAGAAATCCCACAAACCAGACTGTGTGTTGTGTTGAGAGTGAACACCTGAACACCTCTAAACTTTCCCCTCACGTCTCCTCCAGAGCCTGAAGTGGACAAACAGCAGATGTTTGTTTGCAGCTCTCACATCAGGCGGCGGCTTTGTTGAACGTCCACTTTGATGTTGAAACATCGAATTCAGACGGGATTAACACTCAGAGCTGATTACTGCAGGGAGGAAACTGTGTGCGTGCGTGTGTGTGTGTGTGTGTGTGTGTGTGTGTGTGTGTGTGTGTGTGTGAGTTACATCATTTGGGTATTTTTGTGCAGTGAAAATGAGTAACAGTGATAAACCAGTTCACCATCTAATATAGACACAGTTTTAAGGTTTTAGTCCGTCTCTGATTGGATGGTTCTTCGATGAACTGACTGTTGGTTGGACAAAACAAGACATTCGCAGAGCAACTTTTCCTGATGTTTTAGACAAAATAAATTTGAATAGTAAAATATAGATTTTGTGTGCATTGTTTGTCCCTGCAGCTCAGAGTGACCTTTGTTTAGATGAATACGATGTGACAGTTTTCCTCTTTTTCTGCTCACTGACTCTTTAAATCTGTGAACCTGAGAGGAAATCGTTTTAATGAGTCATGAGCCGTCAGAGCTCATGTTAGCACAAACACACTCTTCTTCTTCTTCTTCTTCCTCTTCTTCTTCTTCTTCTTCTTCTTCTCCTCAGGTAAAACACATGTTCATCCTATTTCTTCCATTTAGTTGTTTGTGACTGTTGCATTAGTAAGAGTTAAATGTCGTTTGTTTGCTCACTAATCTGCGCCAACAAAACAAAAACTACTAAAGTATCTCAGAATGACTCCTGGATTTTTGCTGAAACTTTGAAAGTTTCCTTCACAGCAAGTAGAAGCTGAATAATGCTGCGTAGTTAAAACGTAAAAAGTTCACAATGAAAAGACTGATGAGTGAACAACAGTGTATATTGTATCGATAGCCAAGTTTCATTGCACACCTGGAGACACGTTCCTGAACAGGTAGTGAGTCACTTCATGGTATCAGCCACCATTAAACAGAAGAAGAAGAAGAAGGACACGACCAAAACAAACGTCAGAAATACAAACACCTTTAAACTTCATTTACTGCATTTAGTTTTCTGTTATCGCTGACGTTGCTGTGATTACATATGCTACCATTAGCGGGATGACTGCCGTATCCCACGGTAACCTTGGTATTACAGCTAACTGACAGTAACAAGATCAGTCATGAGCACGGCGAGGGACATAAAGGCATTTCACCTCATCTGAAGAGGATGAAATGTCTGTCTGGACAACATCCATCATGGGTTACTGTCACTCAGACCCTGCAGCATTAATCTTCTCCGCCAGCTTCCACATAATCTCAGGCTGGGTGTAATAATGGCAGACATATGGCGGCACGTTCGTTCAGCCTGTTAACAGATGAAGCAGCAGTTGGTGCGTTTGCTTCGTCACCTCTCCAGCAGGCCGGCTTGGTAATCTCCAAACTGTGAGTGTGAGCTTCACCTCCACATGTTTCCATGTTAACATCACCAGCTCATCGCGTTCAAAGGCCCAATTTCAGCAAACTCGTCACGGCCATTTACGAGCTTTTAACGTTTCGGAGGCTTTAGCTCTGTGTGTCCTGAACCCTGAATCTGCTGACAAACAGAAGCTGGTTTGGTCTGCTTGTTATAAAGGCATCATTTGAACACGTCTGTGTCTGGACAGTCTGGGCCTTCAACACATGAGCTGCTTTGACTGAGCGTACAGGATGTCTCCGTCTGCTCTTATCATCCTCATCTCTGTTCTGATGCAGTTGCTCCAAGTTATAGATGCAGGTGTGAACTCCTGCATCTAATATCATATTCTACGTCTGAAGTAATTAAATTCAGAACTCCGCATGAACACTTGAACCTCGCAGCGTTTTCCCCGCGGACACTGCAGATGCTCATCATATAGATTCAACTGTATAATGTGTAATTAGCAGCAGAGCAGTGGTAAGTGAAGGCTAATGAGCTGGAGGAATTTCATGAGAGCCACCACCGTGTTTACTCCAAAACTGTTAAAGCTCCGGCAAAACAAGTCCCTGATGGATAAATTATCTGAAACCAAGTTTCTGAGACGGATCAAAGAGGGAGGAGAGAGGAGGGCCGTGTAGCCTCTGAAATGTGTCAAGGTTTGCAGTGGAAATACAAACCCGCCGTCCTCCACCCCGACCCCCAACCGCCTTTATCTTCTGCTGCAACTGATTTAATTTCTGCTCCACTGCTCAACAATCTTCCTGTTTTTCTTTCCTCTACTCAGTTTTATCATTTGAGATTTTTCTTTTGATTAAGCTGCTTTTGAGAGATGATTTCCTGAAACCAGACCTGTGGTGTCTTATGTGGGATTATGTTCGCTTTGACTCACAGCTGAAACCGTCCACGTCACAACGCTGCAGACGCAGAGTCTGTTGCCTTCATCTTGATTTATTCTCATTTTTATCAAACAGGTAATTCTCCTCCTACTGGGTGGGTGAAAAAGGTAGACGAGCAAATACCGTATTTTCCGGAATATAAGGCGCACCTAAATATAAGATACATAAGTGTTTATTCATATACCTGAAACTGATTATTTCTGATCAGTTTATTCACTTTATTTTTCTTCCTCCTGCGTACTGAAACCATTAAACACCAAATCACTGTCACCTTTTCCTTCTGCACACTGTTAAAGTCGCTTCATTCTCCAATGAACTGAAGCCACACGTCACTATTTATCTTCCTCCTGAGCATTTAAAACTAATGAACACCAAACCACTGTCACTTCATTTCTTCTGCGCACTGAAGACACTGAAGTCGTCCTCTTCAGTGAGTTGAACAGCGTCAGATAATCTTCATCACATATCGTCTCATCATAGATTCATTAACGGCAGGCTGACGTGCAGCCGCTCTGTTTCCTTCACGGATAACCAGATCGATGGCATTCAACTTAAAAGATGCATCATAGGAATTTCTTCGTGGGTTTTCTATTTTGAGGGCGTGACGGTGTAATCATATAATATCGTATTTTGACGTTGTGCGTCTTAGGTTGAATGTGCTAAGTATAAAAACGGGTGCTTTCTCGTTTGCAGTGACCTGCTAGAGCGCCCCCTGTGGGCTGAAGAAAAATTCATAGAAAAGCTGCATCTCTGTATAAGCCGCATGGTTCAAAGTATGGGAAAAAAGTAGCGGCTTATAGTCCGGAAAATACGGTAGCTGCATTCAACTTTGAGCAAGATATCGAAGTTGACAATAAACAGAACAACACTCGCATGAAGTCGTCCGCCCTCGTTGTTGTCTTCTTCTTCTTCTTCTTCCTCCTCCATTGAAACACTGCGCTGCTGCCACCATCTGTTCTGTCAGCAGTATGACAGCATTTCTCTCTTCATACACACTACAAACTTTCACATTTACACACTCTGGAGGACGTTCTGGAAAAGTCTTCAGGGGAGAAAAACATTTAGTCTGGACGCAGGAACAAAACACAGAGAAGATGTGTTTATGGATTTAGCAAGTTTGGTATGAAGTTCATGTGGTCATGTGATGTATCACCTCCCAAGAAACGACACCTCAGCCAATCAACTGTAATAAACAGCCCAGAAACACTAAATGAATTCTGGGTAGATGCAGCTTCTTTAGTTTGGAAAACTGAGCACAATCTGGTCAGTTGTTAAACATGTTTCTTCATGTGTTTCATGTCTGTAGATGATGTCACCCCCTCAACCCCCCCACACAGAACAGTTAAATAATCTCCCCGCTGTTGTAATCCTGTGACATAACCGGCTGGCTGAACGCCTCCTGCAGCGATTTCTCACAGACTGTGAATCTGGACCACACACACACACACACACACACACACACACACACTCACACACACTCTGTGACTACTGCTACTGAAACCAAGCCTGTAAAACAGTTTGAATGAGTTTTACTTTAACAATAATAAAGTTAGAACAGATATATTGAAGCTAAACACAGACTATAGTAAAACTAAATACATGGAAAACAAATAAGTGTGTTTAAATCTGTCCTGGTTCGAGTCCCAGTTTGTTCAGCACACATTTAGGTCACAGAGTTCACCATCAGTTTCCCAAAAAGCTGAATAAGTCATTTAAAAACATGTAACACTGCTGTGACCTTCTTTCCAGAAACTTCAGGGTCTTTTTACCATCTGGATGAACAAACATCCACCGACTGATAAAGAAGAGTTTCCTCTCCAGGCTGCTGCACGTTTGGAAACTGAGACACGTCTTTTTAATCATGCAGTGGACACAATATGTTTTCATGCTTTTTAAAAACAGTGTTGACTCAAGGTTGTAAATGTGAACAGGATGTGAACAGTGGCTCTATGTGGACTCTGTCTGAACCCAACAACACCTGCAGCAGCACGATGATCGATCAGTGAACAAGCAGCCACAGTGGAAAAGATCAACCGCATCATGATAAGATCCTCAGAACCAGATCCAACTACAAACTAAATCCCCTCCAAAAAGTGTTCATGAGCTTCAAAGTCTAATTTTAGGGCTGCAGCTAATGATTATTATATTAATTATGTTTTGTTATAATTTCTGAAAATGTCCGATCAATAGTCCTAAAATCCAAAAGATATTTCATTTACTATATGCGATACATTATATAATCAACTGGTTGACAGATAGACAGATAGATAGATTATTATTTTCTAACCAATTTGAAATCTGTGAAGTTTTAGCTCCTGTCACTTTAAGGCCCGCCTCCTGATAAGCCCGCTCTGTTCTGATTGGTCGGTTTCAGGAAGTTGACTAATCAGAACAGAGTAGTACTATAATAGCAGGACTTCACTTCTTTCGTCATGTGCAAACAATCTGACGTCACAAGGAGGAGGAAGTAGAAGAAACTTTTTAAACGAAGTGTCAGAACAGGTTGAAGCCCCGAGTTTTGACTTGCAGGCAGCTTTTCTAGATACGTTCACCATATCTGACATCATAACAGTATATAAAACCAACTGGACCTGGACCACCTTTTTGGGAGAATACATGCATTATGGACATGATCTCTGTTTATCTGACTGAAGGCGAGGACACACATGACGACTGTGGAGCTGATACTGAATCTGATTTGTTGGTGACGAATGATTGATGGTCTGTTCCAGTTTGGGTCAGTTGTTGATAAAATCGTGAAGTGTTTTATATTTAAAGACTTCAGATCCAGTTGCTACCTCGAGGTGATTAATCGATTTATTGATTCAATCTGTCCAGTTTGATTTGAGCTCTTCTTCAGGTTCATTCCTGGATTCACTGACATGACTAAAGCTGTCAGGTTTACTCCAACCCAGCAGCTCAGACTGTCACATTACCTTTGCCACACACAGGTCTTAAACCACATCCTCCTGCTCTGATCCACACACACACACACACACACACACACACACACACTGGCTTCAGAACCAGAAAGAACACACACACTTCACCCAACAGAAAGCAGTTTGTTTCTTGCACCAGAACTTGTGAACATCCTCAGAGACTCTTTGATAAGGACAGACAGTGGGACAGAGACAGAGTGGAGCATCTTCCCAGAAACAAAACATCTTCACAGCATAGAAAGATTCTAGCAAATATTTTCATCCTTTGACTGAGAGAATCTGTTTCAGGATGTGAAAAAGTCCAATACAGAGAGAAACAAGAGAAACAAGAGGAACAAACCAACACTCGGTTTCTTCTGTCCTACCTTTCATGTCAGAAATCACAAAGCACATCATTAAAATCCAGATTCCTGCAGGAAGCAGCGGCAGCAGCCTGTCCTCTGTCTGCAACCAGCAGCAGCTCTCAGCTCTGACATCCTGAGCTGCTGGCTGCTCCGCATGAGGATCCATGTGACTGTGACATCATCACACTGCCCCACCCACAACTGCCCTGCCCCTCTGACTGACAGGGCCACCAGCCAATGAGAAGGTAGCGGAGGTGTATCTGTGTGTGTTTTGCTGTTGCCTCTGTAAAGATTTTGTTTAAATTTAGATTAAAGGACAAATACAGCAAGATTTTCCACACTGTCAGATTCTAAAAACTGGAATATTAATTAACTAATTACTGCATTTTCATAGGTGGTGCAATGAACAAATTTCCAGCCGGGTGAGAATATTCAGTCATTGGTCGGATGTGTTTGATGTCAGGAGCAGGAATGTAAACACAGAAAGTGAGGCTGAAAATGGGACATCTGCCCAAATATAGAGAGGGGTCCAGCTGCACCACGCCATCAGAGCCACGCCCACTATTATAATTAGCATAAACCACGCCCACCTGTACCCAATCCAGTGGCTGAAGAAGAAGACCATGAATCAAAAGTAAACGTATATAAATCTGCTCCCTGCAAGTCAAAAGTCAGGGCTTCATCCTGCTCTCAACACTTTGTTACTTTCAACTTTTCCATCAAACTGATGTCAGATTGTTTTCACAGCTTTTGTTACTAAGACTGTTGCTAAGGTGTTTCCATGTGTTTTTAACATTGTCCACTCTCATATTTCAGATCTGATTCAGATCTCCAACAAACTTATAAAGTCCTCTCACAGCTGTTTGTTTGCTGAGTTTATCACTGCAATGAAAAATCATCAGGATGGAGCATCATGATGGACACATCATCACACACAAACTCAAAAACCCCCACATGACGTGTGTTTGCCGCCTCTCTTCACTGCGGTTCAGAAAACAAACAGTTCAAAGAAACAAGAGGGAGAAGAGAAGCTCAGCAGTCATGAAAAGGAAGGAAGATGTGAGAACAAATGAGGAGAGAAAAGAACAAACAACCAAAACTAACCAGAGGAAGATAACAGAGGATGAAGAGCTAGAAACCACAGAGAGGAGACACAGCCGAGCACAGCAGAAACGTGTCGACCAACCTCCAAACATTCAACCCGCCACCAGCTGTTTACATGATACAAACTTCACTCTTTAATCGTCTGTTTCACACACTGGATATAAAGAACACCCAGAAAGTCAGTGATGACGTTGATGTTAAAAGTTTTTAAAATGAACAAAAAATAAAACACAGTTTACTGCTCAGATTCAACAGAATAAATAACTCCTGCATGCTGGCAGACCTGTTGGGAAGAGATTTCTGTATCATATTTAAACTCTAATTTGACTCAGATGAAGATTATAATTGAGTCAAAAGTGTTTCTGTCAGACTTGAAGGAACAAATCTGTTGATACGAGTCCTCCCTGCATGACAGAGTCTCCCCAGTAACAATGAAAACGACTGTATACTGTCCACAAAGAGGATTATAATCCCTCCTGCTCCATCACCGCCCCTGAGCAAGGCTCTGGTTCCCATGATGCTCCAGTTATTCTGTGCAAAAGTAAAATAAACAGTTTTCAGCAGTAACAGCAGCATCCCACTTGTCAGTAAAAACGATTAACTCCCTGAAAACAGCCAGGCAGAGTAAATATTAAGAAGACATGAAGGCTGCAGGCGAGAGCGACTCCTGCCAGCAGAGAGACCAAACTGAGGAGCAGCAGGAGCTTCATTCTTCCTCCAAATTGGCAGAACAGGGGGATGATTTATGCTTGGAAAGACTGGTCGGCGCTGCAGCCCCCCTCATCAGGCCCAGTCAAAAGATTCATTACGAGTGTTTGGAAAATGCCTCTGCAGCGCCTGGAGGCTCGCTGCTTCTCCCTCCGATCGTCCCACGCACAGGCGACTGCAGGAGGATTTCACATTCATTATCCATCCTTATCAGCTGTAATGAGAGGGAGGCTCGAACCCCCCCACCACGCCCCCCGTCACACGTTCACATCGTCTCTCCTGCAGACTCGTACTAACTTCCAGCACACCACAGAGATCAGAGCAAACACTGCATTAAAAACTCATCTAGTTAATGTGTTCAAGTTCAACAGAGACCACCTGCCCTTCAAAGCTTTTAAAGGGCAGTCCACCCAAACTACAACCCATAAGGTATCCATCACGTAGATATGTCAGTTGTTTTTTGTTTGCTCATAAACAGTCCATAAACATGAAGAACTTTTGTTTATTTTCAGCTGAGCTCACAACGTCCACCACTTTGATCCACACTGAAATATATCAGCAACTATGGGATGAACCACCACGACATTTAGACACATTCATGTTCCCCAGAGGGTGAATCCTACTGGCTTTGGAGCTCTCCTGATTTTTCCTGTAGCGCCACCATGAGGTTGACTTTTGTGGTTCAGTGTGAAATATCTCAACAAAAACCGTTCTGACCAACTTGGTGACATCTGACTTTTCATGTACCACCAGCAGATCAGGTTTTTGATCATTTATTCATACTGGAGAACCAATAAATGAAGGAAAGTACAGTACATAGTACAGGAAATATATAAGAACCATTTATAACATGTAGTAATACTTTGAGTCACTACATCGCCACAATATGTTTATCTGCAGAAATGCAGTTTGTATGTGAGTTGTTCATGTTTTTAGACTTTATATTCTTTTATTGGTTTGCAATTTAAAAAATGTAAAACTTAGTAATGGAACAGAACAGTTTTGGAACTACAGTTCCCATAATGCTTTGGGGTATAAAGCAGGAGGTAATGATGCAGGACAGTCATCTGCTGTTAAATTATCAGATGCTTCCTGAGCTACAAACCAGACCAGAACATATTCAGACATAACCCACAACAAACAGGTCAGGACAGCTCATCCAATGAAAACAGGAGCTTTCTAGATTTTTCTAGAAATCTCATTAATTCCTTTAAAATGTGTTTCATTGTTAAGAAGTAAACCAGAAAATCTGAGATATGACACAGATAGAAATGAAATATGTGAGTTTTTTTCTTTCTTGTTGTTTGTCTTTTTATTGTGTGTTGTGTTAAGAAGTGACTGTGAATAAACAAGAGGAAACATTCACTCGTGAGCTCACAAACAGCATCTTAAATGCCTCTTTAGACCCAAAATACACGAGTGATGGTCACTGTGTTAGTTTCCAGATAAACCAGGAACAACATAGAAATTCCTCAACTGATTTTGTGATACCTGGTTGGTAATCCAGCAAAACTCTCACCGAACCTCCTGACAGCAATTAGTCAACATGCAGATTAATAAAAGACGATAAGAAAAGTGTGTAAACTTACATGAGTGTGTCTTCTTCACGGCTGATGTCAAACCTGTCAAACAAACAGACAGAGAAACTATCATCATTTTAAGATGAACCAAGTTTTTATTTCCGGGTTGTTGAGAAGTTCATGACTCAGCGGCTGCCTGCTCAGTCTCTGATTGGCTCAGACATCAATGTTTCAGTAAATCAGTCAGAGATAAGTGCAGTGAAGTCTGTAACCAGCTGAGGATGAAGAGTATCTGCTTAGATAAACTCTGGCTGTCAAAGTCTTTTTATTTCATTTAACGGACATCTGCACATTCTGCACATGTCCAGCTCTGTATTTCTATTGTGTCTCTACTGGAATATATCTGCATGGTTTCCAGTTAAAACCTCCTTATTGATCTCATCCTGGTCCTTTATGCAGCCCCTCAGTTCCATGTTTAACGTCCAACATCAACAGGATATAAAGCAGAATATGTCCTCTTTAAAGGAGAGCAAACAATCAGAAAAGTGACTCTTTGGTGTGATATTTGTTGTAAATGTTGACTCGCAGCAGACTGAGTGTGACGCAGCTCGTCACCGTCGCTGCTCTCCAGAGGGCCGCATGCAGGGGGGCAGAACCAGTCCTGGGGCCAAAATCTGTCGGGGCCACCGTGACGCCCCCTGCTCGCTCAGCCCATCTGGACGAGGTCACAGTGTGTGTGCGTGTGTGATTATAAAAATTTCATGTGCTTGTACATGAGTGGATGCGTCTATGTGTTTTTCCATATTAACATTGACAGCAAGAAAGTGGAGGAGCGCGTTACCACGGCGACCAGGCCTCACCTTAGGACAAGTCCAGAGTAATCTGGTGAGTATAGATCATGAATGCATGTTTAACTGGTTCACCATGAACATCATGATTACAGGCAGCATGAATGCAGCCCAGTTACATCTTCAGCTGTGTCGTACTAATAAACAATATTAGCACTAACAAACTATATAAAAATAAACTTTTAAAAAATGCAGAATATTTCTACTTTTTAAAGAAACACAGACACTTAAAAAAGTGCTAACAGCTGATTTACTGCAGCGCTGCTCTGAGGTTTCACATCAGTAAAATGGTTTGGTGTATTATGTTCGTGTTAAGAGGTGGAAGATATGGGAGGTGGGATCGAACACGCATACAAATATCTGCTGCAGCTGATTTATCAGCCAGGACCAACCTCTGCAGCAGGAAACTGAGTCAGAAAGTTAAAGTCTGAGAAAAACAGCAGCTCTGTTTTATCACAGAGACACGGTTTATGTTTTATAATCATAACAGGAAGCAACAGGCTGTCTCAGGACTCTGCTGCATGTTTAATGTTTCAGCATGATGTGACTGAAGCAGACAGTCAAAAGAGTCTCCAGCCATGCTGGTGACTCAACGGTGCTTTGAGCTAAATGCTAACATGCCAATCTTACGTATGAGCAATGTTTACCATGTTTGTCATCTTAGCTTAGCATGTTGGCATGCTAACACCCAAAGTATGGCTGACGGGGACGAGAATGGCTGAAAACAAACAGATGCCCAGATGGCTGATGGGAGGAGAGTCGACAGGACGGTGGACTGTACCAGAAGTGAAAAGTATATATATATATATATATATATATATATATATATATGCACATACTTGTACTTTATGTATTTATTATTATTTAAATAAGGATAAAACAAACAAACAACATTTTTATCAAACTGGTTTTAAAAACAATCAAGGAGGAGGTCGACATGTCAACACAACTTCCTGTTTCCAACTGAAAGTCAACAAAGCTCAACCACAGTGTTGTCTGATCATAAAACAACATAAACTGATCCTTCAACAGTTTCCATCCAGCTCATCAATAAAACGTCAGATCTGTCTGAGACTGTAACGTTCCTCAAATTAATGCACGAGACAAACAGAAACGTCATTTTCCATCATTTGAGCTGCGGCTGCTGAACGAGACGATCACTACACCTGTCAAAGGTGTCAATGTTTACTGCTATATTATCTATTAGTCTCTCAGTCAAGGTTTAGTTTCAGCTCTGGATTAATGCAAAATGGATTGATTATTGATTTAATATTGATTTTAAATGTTGGGCGTACTGGGCAACATGGATGCACCTCTCAGTAAATAATAACCATCAAGTATTCAGCTATAGTATAAATGCTGTTTACATCACACAGTTTCTACAGTTTCTTATTAATGCTAATATTCATCATTTATCTTGAGATTCTGTGGAAAATGATCTATTCTTTCTTCAGAATTTGATCATTAACATTTATAAAGTCTATAAGAGTAAATGAGATGATTTTATTCATGTGTCCAGTGAGCCAACAGGAGACAGTCGCTCTCGGCTGCAGAAGAGAGGAAGCAAAAACATGGCCGGCTTTTTTTTTATCATATATGCACCACTGAGCAGATTTTGCAGGAATGAATGTTCCTCAGCAAAGACTCTGATTTCACTGGTGATTCTGTCCTCATCTGCATCTGGATTTAAAACAGATTTTTGGTGGTTTCAAACTGAAGCGGGAGGAAGCTGTAGTCTAATTCACAGTGAGCCAATGAGAAGAAAACCTGCTGCTGCTTCTTCAGCTCTGATGATTCACTATTCAACCATCGGTTTGCCTCCAGCTGACTCCTGAAGGACGTGGACATAAACATCTTTGTATCTGACAGCAGTTTGTCCTCAATCTGTCCAGGAAATGCTTTAATAAAAAGAGAAACAACCTCGGCGATGCATTAACACGCAAAAGAGGGAAAAACAACCGTGATATATCAGAATAACCTTTTTACACGTCACTTTCTGCACATTTTGCTGTCTGCACCGTGATGAGCGTCCCTATGGACCCCAGCAGGTGATTCATGCCCGTAGGGATCGTTGTTGTTTCCAGGGCATGCTGGGAGAGAAAGATGAAAACAATTCAGCCTTTTCTTACCAGGAAACTGAACATTTTCATTATTTATGTATTTAACAAGAGGAAATCCTCTTAATTACATTAAGTCATAATATTGAATATTGAAAAATAATTATCTTCTGCCTGAGAGTGACAGTTTTAGTTCTGCAGTTTGTTGTGTAACCGTGGCAACCACAGAAACCACAGCGTGAGAAGTGATGCATGTGTTTACTAGTAAAAGTTATGTGTTGTTATGTTTGTAAATCACCTTCGAATGCAAAACAAATATCAGAAAAATATTCTGATAAATACACAAAAATAAATCAAATCAAATCCTGAAACAAACAACATCAACGTTATGATATGTTAGCAGAACTTATTATATTAACTGTGAGATATTGTTAACATTTCTTCTATTTTCAGCTGCCTCTGATTCACTGTTTGAAAGCTAACAATGAACATAAGTTGTAATAAACCTGAATGTTCCTTTAATCTGTGAGAAATGCTGGTGTGTTTCTGCAGAGGACAATCCTACTGGAAATAACATCTGTAGATAATCATATCATGATCCATCAGCTACATCCTCCAGAGGTTGTAAACGCTGGCTTGGTGTTGTAGTGTACCGGGACGTTGACATCTATCTGACACCTTTACCTGCTCAGAAATAGAAACAGTACCCTGTTTCTTCTTCTCATCTGTCCTCCGCACATGTCCAGTAAGAGGAGAATTAACGTGGACGGAGATACTTGCAGAAACAAGCTGAATCTACTACTGACGCCTGTTGATTCATGACAACAGTACAAAGCAAACAGTGTTTGAATGTAGACGCTTTATTCTCCAGTTTACATCAGTAACCTTCAGGAATTTAATGTTTGTCTCCTCTGTCTCCTCTGTCTCTTCTGTCTCATCTGTCTGATCTGTCTGATCTGTCTCCTCTGTGTCCTCTGTCTCCTCTGTCTCATCTGTCTCTTCTGTCTCCTCTGTCTCCTCTGTCAGTATTCATGGTGCGCTAAGCTAGCTGCTGCAGTCGTCCGACTGTTTGCATTGACGATAATTACTGAGATAAGACTTCATCAGTGTAAGACATAAAACACATAAAGGTTAAAGATGTAAATGTATTTCATGTTATAGTTCATGCTGGTTAAAATCAGAAACATCAGTGTATTGATGCAGAAGCTGCTCGTACGGTGTATTATTGATACTCAGAAGGCGGTGTGGGTTTCTTTAGGGGCACGATGCTCACTGAACGGGTCTGTGTGTGACGGTGTCTGATAACACCCACCTCGGGCTCTACACCCTCCTGATCTGATCTGCTTCCTGTCAGATGACTCAGAACAAACACTGTGGTGTTACTGAGAAAACCTGAGTGAGCTGCACTCAGCAGCACAAGAAAACAACAAACAGCAAGAAATAAACGATCCAGATGATTTAATTGATCATCAGACGCTGACCTGGAAAACAACTTGATTTAATGTGGCTGCAAAATCCCTCATCAGCAGAAAAAAACTCTGCAACACGTCATTGTTTATCTGCAGCGACCGTGAATCCTACACACACACACACACACACACACATGCCCACTACACACACACACACACACACACACATGCCCACTACACACACACACACACACACATGCCCACTACACACTACCACACACACATGCCCACTACACACTTCATATTTCAAAGACATGATAATAGGTGGTGTCTTCAAGCACCTACAAGGCTTTATCAGGGAATCTAGGCCAGATTAGAATATGCATTAGTTCTGCCCTTTTCAACTCGGATGCAGGAGGAGAAGCTGCATACAAACCAGAATACTTCTCGCTGTCAGGACGCCTGAGAAGGCAAGAAGTCTTTGATATGTATGTAAAAAGGAAACGCCAGAAATATATTGTTACTTAAAACATGCTAAATGGCCTCTTGAAGTCAAAACCTCAAACTCTGGTGTGTTTGTTGTTGCTCTGAATCAGCTGGAAGAATCCACGTGAACCAAACGACAGCCAGGTAATGCTCTCATTGGTCAGAAGAACGTAAACACAGGAAGAAGCTTCAGCTCACAATGACGTCAGTGAGATCAGCTGATGATTCAAGCTGCTCCTTCTGCTCCCTTCTCCTCCTTCCTGCTCCTATCTGCTCCTCTGTCAGCAGCAGATCACACACTGACACACTGACCCAGAACCTGAAATATTCAGACCCTCATGGAGCAGAGAGGAGGAGCAGAGCTTTGTATATGTTGGTTTTTGACTGAAAGTCATCAGACTCTGAAACTGCGTTTTAATCTGACATTTAATCCACTCAGCAATCAATTAACTGATTGCAAGAATTCAAGATGGATAATTAATAATTTAATTAGTTGCTATTTGCAGCTCTAATGTCTCACATAATAACTATTAAACACTGTAGTTGAGTCTTGAATTGGCAGTAATTGCTGCTGAGTCTGTCTGAATCTCTTTATTCAGAGTGTTTCTGTCCTTCTGCACTCCTCCATAATTCATCAGTGGAGCTAATGAAGCAACATAAGGAAACACAGGAGGGATGCAGGAGCCGCTTCCCCCGCGGGGTCCGAGCGAGCAGAGGCGACGTGGCCAACGCTTCCCTCAGGACTGTGATGGATGTAGCTGAGCCTGGACGATGCTAAAGACACCACGAGAGACGCAGGAGCCACTCGTGAACCAGCTAACAGGAGCAAGTCTACAGTATCTTAATATTAAAGCTCAGAGCACTGAGCCCATTGAACCATGAACAGTCAGAGCTGCAGTGGAGCTAAACACACGAGAAACGATCAACACCTGTCAGAGACACCTGTCGCTCTCTAGCTGTAAGTTGTAAATGTTGAAAAATGATCGATCACCAAAATAGTTGCCCAATATTTTTATTTTGATCAACTAATGCATTAAGTGACCGATCACTGAGGCTCTAATTTTAATTTAAACTTAAAATTCATATAAAGACTTTATGATGAAAGTCAGTCAGTCTGTTCATTAATCACATGACAGCTTTGAACATTCATACCTTATAGGAACAGATCTGTTTGTTGCATGAGGCCCAACGTCGGTTAAAACACTGAATGTTAACTGTTTACAAGAAAAGAAAAGAAAAGATCTGACCTTTGTCAAACTGAGAATTTAAAGACATGTCGAGAGCTTTAAAGGACCTGCAGACAAGCTGTAAACTGTCAGTCCAGCCTGCAGCAGGTACAGAAACCACAGTCACTGTCTGCGTCTAAAATCTGTGTTAAAGTGCTGAAAGATATGAAACAAAGGTGGAGAGAAATCTGTGGCGTCTCACAAAGTCTCAGCAGAGATTGCAGCCCCTGCATCTTTTTAATTGTTCAGAGCGAGTGGCTCCTCGTGACAATTATAGCACATTAGCACCAGTCGCCAAAGTCATTTCACCGCCGCTCATCAGGGCAGCTAAAAACAAAAAGAAAGACAGAAACTGTCCCTGCCTCCAGCCGCTCCACAGCATCAAGCGAGGGTTTGAGAGATTAGGCAGAGATGTGAGTAAACTCTGGGTGACCTGTTTTAGATTGACAAGAGGAAGTGAGTAATACTGCTGCAGAGGATGAAGTGTAACACAGGGATGATGGTTTAAATAAAAACACAAGACGCAGAAAGAAAAAAGCATATCCATATCCAGCATATTTTACACAGTATTAGACATTTTATCTCCATTTTACCTGCTGCACTGAGCAGTTTACCTGTCTGTTATAAATGTGTCTGCTAAAAGTTGCTGATAGATTTAGGTCAGGATTTCAGGATTTTGTGCACACTAATCTTACAATTTGACTCCACATGTAACAAAATAAAGTTTTGGTTGTGCACTATGGAACCACCGGCTTCGAGTTTAGGTGAACTATTAGGGTGGATGATGTATATTTTGGTTTCAAAGCAGACATGGTGATTACTACTACGGCACCACTGAGTGTGAAAATTAAAGGTTATCCTTGTTTAATGAAAACTAAAGAAACAATTGGTTCCACTGGGGGTTGAACCCAGGACCTTCTGCGTGTAAAGCAGACGTGATGACCACTACACTATAGAACCACTGACAGACTGTTTTCTCTTATTAAATAAGAAGTGTTTATAAATAATCTGGTTATAATAGTGATACTGAAAATGATCTTTATATAACTGGTTCCACTGGGGGTTGAACCCAGGACCTTCTGCGTGTAAAGCAGACGTGATGACCACTACACTATAGAACCACTGACAGGCTGTTTTCTCTTATTAAATAAGAAGTGTTCATAAATAATCTGGTTATAATAGAGATACTGAAAATGATCTTCATATAACTGGTTCCATTGGGGGTTGAACCCAGGACCTTCTGCGTGTAAAGCAGACGTTATGACAACTACACTATAGAACCACTGACAGACTGTTTTCTCTTATTAAATAAGAAGTGTTCATAAATAATCTGGTTATAATAGTGATACTAAACATGATCTTTATGTTTATATAACTGGTTCCACTGGGGGTTGAACCCAGGACCTTCTGCGTGTAAAGCAGACGTGATGACGACTACACTATAGAACCCCTGACAGACTGTTTTCTCTTATTAAATAAGAAGTGTTCATAAATAATCTGGTTATAATAGTGATACTGAAAATGATATTTATATAACTGGTTCCACTGGGGGTTGAACCCAGGACCTTCTGCGTGTAAAGCAGACGTGATGACGACTACACTATAGAACCACTGACAGACTGCTTTCTCTTATTAAATAAGAAGTGTTCATAAATAATCTGGTTATAATAGTGATAGTGAAAATGATCTTTATATAACTGGTTCCACTGGGGGTTGAACCCAGGACCTTCTGCGTGTAAAGCAGACGTGATGACGACTACACTATAGAACCACTGACAGACTGTTTTCTCTTATTAAATAAGAAGTGTTCATAAATAATCTGGTTATAATAGTGATACTGAAAATGATATTTATATAACTGGTTCCACTGGGGGTTGAACCCAGGACCTTCTGCGTGTAAAGCAGACGTGATGACGACTACACTATAGAACCACTGACAGACTGTTTTCTCTTATTAAATAAGAAGTGTTCATAAATAATCTGGTTATAATAGTGATACTGAAAATGATATTTATATAACTGGTTCCACTGGGGGTTGAACCCAGGACCTTCTGCGTGTAAAGCAGACGTGATGACGACTACACTATAGAACCACTGACAGACTGTTTTCTCTTATTAAATAAGAAGTGTTCATAAATAATCTGGTTATAATTGTGATACTGAAAATGATCTTTATATAACTGGTTCCACTGGGGGTTGAACCCAGGACCTTCTGCGTGTAAAGCAGACGTGATGACAACTACACTATAGAACCACTGACAGACTGTTTTCTCTTATTAAATAAGAAGTGTTCATAAATAATCTGGTTATAATAGTTATACTAAAGATGATCTTTATGTTTATATAACTGGTTCCACTGGGGCTTGAACCCAGGACCTTCTGCGTGTAAAGCAGACGTGATGACGACTACACTATAGAACCACTGACAGACTGTTTTCTCTTATTAAATAAGAAGTGTTCATAAATAATCTGGTTATAATAGTGATACTGAAAATGATATTTATATAACTGGTTCCACTGGGGGTTGAACCCAGGACCTTCTGCGTGTAAAGCAGACGTGATGACGACTACACTATAGAACCACTGACAGACTGCTTTCTCTTATTAAATAAGAAGTGTTCATAAATAATCTGGTTATAATAGTGATAGTGATAGTGAAAATGATCTTTATATAACTGGTTCCACTGGGGGTTGAACCCAGGACCTTCTGCGTGTAAAGCAGACGTGATGACGACTACACTATAGAACCACTGACAGACTGTTTTCTCTTATTAAATAAGAAGTGTTCATAAATAATCTGGTTATAATAGTGATACTGAAAATGATATTTATATAACTGGTTCCACTGGGGGTTGAACCCAGGACCTTCTGCGTGTAAAGCAGACGTGATGACGACTACACTATAGAACCACTGACAGACTGTTTTCTCTTATTAAATAAGAAGTGTTCATAAATAATCTGGTTATAATAGTGATACTGAAAATGATATTTATACAACTGGTTCCACTGGGGGTTGAACCCAGGACCTTCTGCGTGTAAAGCAGACGTGATGACAACTACACTATAGAACCACTGACAGACTGTTTTCTCTTATTAAATAAGAAGTGTTCATAAATAATCTGGTTATAATAGTGATAGTGATAGTGAAAATGATCTTTATATAACTGGTTCCACTGGGGGTTGAACCCAGGACCTTCTGCGTGTAAAGCAGACGTGATGACGACTACACTATAGAACCACTGACAGACTGTTTTCTCTTATTAAATAAGAAGTGTTCATAAATAATCTGGTTATAATAGTGATACTGAAAATGATATTTATATAACTGGTTCCACTGGGGGTTGAACCCAGGACCTTCTGCGTGTAAAGCAGACGTGATGACGACTACACTATAGAACCACTGACAGACTGTTTTCTCTTATTAAATAAGAAGTGTTCATAAATAATCTGGTTATAATAGTGATACTGAAAATGATATTTATATAACTGGTTCCACTGGGGGTTGAACCCAGGACCTTCTGCGTGTAAAGCAGACGTGATGACGACTACACTATAGAACCACTGACAGACTGTTTTCTCTTATTAAATAAGAAGTGTTCATAAATAATCTGGTTATAATTGTGATACTGAAAATGATCTTTATATAACTGGTTCCACTGGGGGTTGAACCCAGGACCTTCTGCGTGTAAAGCAGACGTGATGACAACTACACTATAGAACCACTGACAGACTGTTTTCTCTTATTAAATAAGAAGTGTTCATAAATAATCTGGTTATAATAGTTATACTAAAGATGATCTTTATGTTTATATAACTGGTTCCACTGGGGCTTGAACCCAGGACCTTCTGCGTGTAAAGCAGACGTGATGACGACTACACTATAGAACCACTGACAGACTGTTTTCTCTTATTAAATAAGAAGTGTTCATAAATAATCTGGTTATAATAGTGATACTGAAAATGATATTTATATAACTGGTTCCACTGGGGGTTGAACCCAGGACCTTCTGCGTGTAAAGCAGACGTGATGACGACTACACTATAGAACCACTGACAGACTGCTTTCTCTTATTAAATAAGAAGTGTTCATAAATAATCTGGTTATAATAGTGATAGTGATAGTGAAAATGATCTTTATATAACTGGTTCCACTGGGGGTTGAACCCAGGACCTTCTGCGTGTAAAGCAGACGTGATGACGACTACACTATAGAACCACTGACAGACTGTTTTCTCTTATTAAATAAGAAGTGTTCATAAATAATCTGGTTATAATAGTGATACTGAAAATGATATTTATATAACTGGTTCCACTGGGGGTTGAACCCAGGACCTTCTGCGTGTAAAGCAGACGTGATGACGACTACACTATAGAACCACTGACAGACTGTTTTCTCTTATTAAATAAGAAGTGTTCATAAATAATCTGGTTATAATAGTGATACTGAAAATGATATTTATACAACTGGTTCCACTGGGGGTTGAACCCAGGACCTTCTGCGTGTAAAGCAGACGTGATGACAACTACACTATAGAACCACTGACAGACTGTTTTCTCTTATTAAATAAGAAGTGTTTATAAATAATCTGGTTATAATAGTGATACTGAAAATGATCTTTATATAACTGGTTCCACTGGGGGTTGAACCCAGGACCTTCTGCGTGTAAAGCAGACGTGATGACGACTACACTATAGAACCACTGACAGACTGTTTTCTCTTATTAAATAAGAAGTGTTTATAAATAATCTGGTTATAATAGTGATACTGAAAATGATCTTTATATAACTGGTTCCACTGGGGGTTGAACCCAGGACCTTCTGCGTGTAAAGCAGACGTGATGACCACTACACTATAGAACCACTGACAGGCTGTTTTCTCTTATTAAATAAGAAGTGTTAGATAAATAAATTGGTTATAATAGTGATACTGAAAATGATCTTTATATAACAGGTTCCACTGGGGGTTGAACCCAGGACCTTCTGCGTGTAAAGCAGACGTGATGACAACTACACTATAGAACCACTGACAGACTGTTTTCTCTTATTAAATAAGAAGTGTTCATAAATAATCTGGTTATAATAGTTATACTAAACATGATCTTTATGTTTATATAACTGGTTCCACTGGGGCTTGAACCCAGGACCTTCTGCGTGTAAAGCAGACGTGATGACGACTACACTATAGAACCACTGACAGACTGTTTTCTCTTATTAAATAAGAAGTGTTCATAAATAATCTGGTTATAGTAGTGATACTGAAAATGATATTTATATAACTGGTTCCACTGGGGGTTGAACCCAGAACCTTCTGCGTGTAAAGCAGACGTGATGACGACTACACTATAGAACCACTGACAGACTGTTTTCTCTTATTAAATAAGAAGTGTTTATAAATAATCTGGTTATAATAGTGATACTGAACATGATCTTTATGTTTATATAACTGGTTCCACTGGGGGTTGAACCCAGGACCTTCTGCGTGTAAAGCAGACGTGATGACCACTACACTATAGAACCACTGACAGGCTGTTTTCTCTTATTAAATAAGAAGTGTTCATAAATAATCTGGGTATAATAGTGATACTGAAAATGATCATTATATAACTGGTTCCACTGGGGGTTGAACCCAGGACCTTCTGCGTGTAAAGCAGACGTGATGACCACTACACTATAGAACCACTGACAGGCTGTTTTCTCTTATTAAATAAGAAGTGTTCATAAATAATCTGGTTATAATAGTGATACTGAAAATGATCTTTATATAACTGGTTCCACTGGGGGTTGAACCCAGGACCTTCTGCGTGTAAAGCAGACGTAATGACGACTACACTATTGAACCACTGACAGACTGTTTTCTCTTATTAAATAAGAAGTGTTCATAAATAATCTGGTTATAATAGTGATACTGAAAATGATCATTATATAACTGGTTCCACTGGGGGTTGAAGCCAGGACCTTCTGCGTGTAAAGCAGACGTGATGACCACTACACTATAGAACCACTGACAGACTGTTTTCTCTTATTAAATAAGAAGTGTTCATAAATAATCTGGTTATAATAGTGATACTGAAAATGATCTTTATATAACTGGTTCCACTGGGGGTTGAACCCAGGACCTTCTGCGTGTAAAGCAGACGTGATGACCACTACACTATAGAACCACTGATAGACTGTTTTCTCTTTTTAAATAAGAAGTGTTCATAAATAATCTGGTTATAATACTGATACTGAACATGATCTTTATGTTTATATGACTGGTTCCACTGGGGGTTGAACCCAAGACCTTCTGCGTGTAAAGCAGACGTGATGACCACTACACTATAGAACCACTGACAAATTGTTTTCTCTTATTAAATAAGAAGTGTTCATAAATAATCTGGTTATAATAGTGATACTGAAAATGATCATTATATAACTGGTTCCACTGGGGGTTGAACCCAGGACCTTCTGCGTGTAAAGCAGACGTGATGACCACTACACTATAGAACCACTGACAGGCTGTTTTCTCTTATTAAATAAGAAGTGTTCATAAATAATCTGGTTATAATAGTGATACTGAAAATGATCTTTATATAACTGGTTCCACTGGGGGTTGAACCCAGGACCTTCTGCGTGTAAAGCAGACGTAATGACGACTACACTATAGAACCACTGACAGACTGTTTTCTCTTATTAAATAAGAAGTGTTCAAAAATAATCTGGTTATAACAGTGATACTAAACATGATCTTTATGTTTATATAACTGGTTCCACTGGGGGTTGAACCCAGGACCTTCTGCGTGTAAAGCAGACGTGATGACCACTACACTATAGAACCACTGACAGACTGTTTTCTCTTATTAAATAAGAAGTGTTCATAAATAATCTGGTTATAACAGTGATACTGAAAATGATCTTTATATAACTGGTTCCACTGGGGGTTGAACCCAGGACCTTCTGCGTGTAAAGCAGACGTGATGACCACTACACTATAGAACCACTGATAGACTGTTTTCTCTTTTTAAATAAGAAGTGTTCATAAATAATCTGGTTATAATACTGATACTGAACATGATCTTTATGTTTATATAACTGGTTCCACTGGGGGTTGAATCCAGGACCTTCTGCTTGTAAAGCAGACGTGATGACCACTACACTATAGAACCAATGACAGACTGTTTTCTCTTATTAAATAAGAAGTGTTCATAAATAATCTGGTTATAATAGTTATATAATTAATTAAAATTGAAATGCTCTCATATCTTTTGCAGTTTTCATGTTTTTACTACATCTCAGCTGTTGGGAAGGTAGAATTGAAACTTTGAATTTAATATTGTAGAACCACTACACTATAGAACCCCTGTTTTGTGTATATCTCTGAGCTAGTTGGGGTTTAAATGTGGTTCTGTACACAGTTTAGCAGTGAAAATGCTAGGCTAGCTCAGTATTAGCTGTGGAGGCTAGCACTTTCAAATTGAAATGCTCTCATATCTTTTGCACTTTCATGTTTTTACCACGTCTCGACTGTTGGGAAATTGCAATTCAATTTGTAATTAAAAGAAAATCTTGTAAAGTCACATTGTTTTGTTTCCATTGTTTTTAGTCTTCATGCTAAGCTAAGCTAAGCTAATCAGCTGCTGGGTGAAGCTCCACATTTCACATACAGAAAAAAAGGAACGGGGTATCAAAATTCTCATTGAACTCTCTAATCAGTGTCAAACGATGGTTTTTCATTTGTACTCCAAACTACAGAGACACCTTTTCTAGTCACACTGAAACTGAAGTTCTTTAGCTATTGGGAAGATTTATGACAACAGTACAAAGCAAACACAGACTCTTTCACACACTCAGGGCTCCTGGTGGTTGTTTCCTGTTTAACCGCAGTAACGTTCGCTGCCACCTCAGACAGCGACACATGAAAGAGCAGCAGCTTATCACCAGCAGCCAAACGCAACGGACACACTGCTGCTGCAGCTGAAGCAGCTGAAACGCTGTGTTCTGCAGGTATAAGAGACAGGGAAGCGGCAGCCAGCCAACCACACGCCGCTAAAAGCCTCCGTTCTGCTTTTGTCTGCCGCTCCTCTCAGTGGACGGCAGTGTCAGAGCTGGAGGATCAAACTCAGCTGCTACAGGCACTTTAAAACATAAACAAAATATTGTTATTGCACCATAGTTTTGGGAGACTTTCAGCAGCAGGACGGTGTGTGACATGCTTTTAATACTTCCTGGACCAGTAGATCAGTAGTAGTTATTACTTTGAACCTTTTACTGCTAGTTAACCATTTAACTTGCTGAGTGGATGTTTTTCTTAAAAATGTGGTCATAGTCTACTGATGCCATTTACATCTCCTGAGATCACATCACAATGTGAGCCAGAACACCTCCAGATGTGGTCTGGCTGAGCCAATCAGAGGCCGATCACTCTCTGATTGCATCTTAACCTCGCATCAACGATTCTCTGACTTCTAGTAGTGAGTAAACATGGATGTAAACAATGCAACCTTTAACATGCACTTTATTCTTATCAAGATATCCAGATGCAAACCACATGACAATGAAGACAAGTAATAAAGCTGAAGGCAACAGGTAACCAGTGTGAGGAGGCCAAAACAGGAGAAATATGTCCATATTTTCTAGTTCACTGATAATAATTAAAACATATGCAGCAACCTCCTGATAAAGCTCTGAGCTCACACACAGTTTGTTCTATTTACAGAAACGAGTCGAGACGTTTAGGTCAAAATCAAAAATCCATCGTTTCCGTTTTATCTGTATTTGACATGAGAGAGTCAGGCAGACAGAAGGGAGGACATGTCTGGAAAACTAAAAGCACTTTTGGAGTGACTCAGACTGCTATTACAAAGCTACCAGCCCTTTAGCAACACAGACACACACGCCATCCCCTCCCATACTTATTAAATATATTAAATAGGGGGCTTGAGCCTCTCGGTGCTCCATGTGGACTCCATACTGAGAGAGAAACATGCTGCTCAGCCTTCTGTGCGTCCTTCCCAAACACACACAGACACACACATCAACACACACACACACACACATCATCTCCTTCCCGCCCTCAGGGCCCCCATATGGACCCGGTGGATGAGCAGACATGAGCAGACAGTACAGAGTACAGTTGAGTTCAGTTGAGAAGCAGATCTGGGAAAAGTGAGACTGTAAGTTTAAATCTTTGGAGGGTCTTAAAATAATAGTTCATCTCTTGAATAAAATGACCTGTTTTATCATTAGAGACACAAAAAGAGTCTGTAGTGCAAATCTAGAGGCTGTTATCTGTAGAGCGCTATACTGTTCAGCACATCAATACCAGATCAGTTATGAACACTGTTGAGTTGATCCTTAACATGGAACCAGTGGCTAGATCATGTTCACTATCACTATTATAACCAGATTATTCATGAACACTTGTTATTTAATAAGAGAAAACAGTCTGTCAGTGGTTCTATAGTGTAGTGGTCATCACGTCTGCTTTACACGCAGAAGGTCCTGGGTTCAACCCCCAGTGGAACCAGGTGTTGGTCATATTCTACAAACATTTTATTTCATGAATATTACGTTCAAGGTTTCAATTCTACCTTTCCCAACAGTTGAGGCGTAGTGAAAAAGAAATGAGAGCATTTCACTTTCAAACTGCTAGCCTCCACATCTAATCCTGAAACCGGACTAGATCAGAGAAACGCACACAGCAGTGGTTCTATAGTGTAGTGGTCATCACGTCTGCTTTACACGCAGAAGGTCCTGGGTTCAACCCCCAGTGGAACCAGAACACTGCAGTCTATGCACATATTCGCATAAACTGTGAAGTTATTTCTATATCTATTACGGACACTACTGAAAACAGAAAACTCATAAGACAAACACACAGTGGCTCTGTCGTCCTTTGTTACATCCACAGTGAAATAAAAGTCAGCTGTGGTACCCCTGATAAATAAACAAAGAACTGAGAAAACCTCATTAATGGAGCCACACAGTGTGTTTTAAATCACAGCTGCATGTTGGAGGTTTGTAGTGAGCTGGTTTCTACTAAAACGGCACATTTTGTGGTTCCATAGTGTAGCGGTCCTCATATCTGCTTTACACGCAGAAGGTCCTGGGTTCAACCCCCAGTGGAACCAGGTGTTTCTTTAGTTTTCATTAAACAAGGATAACCTGATATGAATCTAGCTTTAACAAAAATATACTCAGAAGGTTCTGGGTTCAACCCCCAGTGGAACCAAGGTTTTGTCACATTGTTAATTGTAGTCATCAAACATATGGAGTCAGAACTAAATACTTTAAGCTCAGTTAAATTATAAATGCAATAGTTTTTTATGTATCACCATAAGTTGCCCCAGGATGCTGACGTGGACGAGGAACAAACCACCGACCTTCTGATTGGTGAATCATCCGCCCTACTTCCTGAGCCACAGCTGCACCAAAGGTCATCCTGTGTCATAAAATAAGAAACCTTTAACCACTATATTCTCATTAATACTAACACAAAATGTTTTCACATCTGCAGATATCTGTCAGTCTATATTATACTATACTATAATGAGCTCACAGCACAGTTGTTCCATATGTTAGTGTATAATAACCTCAACTTACCCCTAATAATACACTGGTGTAAAAATGAAGCAAAACTCAAATCACACAAAACTCAGGATGAACTCAGGAATAAATATGTGGTTAATTAATAAACAAAGCGACATGTTAGTGACACTACGGCAGGTTTTCATGCTGTACTGACAGGATCTGTGTGTGTGTGTGTGTGTGTGTGTGTGTGTGTGTAAAGGCCTCGGGGGTAAACACAGCCCTGTGACAGTATGTGTGTATGTGTGTGTGTTCTGCACTAACTGCTGCTCTGTTGTGCAGATGAGGTGCTGAAGGACTGAAGATAATCTGCGTACATGTTTGTGTGTGATTCTGTCTTTTTTGGTTTCATAACAGTCACTCCACATTGTTTACATGACACATACATGAACTGAATCTGTCACATATTCATATATTCACTATATATACAGTACAAGATCCCTTCATAATATACTTAGATGTGATGGAGCAGAAGAAGAGCCAGATGTTTCCTTCAGGAGTCGGTGGAGAGCCGAAACACAGAGTGAATATTGGACATTATAATTTAGCATTATCTCTGTTAATGACTTTAAAATAATTAGTAAATAATTAGTAAAGATGATTATAAAGATGAACCTTATAAATTCAATCTCAGATTTGGTGCGAGTCACGACCATCTGGATATTCCAGATATTTTGGCTGCATTGGTCTTCGAAATCTGTTGTGCCAGTGAACACATGCTGTGCGTGTGTGTGTGTGTGTGTGTGTGTGTGTGTGTGTGTGTGTTACATCAGAGTCATTATGTAACACTGACATCTGCTGGGAGCTGAGCGGGTGTCAGTGATGAGCTGCAGCTTCACTGCTGCTGCCGCCGTGTGTTCGTCTGTTTACGCACACTTGTTTGTTTGTTTGTTTGTTTGTTTAGTCGGTTTTTACGGTGACATCTACTGAGTGAGTCATTAGAAAGCTCAACGTTTGAAAACTGACAAAATACAGCAACAGCAAACATAAAGTGATTATCAGTTATGACAACATGAATTATTTGCAGGTTTAAGCTTGACATGACATGCATTTATTCCTGCAATCAATCCTGAAAATGTCCATATCTTGTTGGTTACGCCTGTTTTTACCAAATATAATATACAACTAGATGGATGTTGATGTAAACAAGTCAGAAACTCATAATTACAACACTCTGTTGACATGAACTCTTAAAACGTGACAGAAGATGAGAGTTCATGAGCGAGTTTTTACACAGAACAGATCAGAAACATGAACGATGAGAAGAAAGTGTTGGTTTCTTCATGAATGAAACCCAGTTACAGAAATATAAGTAGTTGTGCACAAAGTGAAGGTTTCAACTGTTGAGAATATGGAAATAAAGTCCAGGAACACAACTTTTACATTTGTTTTATGTTTAAAGTTTTGTGGATCTTTAATACTGAGTTTGTGATGAATGAACAACATCTAAAACATATAAATTTAACATATACTCTGCGTTTCCTGCTTCAGTTTCCCATCTTTCAGCCTTTAAGCATCAACACCCCTCCGTGTGATGAACAGGGGAAATGAATTTAACGTGTATTGAATGGAGCCTCTCTGGCATCCATATTTTCAGTCTTCAGGGGGGCCATCAGGCTGAGTTTAAGAGCTCTAAACTGGCAAACGATAAGTTAATCCTTTTATCCGTATCCTTGCCACGGGGCGACTGAAATAAACACTGCGATGGGAGTTGTTGTAGAGCTGCGACTGTGAGAGGAAGGAACAGGAAAATACACAGAGGGACAGAAATGAAAAGGAATTAATAAAGAGATGAGAAGTGTATTTTTATTGGACTGGGAGGTGAAAAAGTGACTTCAGCCTCATAGATTTAATTCAGACATGTTTCTTGTGTTGTAGCAGCGACATGATATTCACACTGGAAGGATCGCAGTGTAAGGCAGTGGTGACCAGGACCAGGTGGATCACTGGTACTGGTACATGTTGCTATGATACTTGCTGCATAAGTGACACTTTCATTGTAATTACTTCAGCAGTGCAGCAGCCGCCTGTTTAACGTTTTATCATCGTGCCGTCCTGGAGATGCTTCTCCCTCTGCCTCGTTACGCTGGTCTGTCCAACCCTAACGACGTTCAGTGAAAACGCTGCACTGCACCTTGTAATATGTACATTTAAAGAACTTTAGCACAACGTAAACAGCTTATTGACATGTTTCAGCATGTGAAACTTACCCCCAGTGATGTTCAATGACACGTCAAAATATTTCAGATTTACAGCTTCAACTGACACTTCAACTCCTTTCAGTGCTTCCACTTCTGATACACCTGAATGGAGTCATTCAGCTTTCACCTGTTTGAAAACTGTTGAAATGTAAACCAGCTCAAAGCTCTCCGTCAGCCTTCAGTGGATGTAAAATCAATAATCTTAAGAACAGACGTCCCTGTCTGTTCTGTCTGCAGACTAAAATAAACCTGTGTGTGTGTGTGTGTGTGTGTGTGTGTGTGTGTGTGTGTGAGAGAGAGAGAGAGTGAGCAGGTGTGACAGCCGTTCATTCATCCTGTTGGTAGTCAACTCTCACCTGAGCAGCAGCAGAGAGGCTGAATAAATCACAGCAGCGTCTCTAGACACTCAGCAGCTAAAAACAGGACAGCAGAGATGGAGAGAGGCCGGCTCCTCGTCCCCGAGGAGAGTCCTGAAACATCTGAAATATCTCTGCTGCCCTGTGAAGGCTGCAGGCTGCAACGCTCCCAGAAACACTGAGAAAAATGGGTCCAAAGTTTCACTGCTGACCCAACAAATGACTCAAACAACATCACTGCAGGGAGACAGAACAAGCTCCATCCTCATTTCAAACATGACAGTTTGAAGATGAAAATATACACAGACATATGGACAACTATGAGAATACCAACCAATGTGACAATGTGATGTTACTGTGTCACACACTGCGACACATATAGTTGGTGCATCCATTTCTATTTATTATATCAGCTGTATGAAGAGAATCAACACAAACAGTCCAGAAAATTCAAATAAAGGCCTGTCTCAAATAAAGGTCTGTCTCAAATAAAGGCCTGCCTCAAATAAAGGCCTGCCTCAAATAAAGGCCTGCCTCAAATAAAGGCCTGGCTCAAATAAAGGCCTGTCTCAAATAAAGACCTGCCTCAAATAAAGGCCTGTCTCAAATAAAGGTCTGTCTCAAATAAAGGCCTGCCTCAAATAAAGGCCTGTCTCAAATAAAGGCCTGGCTCAAATAAAGGTCTGTCTCAAATAAAGGCCTGCCTCAAATAAAGGCCTGCCTCAAATAAAGGCCTGGCTTTTTCATCTACTCTAAATGTCTGACTCAGTCCACTATACACACACACACAAACTCAAATCCACATTTCTCATATATTACCCAGAAGCCTCTCCACTGTTCCCCTGTTCAATTAACTGCATGCTGGGAGCAGATTGATGCTCTTGCTCTAAAAACAGTATTGTTAGCTGATGACCAATGGTGTGGTGCTGGTGTGTGGGGGAGGGGTGGGGGTGGATCATCAATATCTCTCCGCGCTCGGGTCGGACCTGGAGCAGGCGGAGCATCAGTAGCAGCACCGGAGCGCCAACATGTCTTTATCTTCCAGGTGAGAATCCATCATGGCTATTATTACCTGAAGCTCCGCACAGCATCCATCACACACACACACACACACACACACACACGCACACAGGGCAAGTATCTACCTGTATTAAAGTATATGATGATTGTGATATTTATTGGTGGTGTCCAGATAATGATGTAGGCTTTATAAATAATTGGACACCTTTCTGGGGAAAACCTGGTCTGATTAGGAGAGACGGCATCCATCACACTTTGGATGGAGCAGCTCTCATATCTAGAAACATGTTTATTAGTCGATCTAACCCGTGACAATCCAGAGTTGAGACCAGGAAGAGCTGCAGTCTTACACGCTTCTCTGCGCCTCCACTAGAGCAGTTGCCCACCCAATCATCTTCTGTCAGAGTGTAAATACACCGACTCATTGTCTGAATCACACTCTTGACCTTATACTCTCATATGGCATTGAAATTGATCATCTAATAGTCTTTCCACATAATCCTCTTCTATCTGACCATTTTTTAATAACCTTTGAGTTCATACTACTGGACTACAAGCCTTTTTAAAACTCCTACAGCAGATGTTTACACGGGATCACCCTGGCCTCCAGCTCCACCGTAAAAAATCTTGGAGTTGTTTTTGATCAAGACTTGTCCTTTAATAACTATATAAAACAACTTTCGAGGACTGCATTCTTCCACTTGCGTAACATTGCCAAAATCAGACGCATCATTTCTCAAGTGGATGCAGAAAAACTAGTCCATGCATTTGTTACTTCTAGGCTGGACTATTGTAACTCTTTGTTATCAGGCTGCTCTAATAAGTCTCTTAAGAGTTTGCAGCTGATTCAGAACGCTGCTGCACGTGTTCTGACAGGAACCAAGATCAGAGATCACATCTCTCCCATGTTGGCTTCCTTGCACTGGCTACCCGTTAAATCCAAAGCTGTTCATCAATAAGATGACCTCAGGTCAGGTTAGTCTTTTCTCAGGCAGTCAAAGTGTTAATATCTTCTTACTAACTCTACTAATCCGTTTAGTAGCTCTGATGTAATTGATCTTTTTGAGTAGTTTTAGTTGTATACTATATATTTGTGAGCCTGCAACTACTGATCGTTTTCATTATCAGTTAATCAAATCAAAAGTCTTTACAATCTGTGCAGGGAGTGACTCCCTCTGTCCTTAGACCCTCGATTAGTGAGGAAAAACTTGCATTTTTTATGTGGATAGAGCCAGACGAGGTTTCCCTTTATGCTAAGCTAAGCTAACAGTCTCTGTACGTCTGAGCTGTCAGTGTGTTACAGAGACACACAGCTGCCTTCAGTCACTCTGGATGCTCTTCCGTCTCTCTTTCGGTCCTGAGTTGAAGTTGTGTAACAGCCAAACATAAGTCAGAGTTTGTAACATGAAATGTAGATTTTCAGGAAACAGCAGCAGAAGATCCCAAACAGCTGCTCCTCATCCTCATCCTCATCCTCATCCTCATCCTCATCCTCAGCTCGGCCTGCAGGAAACACAGACAGCTAATGAACGAACAGGCTGTTTGTTCTGCCGCTGCGGGAGGTAGATGATGGAGACAGCAGGGCCTCGACTAACATGAGAGGAGGCTGGTGTTAGTCGAGGACACACACACACACACACACACACACACACACACTCACACACACACACACACACACACACACACACACACACACACACTCGACGCAAAGAGAACAAAACACTTGAAATCAGAGAGCAGTGATCACAGCAACATAACAAGCTGATCTCAAACACACAGAAACGAGGCCAGATTTCCTTTTAACCTTACAGTCGTTGTCTAATAGATGATTAATAGATGATAATAGAGTTCAGACAGCGTGCTACTGCAGAACCTGAACCTGTAGGCTCCAATATATGAGACTCGTTTTTAATTAATTAAGGTAAAATTGTGTATATTGTAAACTGGCTCCATTCAGCCTTTAAATTTGACTCCATTTAAACTGTGAAGTGACCCACATCTTTTCATCTGAGTATTATTGGAGCTCATACGTACCGCCTGTCCTGATCCTGTTTGTTGTGCACTTTACAAACAGCTCTGAGGGTTTGTGTTACATCAAGGTTTCATCAGCCAGAAATCACAGAGCAACCGTACAAAGCTCCATCAGCAGCCTGAACGCAGCGTATGGTTCGTCCGCCTCAGCCAGAGAAAAATCAAAGAGCAACACGTTCCTGTTCAACAGCGGCCAAGAAATACACAAAACAACAACTAAACAACAACAAGTAAACATGTAAATAAATAAAGCAGTCAGATAAATGTCATCAGAGGAACCAGAATCAGCCTGAGCAACAGGAAGAAGAGCGAGTGTGTGTTATGAGTTCAGAAACAGTTATTAAATTAGTATTCTTATTTCAATTAATCACAATGAATCATTCATCGTCAAGCCAAACAAACATTTATGTAACAGAAACTGACGTCTCAACAAAAAGCATTTCTTCACCTGTATGTGTTTAACATAGGAGGAGGAGGAGGAGGAGGAGGAGGAGGTGAGAGAGCGTCTCCTCTTCCATCTGCTCCCAGCAGACTGAGGAGGTGAAAGGTAACGCTCTGCCCACCTCACCTCACCGGAAGTGAGAGCCAGGATAACGAATCCAACGCACCCAATAATCACACGTCTACACTCACACAACCTGCTCATGATCACTGAGTGTGTGTGTGTGTGTGTGTGTGTGTGTGTGCGTGTGTGTGCGTGTGTGTGTGTGTGTGAGTGTGTGTGTGTGTGTGTGAGTGTGTGTGTGTGTGTGTGTGTGTGACGTGTATATTGGTGCCTGATAGATCAACAGAAAGCAGACAGAGATTCAATACGAAGGAGGAGAAAAGAAGAAGAAAGTTTCCAGTGAAGAAGAAGAGAGAGAGAAATGCAGTAAATATGAAGAGAATCCACCAACCAGATTAACAGATTAACAGATTAACAGATTAACACATGACATCTTCTTTGTTTAACCTGAAGTATAAATAACTGTGAGGAGTCTAAAAACCAGAGATAATCCTGAAAATCCTGTTGGATATAATGTGACAGGTTGTGAATGACCATAAAAAACAGAAATCAGATGATCTATTTCCATCACTTGTCTCCATGTTAACAACACGCGTGAAGGTTTGTATCCACACTGCTGCTACTAGGAGGAAGGAAGCATCTTAGTGAGGAAACAGTGAAGGTTGGAACGAGGAAGGAAACAGACGAGGAGCTAAGAGTGAAGACCTCCAACACATCGGACGGGAATATCAGACCTAAAAAATTCAATTTATCCAAGTTAATTTACTTGTCCAAGCCGGGCAGCGAGCAGCCAATCTGAGTTTAATTTGCACAGAGGTGACGGAGGAGAATATTAACGAGGAAAGACGAATAAGGTATTATTTTATTAAACATCTGCACTTTTTATTTTTATGAAGGTAACTTAAACGTCCCTGTAAACCACCTCCAGCCTCTATCACCTGTAATCTGTTGACACGCTCCCATTTCTCCCAACATGAAACAATTTTGTCTAATTGCGGTTTCCATAAATAAACGACATATAGAACCTGCTGTCAGACGGTTGTGAGGATGATAAGCTACGAGGCCTGATATTGAATTTAAATGGGTTTGGAAACGCCAGCCTCCTACTCACACATGCGTCTGAGAGATAACGCCTCACACCGGACTCTGTGTGTGTGTGTGTGTGTGTGTGTGTGTGTGTGTGTGTGTGTGTGTGAATCACACTGAGCCTCAGGAGAAATATTACACTCCAGGATTCGACTGCTGACAGGTTGTTGTTGTCTCTTTGTCTCCTGTTTCCGAGTCAAGCTGCTTTTCTGTCACTCTTGTTTCCAACAGCCTGTGAACGCATCGCTCCTTTCAGCTGCAGCCTCGGATGTTAAAACGGATCAAACTTAAGCTAAATCACTTCTGCTCACACCTTCTGTTAGCTTCTGTTAGCTTGTATGTTTTACAAGCACATTTATTCATCATGGGACTAGTTTCTGTTGCGGAGGTATACGGTACATTTCTTCTGAAACAGAAAAGCTCTTTTTCTTTTCTTTCACGTTGTTTTGTAATTCTTGCTGCTATATTTCTATTTATTTCTCTCCAACCTTTAAAACTCTTTGTTGTCTTTGTTTTAACCTGAGTGAACTTTTGATTAATAATAAAAACTTTAATGTTTCTTTTTCTTGTAAATAAGAAACATCCTGTAACTTCCTTCCTTCACTGTGTCGTATTTATGAAGCTTCAGCTTTCGTTGCTTTTCTCTAAAACTGAATCAACTCTTGCTTTCTAACAACACTTCTTTGTCCCGTAATGAGGAGATTTCGCTCTTCTCTGCTTCGTGATTAATTTCGTCCTTCGTCCTCTGAAACAGGAAGCTTCCTTCTCCTTCATCTCCTCACATCCTCATTAGGAAGTTAAATCCTTTCCTTTCCTCTCAGAATAGAAACCTTCCTTCTTCCTTTCTTGGTAATGATGCTCTTTTCTTTATTTAATTATTTAATCATTTTTCCATAAACAGGAACAGGTTTTTTTTGTTTTTTTTTTACCTCAGATCATAATTTTCTCATCACTCGTTTCCTAACATGGAAGCTTCCTCCTTCCTTGCTTCCTAATTAGAAACTTTCTTTCTCTTGATCCTCACATAGGAAGTTTCATACTACATTTATCTTTCCTTTCTTCCCAAATTTGGACTTTTTCTTCATCTTTGCATCACAAATAAGGAGTCTTCATCTTTTCTTGCTCTTTATTTTGGAAGCTTCCTTTTTACCTGCTTGAAAACTAGGACGTTTCTTCCTTCCTTGCTCCCTAATTACAAGCTTTTCTTCCTTATTCTTGAAATAAGGAACTTCCTACCAGATTTCTCCTTCCTTCTTTTCTTTTAAATTAGTTCACAAATCACAAATTCACCTCTTCAGTACTGATACAGCGACCAGGACGCTTCACTCTGTCTTCACCCAGAATTAAAAACCTTTCTTTGTTCCTCCTTCGTTCCTCTCTAAAAAATAAAAAAGGAATCTTCCGTGTACGTTTCTTTTTCCTTCTTTTCTCTTTTACTAATCCAGAAAGGCATTTCCTTCCTTGTGTCATAAAATAGGTTTCTTCTGCATTCATTGCTTTCTAAATACTTCATTAAAAACCCAAAATAAATGATTACTTTAAAATCTGTCTGAGACAAAAACTCAGATCCCGTCTGAGTTCTGTCACCTGCTGTCCTTTAAAGACGCTCCTGTTTTCACTTTGTGCCATCAATCATTCCCCTTTAATGCCAGATATCTCATCTGGGAAACAGAATTGAATCAATATTGAGAGAAAGTGCGGCGCTCCTGAGGCGCCGAGCGAGCGAGATGGAAAAAAAAGAGATAAAACTCCTCCAGCGGAGAGAAACATCACTTTCACTTCAACTTTGGTTAACTTTGCTCAAAGTTACACAAGACAAATACATCAAAAGTTGATTCATCACAGCGAGAAAACACGACGGCGTCCTTCAGAAACATTATTATACAAAGACAGCGTGTGTGTGTGTGTGTGTGTGTGTGTGTGTGTGTGTGTGTGTGTGTGTGCGTGTGTGTGTGTGTGTGTCAGGTCAGTCTAAGAATACCAGCTTGCACTGACCGAGTATAAAAAATGAGAGAAACTTCCTCATCGATCACCAGCTGCTCAAATATCGTCCCACTTTCAGCGGATTAGACGGCGGCTGCTTCTTTGCTCTCCTTCATGGAGGCGTCAAGGTGAGCTCTGGAGGAGGCAGGAAACTTCTCTCCAACGCTTTAATGTCCTGTAAGGCTTTGAAAAAGCATTCAGACAGCTTGTTTCTTCCTTCATATATCATGTATTTCCTGTTAAAACGGGGCATGTTCACTACAGCAGACAGAAAACCTGCTTTCTCTTTCTTTTTGTTTTCTTTTAACAAATGAAAGGTTGCAGTAAACCGAGTAGAAGTAGACGTTTCAACCAGAAACCAAACCAGTCGCCTCGACATCGAAGAGACAACTACATGGCCAGAGGACTTTAGGGATAGACTTCAGCTGTCCTCGTGTCAGCTGTCTGGAAATAAAGACTGTTGCAACATGGGAATATCTGTGAAGACGCCACACATTAAACATCGGCCCTGTTTAGTGCAATAAATCTTTAAAATCCATGAAACAATACGCTGGTGTCTGCAGCGGTGTGACGAGCATGTGGACACATTAAAACTGACTCCAGATCAGATCAGAGCGACAGGAAACACCTGCTTTCATCTCAGCTGCAGCTCGTCAGCGTGAAGCCCGACGTCACGTCACCGTCCTGCGTGAAAACCATCAGCTGTTCATGAGCGTGTGACGTGTTTTTCAGATATACTAAAAGGTTTTCTGTACAGTATAATTAGAGCGAAAACACACACACACACACACACACACACACACACACTCCTTTTATTCATCTCAGATAGAAAAACAAACATCTTTTGCATCATGTGGCTCCCTGGTGGATTCAGCACACAGACAGAAAAAATCAGAGGCAGAAGAACTTCTTTCATTTTTCTTTTCATTTCAGAGTCCACACACACACACAGACACACACACACACACACACACACACACACACAGAGTGGATATCTATCGTAGCTGTTGGACGTTTTGCTGCATCTTAGTGCCGCAAAAGTTTCTGAACATATAAACTGCTCAACATTAATCAATAAATTAGTTGTTAGATTAAGAGATAATGAGAATAATCATTAGTTTAATTATCATACAGTCTAAATGTACTGTTTTAACAGCCTGTTGAAATATTCTGTACTATACTGAGTTTATTGTTCTGTCTGTGGGTCGTTTTGTATATAACTTTTCTAAATAATAAACTATTATATAAGTAAAACTATAATTTTAAAAATAAAATGAATTAATAATTTGGCTGTTGTTGGTATGTTACAGTACGTTACAGTACGTAACTGTACGTGACTATACGTGACTGTATGTTACTGTACGTGAATGCATGTTACTGTATGTGACTGTACGTGACTGTACGTTACTGTACGTGACTGTACGCTACAGTATGTTACTGTACGTGACTATACGTGACTGTACGTGATGTTACAGTATGTTACTGTATGTGACTGTACGTTACAGTATGTTACTGTACGTGACTATACGTGACTGTACGTGATGTTACAGTATGTTACAGTATGTTACAGTACATGACTGTATGTGACTGTATGTGACTGTACGTGACTGTATGTTACTGTATGTTACAGTACGTGACTGTACGTGACTGTATGTTACTGTACGTGACTGTATGTTACAGTATGTTACAGTACATGACTGTATGTGACTGTATGTGACTGTACGTTACTGTATGTTACATTATGTTATAGTACATGACTGTACGTTACTGTATGTGACTGTATGTTACAGTATGTGACTGTACGTTACAGTATGTTACAGTACATGACTGTATGTGACTGTATGTGACTGTACGTGACTGTACGTGACTGTACGTTACTGTATGTTACATTATGTTATAGTACATGACTGTACGTTACTGTATGTGACTGTATGTTACAGTATGTGACTGTACGTTACAGTATGTTACAGTACATGACTGTATGTGACTGTATGTGACTGTATGTGACTGTACGTGACTGTACGTTACAGTATGTGACTGTACGTTACTGTACGTTACAGTATGTTACAGTATGTTACAGTACATGACTGTATGTGACTGTATGGCACGTGGTATCAGGGTAGATGCTCAGTGAAAAGTGTAGAGACCTATGATGAAGTTTTCTTCTTCTTAACCAATTCTTCTTCTTCCTGTACATCAGGTCTCAGTGGATTCGGTCAGCTTTGTTAACACACTGTTACACAACAGCATGTCTTTCATATCACTGCAGTGATCTGAACAATGTGAGCATCTTCAGCACTAATCTCACACAGGAATATCTCAATCCTGCCGCCGCCCTACATCACGCCAAATCTGCACCGTACTGACGCGATAAGCACAAAAAGAAACCAGACAATTACTGTTTCCACACTCGGCATGAGAACAAAGACGAGGCGAGAGTTGCTTTGTATGCAAATCATCCCCCCACACACCCACTCCACCTCCACCGACGCTGGAAAAAACGAACGACATCAAAGGCAGCAGCTGACATGACAGCAGCGTACAGAAGGGGACTGATCAGGACTCACAGCAGTTAAATGATAGTTCACTGTAGTTATGCAGGGAAACTTACACGCACACGCACGCACACACACACACACACACACACACACAGTATTAATACAAAAGCTTCAAAGGAGTAAACAGTTGTGAAAACAAGTTTAAGAGAAAATGGTCATTGAGTTTGTCTTCAACACCTAATTTCCTGAGACAGGTGCTCATTATGCACATTTTAAAGGACAGTTCACTGTTTTTTAAGTGTGTCTTAAAACATCAGTCAGGGATCTTTGAACAGCCAGTATGAACAGGAACAATGATTACAGTCGCTGTTCACATGGACACCTGACTGATGCTTTAACACACACTAAATATAATATAATAATTAAATATAATGTGTAATACTTTTGTTATTGTTGACATTAAACTCAACAGACTATATAAATTGCATTTCCTGCTGCACCTGTCTGTAAATAATGCTCTTTTTGCACTGGTTAGATATTAAGTGTATTTCATTGGCTGTGTACTCGTACTCTGATCAGTGACAATAAAGTTGTTATATAGATATATAAGATAATATAAGAATCTAATCTTATGTTACTGTTGTAGTTTAGCGTGTAAGCATGCTACAAACATATGTGCAAATGTGTAAAATATGCTAACGTTTGCCTGGAATAACATTTTAAAGTTATTTTTATCCTGTTCTGATGTTAAACCCGAGGTGAACAGATCATCGCACATGCTCATAAACAGCCGTCTATTCTGTAGCCTGCGTTGCTAAGGTCGTTGCTAAGGTTTTTCCATGTAATATCTTCCCGGTTAATAACTACAACCTGGTGTTTAACCCAAACACACGTAGTGAAATGATCTTATTTTCCTGCTACTCTGACTCGCCGCTCCTCGCCATCTGGACTCTTGACTCTCTTTAACTGCTAATTGATATTTGCAGTCAGGTTGGACACCTGTCGGGGGGGTGGGGAGGGGCAGATGGAGGAGGAAGAGGAGGAGGGGAGGACAGGAGGAAGGGAGACAGGAGACCAGCAGACTAATTTAAGGATTTTCAAGATTTTAAAGCTGCCTGGAATTAAACTCGCATGAGGAGAAATATCACATCAATATCATATTCATATTCAGGCTTTGATAGACACACATTCTGTTTAAATAAACTGATTATTATTATTATTATTATTTTATTTACTGCTGTCATTGTAACTAAACTGCTTGCATGTTGCATCAGCAGCTCTTACAGAGAGTGATGCATCATGGGTTGTCTGTAGCATTGATGTTGCTAAGCTGTTAGCTCAGTTTAACCTGCAGGAGTTTCAGTCACAATCATTTTGATTTGGATAATTTTAATTATTGACTAATGTAACAATTATTTTCTTGATTAATCGATTTATTGTTTCTATAAATATCCAAAAATAGAGAAAAATGCTAATTGAGACATTTTTTAATTTAGGGTCATTTTATCATCTTATATTTGTGCCAACGTGGTATTTGAAGGACACTGTAGGGACTTCTGAAGAAGTGGAGATAGAAATAAAGGATGAAGTGAGCGTGGTGGTGACGGAGGATGAGAGGCGGCCGCGGGTCCATCTGCACGCCGCCGGAGGAAAACTCGCCTAATGAAGCGAAGGAGCTCAACTGCAATCATCATGTAGTTTCATGAGGCTGTTTGAGCCCAACACACCAGCTGCTTCACCGCGTGTGTGAGCAGATAAATCATATATGACCTGACATATCAGGGCTGCATGTTTCCATGATTCACACTGTGACTTTAGGAAAAGTCAAAATTCAGAGCGTCAAATGTTGAGAACTTTATGAAGTTTAAAGACTGCTAAAATATGTTTTTATGTCTTTCATGAAGCCAAGAGGACGACCTGCAGAGAATCTGATCAATTCCTAAACTGTCCTTCATTTAGTGATTAAATTATAAATTCTTCGATGTTGACGGGACACAAATCGTGACACCAAACACTGATCCTGCAACTGGATCAAGTTCTGATGCCGTTAATGAAATTTCCACGACAGCACTCTTCTGTCTTTATCAGGGAGCAACGAGGCGGTCGGCCACACAGGCTCGCCGCCGCACAAAGGACACGTCAGAGCGCTAATTAACAGCAGGCTTCAGACCAGAGCAAGAGGCACTCTGGGTAATTACCATCAGATCGGCCTGGAGGGAGGAGGAGGAGTAAATAACCTGAACTACGAGCACAGCTCTTTACTCTTCATCACACTCTTCATACTCTTTTATTCCAAATATAATGTAACGTAGTTCATACATCACATCACATATTCATGTAGATGACGTACAGGTAGAGACCCTGATGAAGAACACAAGCTGAAATAATCTGGGCTCATGATACAGTTCTTCTTTAGACTGTTGCTGCAGTTTTGACCTTTTCAGACCGTTTTCCTTGAAACTAGTGAAGTTGTGCCAGAAACAGAGATCCTGTCGTTCTGGTCTCTCTTCAGCTAAGAAGTGGTGAAAGTTTTAATTAAATTTTGGTACTTGCTATGGAGAGAACTGCGTTTCAGAGGGTCCACTGATCTGGAAACAGGTTGGATTTCTGTATAAAATTGATGCGTTTTAGCTGATGAGCAGACAGAAGTCAAAGCTCCTCTGAGTCTCTCTGTTGGATGTTTTAATTAGCAGCGATCCCTCAAACCTCCAGCTGTGCTCACTGAACCTGCCCGACTCCGAATCAGCAGACGATCATCTGAAATATTCAGATGGAAAAACATCAGAGGTGACCAATGGGGCGGCCGGGGCCTCCTGGCAGGGCAGGTATCCGGGCAGATCGCCTCCACGACACAGACGGTCAGTGTCACAGCATCAAACTTACATTGGAGAACTAGAACCAATCGCTGCAAGTCTTTCAGTCATTATGTACTTTGGTTTGGACTAGAACAGTAAGGAAAGAGACACAAATCACAGGAACTGGAAACTGAAGCCTCGTAGACAAGATACTTTTAAAAATTAACTTGCACTAAAAAACTAAAAAACTAAAGTCAGAAAGCTTTTGGCAGTCGTTCATAATGTTGAAATTGTTGGGTTTTTTTCTGTTTTTTGGCTTCTGAGCCAATCAAATCCCTGCAAACACTCCCAAAGCTCTAAACTCTTCAGAGACTCAGAAAAAGGCTGCCTGATCACATCCCACAACAGATCATTAAATCCTGTTAGTGGCATGAAAACATTTAGCTACTGCATGTGGAGTTTAACTGAACTACATATCAAAATGCTGGAAGTCACATTGAGCCTGAAACGCACCAAACTTCCTCCAGCATCCGAACCACAGAGCCAGAGAGCCACCGGGGAGCTGCCGGCCAAAATAACTTCACATGTTCACCAGCGTGGACATCGTCACCCAGTTAGTGAAGCACTTTAAACTGGGTCACACATTCACATCCAGGAAGTTAAAACTTCTCTGAAAGTGACACAACAGCGCAGGATCTGAAGGTGAAGGTACGAAGGACGAGTCGAGTAAAAGCGAAGCAGCGGCAGGCGCATCGAAGTGTAACACCAGACACATGACGTGTGACCTTTGACCCCATTGATAGCTGACACTTTAACTTCTTTTATAAATCTGGATTAGAAGAAATTCTAAAATCAAAAGACTTAATGATTGATTTGTATTATAGTGTCTAAAAGTAGATTGGGAGCCAGATCTTTCAGCTATCAAGCTCCTCTTCTGTGGAATAAACTACCACTCTGTGTTCGGGAGGCAGACACGATCAACACCTTTAAGAGTAGACTTAAGACTTTCCTTTTTGATAAAGCTTATAATTAGGGCTGGCTCAGGTCATCCCTTAGTTATGCTGCCATAGAACTAGACTGCTGGGGGACTCACACACTCTCTCGCTCTCTCTCTCTCACGTCTGTCCGTCCTGGGAGAGGGATCCCTCCTCTGTGGCTCTTCCTGAGGTTTCTTCCACCTTTTTCCCTGTTAAAAGGTTTTTTGGTGGACAAGTTTTTCCTCACTAATCGAGGGTCTAAGGACAGAGGGTGTCACTCCCTGTACAGATTGTAAAGCCCTCTGAGACAAATGTATTTTGTGATTTTGGGCTATATAAATAAAATTTGATTTGATTACACATTAACAATATTTATTGTTATTTTATGGTTTTATGATTTTATATGAATCAATATAATCTGATGGTGAGAAAGAAATAAAATGTCAGCAGATTTCTTTGACTAAAACTTGACTAAATATGATAAAACCTGTTTGACATTCAACACATTAAAGGACTAAATAAAATCATATCTGACATAACTGACACCTGGATGTTTGTAAACACGCTTAAACACGCTTACCGCCACATGTAATATAATGTAGTAATATATTTGACCATATTCTAGTACACGTTACTATTAAAGAACATCTGTGAATAATAAATAAAACAGATGTTACTTTCAGTATTGATCCCAGAAGCTGATAACCAGCACGTTGTAATATTTCAGTTTTATGAATCCATCTTCGTGCTGCTGATCTGCGGGCAGCAGGAATGTGGGTCAGCAGGTTAGTTTGTGCTTTCAGCCTTAAAGCTGTTCACAGATCTGTTTTTAAAAAGCCGTCACTCTCCCCCGCTGGCTGCTCTGGCTCCATGTCATCTCTTACATAACACACGCCTGCTGCCTTCGAGTGCCGTCAGAAATAGCAACACTGGCAGCTGAGAGCTCAGGAGAGCCGGCGGCAGTTTGTGGTCATTTGATGACTTTCTATTGTATATTGACAACTATGTGGACATAATGTTTTCATTTGATTGTTTGAAGTTATTTTTTATATAATTACATTGTGAAATAACGTGTCACACATGTTTACTTCAGATACAAAAACATTTTTCTTCATTTTTTCAGGATTATGGTCTTTGAATTGTAAACATCAAATCTGCTCAGCCGTGATAACATGTTGATAGCATGATAACACATCATATATAAATAAACATACACAATAATGGACACAATTCAAAGTATGTCTACATGTGTCCTCTCAGCTTTGAACCAAGAACACATTTTTAAAAGGAAAGTGGAGACATGATAAAAATCTGTCTTCACTTTTTAAAAATTTCGTAATTCAGCAAAAAACCTCCTCATGTAATGAACACTGGAGTTTAAATCTGCCAACACACAACAAATGAAGGTTTAAGCATTTCTAAAACTCAAAATCAAATAAAATCACACAGAATAAGTTTCATATTTATGAGAGAAGTAGAAAACTACAGATTAACGACGTCTACTTTAATACTAATTACTATTAATTAATACTAAATCGTTGTTTTTTACTGCACGTTTCATCTGTGCTCAAGTATATAAATATAACTGTTGTAGGAACAACGTCAACACTCAAACAGAGGCCGTGACCTTTGACCCTCCAGAGGAGGGAGGTCGAGTTCGCTGTCAGTCAACTCAAACATTTAAATACACACAGACATTGTTCACAATTCCCAGAATACAGTAAAGTTCACAAGTGACACCTGAAGGCAGCATCTGACCCGCCGAGCTCTGCGTGGGAGTTTAATTTTATTTATCTTTCATTATTTACTCGTCCTGGCTCCTCTGCTTTGACCGAATGTCTCAGGAACAGAGTCACACTATCTGCTCGTCTCAGTTTCCACAAACGCTCACAGAGATTTCTCTTCTTTCTCTCTCTCTCCTTGAGCAGCTGTTACATAACTCTGCTCTGAGACGCTCAGTGAAGCTTGATCTGACCACCTCTCTCTCCAGAAATGAGCTGCAGGAAAATCTGCCGTCAGGCCTGAGAGCTGCTCACAGGGGACACGTTAGCTGCACACGTTAGCTGCACTTTCCTCTTTGGTATTAATTATGTGTGAGGCTGCTTCTGTGTTAACAAATAGAGCTGCAAACATTAAGTCCATCACTCAGTTCGTCAATTAATCATTATTGGTATTTTTCAGTAAACAGTGCAGGTTGTCAGATGTGAAGATCTGATGCTTTTCTTTGTCCGATAGCATCAATAACTGAATATATTTAGTTTTAGGTTGAATAAAACAAGCAGGTTGAATAAAACAAGCATTTTAACTGTTTTATGACAAAACGATAAATTCAAGAATTTAGAAAGTAACCGGTAGATTGATAGAAAATGAATTTAACAATAAGATCCACAGTTATGCTTTATGTTATTAATATCAGAGGAGATAAAGAAACTATAATAACATCACAACCAATAATTCAAACTAAATGTCCTTTAAATAAAGACTCTTGAGTTTTCTGTTTCATCACTGAGACGCACTACGTGGCCAAAAGTATGTGGACAAGCAAACCCTCCAGCTGAGTGGTAGATGGACATGAGTTGCTGCTGTTGGGTGTCAGGGTCAAGCTGGATGAGGTTGAGGTCAACTTTACAGAGCAGGAACCAGGAGGCCCAAACTGTGTGTGTGTGTGTGTGTGTGTGTGTGTGTGTGTGTGTGTGTGACTTCCACAGATCAAACTGCTCACACACCGTTTGAAGTTGCTGCAGCAGCCTGACAGCCGAAGCAGTTTTAAATCAGATAAATCTGCAGTCCTACCTTTGCTGGAGGAGCTGGACCCGGAGCTGCTGTGTCTTCTAGCCGGAGTCAGGTGCTCTCCGCCCCGCAGGGTCTCCAGGCTCGCCGGCGTCTCCGTGACCGGCGTGCCGGGCTCAGAGGAGCTCCTGCCCGGGTCGCTCGCCAAATCCTGCGGGGACGACTCCATCCACGCACCGATTAAAAAACAGGCAGAAACAACAGATCCTCCTCAGCAGTTGGTGGCTGTTACTAACTGGTATCGATGGACGCAGCCGGCAGCCGGAGGAGCGGCTGCTGTCAGCGGCGTTTGGAGGAGATTTGAAGCCGGGCTGAGACAGAAGGAGGGCGGCGCTGTGGAGAGCAAGCCTGCCCTCCCTGGAGGTTTACACCCGGACAGGATCCACACACTCAGCCTGTCAGAGCTCAACTTAAGTCAAGTCACAAGTATTGATTAAGTAAGCTGCATGTGAAGCAGCTCTGTGAGCTGCTAAAAGGAACATGCAGGTTTATTATGAAGAACCTTTATAGACAAAAGTACATAAAAGTACATAATACAACAAAACATTAAACAAGAATACAAATAATTAAATGATTTAAATTGTTTTAAACCAATCAATCAATCAAAGCTGATCAATCGACTGTTTCATTTAGATTACAGTGACCAGATTTTAATGCAAGATTCAGTTTTCAGTGTCATTTTCCTTTAAATACTTCAGTTTATAAGATGCATGAATATACTGATAATTAATACCACTGTAAACACTAAGAAGTATTCACATCCTTTGCTGAAGTAAAACTGTAAGAATACTGTTAAAAATACTCTCACAGGTAAATTCTGCATTTTAATGTTACTAAAGTAAAGTACACATATATTAGTACTTGATACTTGAAGGATCAAAAGTCATTATGATTGTTGTGAATTATATTATTGAATTATATTGATGTTTATTTCACTGTGTGGTGATGCTTATTTTAACAAACATGAGGTAGTTTATTGTTATTATTTTATTTATTAACATGTTTTATATGTTTGTGATCTGATAAATAACTGCAGCTGTCTGATGAATGTAGTAATAGAAGTATGAAGTCGCATAAAATGAGAATACTCAAGTACAAGTACCTTAAAACTCTACTGCAGTACTCTACATGTGTAGTATGGAAGACTGTCCCTCACTGTGATGTTCCTAATGTGTTCATATTTTATTTATTCAATGAACACATTATAATTAACTGTTAATATAATAATTACAGAAACGTAACTTATGTACCTTTTGAAAGCAGCAGAGTATTTCTCCTCCTATAGATTTCACAGTATACTGTTAATAGTTATGTTATTATATATTTTTATCTTATTTTGGACCCTTCCAGCGTGTTACTGCCTCCCGCTCCACCTTTTCATCATCGGATTCTTCTATCATTGATTTACTTTTGCCAAAAGCCCCACAATGCCTGAAACATTATAAATGGAGAATATTGCTCCAGATTTCATCACCTTAATTAGTTCAGATGAAATAAAAGAGCTGAATATGATCATTATTCAGAGCCTCAATGAGGACCGGACGGTTGGCGGCCTTTTTAGCCTGCAGTGCAACGCCTCAGGAACGGTACTCATTTCCATCATGCGGCGTAAAGGAACCTGCTTCAAACTGTTCCCCGATTAGAGAAGTTACGCTTTTATTCTCATCCTTAAAGCTTCAACTCAACACAGGAGTCATGCCGGGCCTGCATAGGTACCACAGGAACCTCCAGATGTTCTTCAGATGTTCTAGAGGTTCTTGAGATGGTTATTTTTAAGGAAGTTTCCTAAAAAGTCTCTACAGTTCCTCTGGAGTACCGGAGGTTCTTGAGAGGGCTCTTCAGGTTCTTTAGTGGGTGTCAGAGATAGTTTCTGGGGTTGTTGCTTGTTGTGGAGGTCACAGTGTGATCCTTGCAGAAACTTATCACAGCTTCATAAAGACGTCGGAGCAGGTGAAGCAGACAGGTAAGATAAAGGCAGGGATTAGTTGTTCCAGCTCAGATCAGGTGAGTTTTCTCACCTGCAGCAGTTTGCAGCTCAGCGACAGACACGCTGTACACAGCAGCCTCACCCTGCCAAAACTCTGCATGCAAATACCAGCCTGAGGGCCTGGTGCTCAGTCTGCAGCTGGCTCACAGATGTACGGCACTCACACACACACTGTATAAACCTGCACCAGTCCAACAGTTGGCTGATTGGTCAACTCACAACCACTGACTGAACTGTTGCTGTCAGGTGACTCCGGCCTGATTATCAACATGATACCTGCTTCGCTCTCAGTCTGAACACACAGGAAGTGTTTTAATCAAATCAAATCAAATCAAATCAAATTTTATTTATATAGCCCAAAATCACAAAATACATTTGTCTCAGAGGGCTTTACAATCTGTACAGGGAGTGACACCCTCTGTCCTTAGACCCTCGATTAGTGAGGAAAAACTTGACCACCAAAAAACCTTTTAACAGGGAAAAAGGTGGAAGAAACCTCAGGAAGAGCCACAAAGGAGGGATCCCTCTCCCAGGACGGACAGACGTGCAATGATGTCACATGTACAGAACAAATCAACACACACATATTGTACACTCCACATATTGTACAATGAATAATAATGAATTACAGTTGTTAGTTCCACCGTTTCCTGTTATGATGAGTCAAAATCTGGAAACGATCTGTGTCTCAGGTGAGTGTGAGCTGGACAGCAGGTATCCCAGGAGGCCGCGTCAGCGAGCGAGCAGAGACAACACCTATCCTGAAACTCCTAAATGATCACAGACTCTATTTTGAGGCATTTTTTGTCATTTTTTGCAAACTCAGCTTGTATGAGATGTTCATATACGGTGTGATTAAACACAGAGAAGGTAAGGTGGAGCTGCGACGCCCCTGTCATCATCTATTGGCCTCATCAATCACTGTTCACTGTGATGACCCCCCCCCCCCCCCGACCTGAGAGCAGCCATCGTTCATCCTGACGGGAGTGAAGCTCGCAGCAGCAGCAGCTCGTCCTTGTTGTGAACGACACCGCTGTCACAGACAGAGAAAAGGTGTGATGAGTTCAGAGAACCGAGAACTTCAGCAAATAAAACATCACATTTCATTACTGATGGTAATTACAGACTGTCAGAAACTCACCTGTAGCCATCAGAGACAAGCTGGCAGGTCAGTCAGAGTCATTTTAACACAGACAGCAATATTTCATAACTAATACATGAATCTGTACGTGTAACTAATTACAGAACTTCAAATATGTTTTAATGAAGTTACATTACATTTTTATTAATCTGAAGCTAATTTACAGCTCCTGCCCTGTTTAGTCCTTCAACTCTTATTTATTCACACAAAATATAAAATTGAGAGCATGAATGAAGTAACGTGTTAATTTCTGCAGGATTTATTAAGTCATAATATCCAAAAAGCAGCTTCAGTTCCAGTAAATATAAACATTAAGGATACAAAACCTTCATAACAACTTCCATATTGGAAGTACAGTATGTTTGGGTTAGGGTTAGTATGTTGTAATGAATATTAAAATGAAATAAAAGATAATAGAAGTCAGATGCTGCTGACATTCAGGTGAAATGAGCAGAAATCTGATTTTGGCTCTTGCTGTAACTCTGTGTTTTAAGGGTTAATGTGAGCCTCAGACCCAGCTGCCTTCATCCCTGCAGATTTACATACCAGCGCCGAGTTCAGCCGGGTCGAGTGGAGGGATCTCAGTACGGCAGGTTGCAGGGGTCAGATCTGGAGAGGAGATATCTGCAGCTTCAGGAATCCAACCTGAGCCTGCTGAAGCCAAAACATAATGAACCAACATGCAAACCACTCGTCTCAGTAAGTAGACCACGTTCATTCAGTGTAAGTAATCTGATCATACACGTCTGCTCAAACAGTTCATAGCATGACATTTTTACATTTAATGTAGTAATCCAAAGACTTTAATAATGTGTTTTAATTTGTAAAGATGAGTTGGAGTTGAGTTTGCACCATTATCACTGTGTTCAGTGTTGTATAATACATGCAAGATGCTGCTCTGATGTAGAAAATAAGGATTGGATAGGACTGGATCATACAGCTGTGTCACATCTTTCACATCTGGGCTTGTATTTATCCAGCATCTCAGAGCAGGAATTCACTTCTAATCAGTGAAAAATGATCAGAGTGATCATCTGTCTTTTAGGAGAAAAAGGTGGTAAATGATTCCTATCTCTGAATGAAGCAGCAGGGTTCAGGTTAATATAATTACATGTTTGATGACAGTGAGCTTATTAAAACAGACTCATTTCTGAGACTTTTTGTGGCATTGGAATTGTGGCATCATAGTTTTGTTACATAACCTTGGTAAGTTACCTGTCTGGTACCTGTTTAATGTTTCCCTTCTCCTGATGAAAGTCTGCTTCATGAATTAGTTTTAGTCCTGGATGTGGACCAGTGTGCAGACTCAAAGCTGCTGGACCCCGGCATCTGACTTTAATAACATCCAGAGTAACTGTTCAGTCTGTAGTCAGCTAAGAGACTTAATGAAGACGACTAAATCCAGATGCAGACGGATCACCGTCAGGATGCAGCTGATCCTCTCTCAACGCAGACTCCTGGATGTTCACCCACTCTGACTGAGATCATCACTTCCATCTGATGGGAGAAGAAGAAACAAGTCATGAATCAGTGTTTAATGAGACTCACTTCATCAGCTGTCAGTCAGTGATGCAGCATAAAGAGCAGCAGGACTTCAGCAGCTGAGCAGCGTCTCATGTTAACATGTTGAACACACTAAGATCACACACCTGCAGATACTACTGATGAAACCAGCGCTGACTGACTCCAACTGAGTCTCTACAGTGAGGCCTCTTCAGTCCATCAGCAGCAGCTTCACGTCTGAGTCCTGCAGCTTGTTTCCACTCAGCTGCTGCTCTTCCAGATGAGAGCTGAGGCCAGAGAAACACCGCTGATCTCTGACAAACATGAAGACATGATGTCACAGTCACAGTCCAGGTTTTTAATCATTCAATGAATCATAATGTGTTCAGAGCTGAAGAAGGTTTAATATGTAGAAGTTTACCTGAACTTCTACAACACCTGAACCCAACAGGTTAAAAACTGTCAAATATAAACGACAAAAACTGTGTTTTTTAGGAGGTTCAGAGTGTATGATCCACTGTATAATTTATCTTTAAATGTGCATGTCAACACAGTCAATAGACTAAATCACTGAAGAAGAAAATAGATGTATTTATATAGACCATGAAGATACTTGGCTCAGCATAATATCAGCTTGATGTCTGCAGTTTCTCTGACCTCTGACCTCCAGGCTACGGTGTGACTCTTCAGTCCAGCAGACAGCAGCTTCACTGCAGCTTGTTGTTACTCAGATCCAGGTGTCTCAGATGGGAGCGGTTGGACTGCAGAGCCTCAATCTGAATAAAGAATAAATGATGTAGATAATTGTCATAATGTTCAGCCTTCTTCAGACATCAAATGTCACCACAGCATTCAGACACATGTTCATGTCAACACGTGTTCATCAGTCAACTCTATAATTCAACGATCAATATGAAATCAGACAAGTTGGATGATGATCAAGTCCAGAGCAGCTATTTATTATGGCTTCTACTTTTAGCAATATGTGATTCGGCACCCTCATTGCTCCAATATGTCTCTGTCAAAAAAGAGAAAAGTGGATGCAGAATTCAAGATTCATCCTCCTATTTATTCACGGAGGTGAATGGGAAATGTACCATATATGTTTGATATGTTTGATATGTTCACAGCATGCTGCAGAGAAGAACAAAGGTACAATTATAAGAAATATGTGTTAGTGTTCAGTAGGACAGAGGAGGTAGATTCCTGTTTTCAGAGATGATGACATTAGTGGAGGCCGACCCACAGCTGGATGCAGCTGTTTCCCTACAGAAGTCCAGACTGTCAGTTTTACAGTCATCTGTGTTCTTCAGGCTCTGGCCTTCATTTACAACTATGGGTCCTACATTAAAGCACCGAACCTCAGCTTCACATACAGACAGAGTGTGTGTGTGTGTGTGTGTGTGTGTGTGTGTGTCTCTGTGTAGCTGCAGTAGTCAAAGAAAAGTCAAGATAACTCAGCTGCCAAGTTTAAAACGTCAACCTGAGAAGGTTTCTGATAAAACACGGGGTTTCCTCACCTCTGAGATGAAGTCAAACTCTCCACCACTGCAGCCCACAAAGAGAACAAACCTGACAGAGAAATAGTTTCATTATTAATAATATCTACATTACACAGGACAACCTGATATTTATTGATCAGTATCGATCATAGAGTCACACTGGTAACACAGAATAAAACATGTCTGTTCTCAATAATAATTTCTGTCTGATAAAAAGTTAAATTACCAAGTTATAATCCTTAAAACATCATTTCCTGCTTCACATTCACAATCTGTAAATATTGTCTCCTTCTCAAACTCATCTGGATGTTTTATTACAGAGTGAATGAAACACATGACTGGACCCCAGTAAAAGAACCACCGTCCTGCTTCGCTCCATTCTCAGTGTTTGGATATCGGAGGCTTCAAGTTTCCACACTTGTGTGAGTTGAATATTGACCCATAATTGGCTCCAAACTAGTGACGATGTCACAAAGTCCTGCTCTGAGATTGAAGAAACTTTCCTCCTTCAGCAGATGAATCTGCACAGAGACGAGAACACAGAAAACGAACAAGAAGAAAAACATGTTTTTGAATTTCTTTTAAGGCAGGACAAGCTTGAAGATGTATTTTTATCCAACTAAACGAATAATTAACGCTGATTAAAAGCAACCAGTCTCCTCTTTAACCTCCGAGCCTGTTTCCTGCACAGATCAGCTGCACTGAGGAACTAAACCTGAGCTGATTGAACAGCACATGTGTCCTCAGTGATCACAGGAAACTGAAGCTGCTGCGGCTTCATGCCTTCAGAATAACTGTGTGAGTCATCATTGGACGAACAGCTCAGTTCAATAATTCAGCGCTCCTCTGTAAGCATGAATTATTGAGTCTGGAGACCGTGTCCTGCTCGGCTGAATGTTTCTGCTCGTATCTGAAATATCTTTTCTCATCTTAACAGCGCAGCAGAGGAGGAGCTGTGTTTGTTAAACTGAAGTCTTAACGTGGAAGAATTTCACACAACTTCATATGAACCGTGAATATTAAAGTATGTATGTAGTATGTCAGGTGTTATGATGTTTTAATGGTAATAATATGACTGAACTTGTTGGCTTTAATTGATAGCTGATAGAGGACAAAGAGCAGAAACCCAGCATTATATCTAGTCTGTATCTGCTCAGGTTAAACTACATTACCTCAGTAGTCCATCACTATATACCTGGTTCCTTACCGATCGTCACCAGTTAGCAACCAGTCTGGTATGAGAAACCTCTCATCTGAGCTGTCCTACCAAAGGAAGGAGGAGCAATGAATCATACAGGCAACATAACTAATGTCAAAAGATAGAAGAGAAAATGTTAGTTAAACATTGTCTTCATGCAACAGGACAGTGATGCTGTTAAACTCTGAGAGATTCAGATAAAAAGCTGCTCTGACATTCCCGTAATGAAGCTGAACCATCTGCATGTGCTTTTCTCTCTCATCTTCACATGAATCACTAATAAAGTGTCACAATCATTTCATCACACCAGGCTCTGATGAAACACAAACTACAAAGGCAAGTTTTAAATTATAATGCTATGCATTAGCACTCACTGAATATTTTCTTTCTTTTTAGCCTGATGCATTTTAATAAGACACACCGCATAAATTTGCATTTTCTGCAAACTCCTCTCTCACTCAGAGGAGAAGTGCTGGACGTGGACGGCATGAGAGGAAGGAAGTCACAGTGAAGGGTCCAAGGAGGCTTTTATGAGAGAACAGCCTCCACTGACTGTCTGATGGAAGTCCTGGTTTCATACTGTTAAACTGTTGGGTCCATGTAAGTGAATGTAACACTGATGTTTTCTCTTCTTTTAGCTCTGGTCTGGTGTCCAACCACTGAAAAAAAGAACTAGCTGGATCTGACAGTGTCCCTGAAATCCTGAAAATATATTCTATAAGATATTAACTAAAAAAAGTCACATTATAGAAACTTTATGGCTTTATTCACCTCTATAACATATTATTCACCTCTGCAGCCTTCTATTCAACCAGCTCCTCCTGCTGGATCTGATGAGGTCATCGTACTGTCCCTCTCCAGCCCGACATTGTGTAGACGTTGTGTAGTCGTTGTGTAGTCGTTGTGTAGTTGTTGTGTAGCCGTTGTGTAGACGTGCAGACGTTGTGTAGCCGTTGTGTAGATGTTGTGTAGCCGTTGTGTAGTTGTTGTGTAGCTGTTGTGTAGACGTTGTGTAGTGGTTGTGTAGTTGTTGTGTAGCCGTTGTGTAGACGTGCAGACGTTGTGTAGTTGTTGTGTAGACGTTGTGTAGTCGTTGTGTAGTTGTTGTGTAGCCGTTGTGTAGACGTTGTGTAGACGTGTAGACGTTGTGTAGTTGTTGTGTAGACGTTGTGTAGTCGTTGTGTAGTTGTTGTGTAGCCGTTGTGTAGACGTGCAGACGTTGTGTAGTTGTTGTGTAGACGTTGTGTAGTCGTTGTGTAGTTGTTGTGTAGCCGTTGTGTAGACGTGCAGACGTTGTGTAGTCGTTGTGTAGACGTTGTGTAGTTGTTGTGTAGACGTTGTGTAGCTGTTGTGTAGCCGTTGTGTAGACGTTGTGTAGTTGTTGTGTATATTTGCAGGTCCCAGGTGGGAGGAGCTCCAGCTGTCAGTCAGGGACTTGACCCGGTGACTGAGGTCACGCTCAGCCTGTGTTGTGGTGTATTATATGCCTTGTTACCATGACAACAGGAGCTGTTGTTAACTCTGGGTAATAAGTTCGCTTGTTCCTGCTTCTAGTTGTGACCTCTGTTTAACTCCTGGTGCAGCTTCACTTCAACACAAGCTGTGAAATGATTTGATCCGACTGCACGAGATGAAACGCTGAGACCTCAGCAGACTTGTTCTACACCCTAACGTAGTGGATATACAGTAAATATGCATTCCTGCTCGTCTCTTCAGAGAACAGTTAGTGAGAGAAAAGAAGATTAAAACACAGATGGAGCAAAAAACGAGACTATTAGCATTTGTACAAGAGAGGAGATGATAAATAATGTAGAGATACAGCGGAGAGATAAATGTTTCAGCAGAGCTTTGATTATTGAACAAAAAGCAGAAAGAAATCAAAGAAGCAACAGACAGAAAAATGTTTTTAACGTTAGAAATAATTCATGATTACATGATGCTCTTAAGATGAGACTGAAGCCTTCATTTATTCTACTTTCAATACGTTCAGAAGAAAACGGGATGAAAAGGAAGTTTTACATCATGTGTTTGACATTTAGAAACCAAACGAAGCCGCGTCAGGTGAAATGATGAAATGAGCAGTTCTCACATGCAGCCGTCAATGGAGACGGTCGGAAGATAAGATGAGTGAGAATAAAGACCAGTTTGAACAACAGATATGTGAGTTTGAAGGTCTATTAGACAATAAAGTGATTTAAAATAATATGAGATAAAATTTAACATTTTTTTACAACTTCACCAGCAAATCAGTCATTCTGCAGTGATCAATCAGAATATGAATATGAATCAATCAGAATCAGAATCAATCAGAATCAGAATCAATCAGAATCAATCAGAATCAGAATCAGAATCAGAATCAAATGAGGAATTGTTCAAAAACACAAACTGTTGGTGGAAATGAAACATCTGCAGTTCTGCTCTTTATTCACAGACTGGATGTAAAACTCACAAAGACAACTGAGGACGTTCACTATTATCAGCTTCAGAACCAGCAGCTCACTGTGATGAGGAGCTGATGAAGAATATCTGCTGCTGCTCACCTGGTAACGTTGGACTCAATCAGTATGTTTATACACACAACAACACACAAAGATAATTAACACACTATCACTATTATGTACAGAATACACAACATGCTCAGACATACAGTCATGAATGAAATGTACAGTTAAAACTAAATGAATATGTATAACTTACAGGTACAGTGAGTGTTACAGTGTTGCAGGGAGGGAAGTGTTCCTGTGTCTGATGGTTGTGGTGAACAGTGTTCTGTAGCGCCCTCCAGAGGGGAAATGAGGAACAGGTGATGTCCAGCCTGTGAGGAACTGTTTGTGGGATGATCTAGTGAGGTTTTTTGTTTTTTTGCCTCCACTGTGCCAACACTGGAGTCTCATTGAAATGAATGAGTGGCTGCAAACAAATATAACACTGATGTTTCTTTAGTGTGAAGTGTAACTGGATTACTGTGATACTGAAGACAACTGAAAACTGATGTGATCCGGTTCTGCAGCCTCTTTTTCTTTCTCTGGTTTCTAAGAGGATTCATGGAGGTTTATCGTTGACGGACATCAGAGATGACGCATTACTGAAGTACAGTTTTGAGGTACTTGTATGTACTTCCACTCTAATACATTTCAGAGGGAAACATTGTACTTTCTAATGCACTACATGTATCTTTAGTTACTTTACTAATGAACAATTAACTTTGATCTTAAGATAATTCCATTATTATTATCATTATTATTATTATTATTATTATTATTATTATCATTATTATTTTGCAAGTGTACTTTTACTACATGTAGCTGCTAGTACTTCTGTACTTTAACTGAAGTAGGATTTTCCATGCAGGTCTTGTACTTGTAATGCAGTATTTTTTTACATTGCTGTTTTGGTACTTTTACTGGACTAAAGGATCATCTGTCTAACAAGTCTGACTCTCCTCCTCCTCCCTTTGAGCGCCACAGTTTACGACAGTTCCCGTCTCTTTACGGTAACACCAGACAACATGGCGGAGGCAGCGCAGCGTTCCGTTGCTGAGCAGCTTTTAACGGAGAACCGGGAGCGTCCAGCCGCGGCGGAGGGCAGCGGGACACCGGCAGCTGCCGCCCGGGACAAACCCGTGTGTCTCATCGTGCTGGGAATGGCGGGATCCGGAAAAACCACCTTTGTTCAGGTAACGTTAGCTCATACGGCTAATGCGAGCTAGCTGCGTGAGTTAGCGCGTGCAGGCAGGTAGTTACCTGTTACCTGTACAGATGTTACAGATGCTGCTCTGTTACACTTCTGCCCAGTGAGTCACACCGCTGCACTGGGTGACATGTCCCTTTATCACCATGAACACACACACACACACACACACACACACACACACACACACACACACACACACACTAGTTGAAGTCAACACACGTCGGCAGTCTTCAGAACAACACTAGAAATACTCAAATGTGGATTAATCCGCTGCTGAAAATAGTCCTGAACAGATCAATATGTTAAAACTAGAGTCTTCAACAGGACCAACAGACAGAGGAGACAAACACTAACAATGATTTATATTGATTAACCTTCCGATCGATAGATTATAGGTTTGGGTATTTAAAACATCAACAACTATCTCAAATCCCTCAAACGTGATGTCATCAGATGTCTCACTTTTAAATCAACCAAATTTAAAGACATTTAATTCAGTTTTCAACTTTTTTCTTCGTCGTTCGTTAAGTTTTCTGGAGTTTGATTGGACGTTCTCTAAAATGTCTCTTGAAGGTTGTTTTGATCTGTTTTGTTCTTTCTTTTGCCTCCAGAGACTAACAGCTCACCTTCACTCTCACAAGTCTCCTCCATATGTCATCAACCTGGACCCTGCCGTCCATGAAGTCCCCTTCCCTGCAAACATCGGTGAGGACCGGTCTATCTCCTGGAACGAGACACACACAGAATAAGTCCTGCTCTCTGTAGCCTTCAGTGTGTCTGTCTTCTGTCCTCCAGACATCCGGGACACTGTGAACTACAAGGAGGTGATGAAGCAGTACGGCCTTGGGCCCAACGGAGGCATCGTGACGTCACTCAACCTGTTCGCCACTCGCTTCGATCAGGTGAGTCAGCAGAATCACAGTCATGGTACGAAAGAACAACTACCGGCTGTTTCAGCCGTTTGAGAGGACGTGTGTGATGTTCAGGTGTATTTACACGGCGTCCTGCGTCAGTATAACACGCATGACTACATGTACGATCAACACTGATTAGACATCCACATAAAACATGAGTTTAAACCAGAGTTCAAACCAGAGTTTAAGTAACAGATCTCAACCGTGAAAACTAATGAAACCAGGACTTAACTCTTTAATTTAAAGTTCTTAATCTTAATTGAAGCTCTGGATTGTCTATATAGTGTCTATATAATCATATAATAATAATAATATAATCTGTGTATACGTCGGTTGATGGGTAATCTAGGTTTAAGGAACATGTTGTTTCTCCACCACAGAGCACCAACTGTAAAATGTTCTGCTTCACATGTCTTTAAACAAACACATCAAACAGATCAAACAGATTCAGATCAAGTGTTTCGTGTAATAAAATGTGTTTAAAGTGTTTTTGGAATAGTTTCTCTTGTAAATTGATTGTTTTGGACGTCTCAGTTTTCTCAGTTAATTTCACTAAAGTACTTTATTTTTTTCTAAACGGTTGAATTTCTTTCCCAGTTTACTGTCCTGCAGTTTGTGGTGAAATCTGAACAAATTGCAGGATAGTTTTCAGTAATTTTTTCTTCTTCTACTGTATGAAACTGTGTTTTCAGTTTCCAGTGAGCTGTGTGCTTTTGTTTGTGGTCCTCAGGTGATGCAGTTCATAGAGAAGAAGCAGCAGAATCACCGGTCAGTGTTTTATATAAGAACCCATCAACATGACGGTTTGTTGGTTGTTTAACAGATTTGTTGCCTTTGAAAATGTTCTTGTGTACATATGTGGAAACTCTTGGATGTGATTGGTGTTTCCAGGTCACATGCTGTCATCAAGCGTGAGGTCAGAGTTGTTACCGCACCCTCTGTACGTCAAAGTAAAACGCGAATCAGAACTAAATGTAGAAATATCAGAAGAGGATTTTACTTCCTGATAAATATGTACATAATAACAAGAAATGTATTCCCCTTCAGGTTCCAGTTTTTCTTTGTGAAATATTGTGTATTTAAATTATCACAAATAAAAAGTGTCAGGAACCTCAGTCTAAGGTCCCAACAGCTCTGTCTGATGACCTTTGACCTCTGCAGGTACGTGCTGATCGACACCCCGGGTCAGATCGAAGTCTTCACCTGGTCGGCGTCGGGGACCATCATCACGGAGGCTCTGGTGGGTTTCGTTTGTTTTTACTCCTTTAATGTAATAATCATATTTCAGCCGGTTCACGGTATGTTTGTGTGTTTCAGGCGTCGTCCTTCCCCTGTGTGGTGGTGTATGTGATGGACACGTCTCGCAGCGTCAGCCCCGTCACGTTCATGTCGAACATGCTGTACGCCTGCAGGTAACAGACTGACCTCATGTGACCTGTCACCTGACCGCAGTCTTAAAGACGCAGATGTTTTAATCAAAATCAGATTTATTGCCAAGTAAATCTGCACATACAAGCGGTTTGTCCTGGTAAAAACAGCAACTCAACTGTCAAATGCAAATATTTTCCCTCATCATTGCTGACAGTAGTGACCAGCAGGGGGCGCCAACAGAGCAGGTTAAATGTGTCTGCAGGTGTGTTTTTCTCTCTGTCTCAGCTGATGTTTCTCTTCTTCAGTATTCTCTACAAGACCAAGCTGCCCTTCATCGTGGCCATGAACAAGGTGAGGTCACTTCCTGCCTGTTTGACGTTTAACTTGATATTTTATGTTTATATTTTTATGTATGTTATACGTCAGCCGATAAATGACAAGAAACTGAAGTATAGAAATGCACAAAAAGATGTTTTGAAGTCACTGTTCTGTAGTTTATTTGTATTTTTCAACTCTAAAACATTTCTGCACATTTCGAGTTTGTGATTATTAAAAACTAATTTAAGATTATCAGAATGTTTATTCATGTTATGGCTCGTGTAAAGAAAATATTTCTGTAAATATCTACTCTGACATCACTTTGAACTCTTCACTATTTTCTGATATTTTGTCGAATTATTTTGAGAATTATTGCCAGATTAATTGATCACAGCGGTTTGTGCTGCTGAGCGTCACCATCAGTTAACTTAGTCCATCATTTATTAATCCATCCATTTTCTGCTGATCCAGGATGTGTTAATTTAATTAACTGCATCAATTATTGTTACCTACTGCTGGAAAGTACTGAAAAATGTGATATAATAAATAATTTTGCATCCTATGTGATATTGAAAAGGTCTTAAATTTAACTTGGTAAAGCTGTAAAACCTGTTTGTTTGTTTGTTTGTTTGTTTGTTTGTTTGTTTGTTTGTTGTTTGTGCAGACGGACATCATCGACCACAGCTTTGCGGTGGAGTGGATGCAGGACTTTGAGGTTTTCCAGGACGCTCTGAACCAGGAAACATCGTACGTGAGCAACCTGACGCGCTCCATGAGTCTGGTGCTGGACGAGTTCTACACCAACCTGAGGGTAAAGGTTGACATATTACCTGATCAAAGCTGTGACTGGACAGACTGACTTCCTGTAGTCACAGAGCAGATCACCATGGTAACCCCCCTCCTCACGGTGTCATCTCTGTGAGTGCAGGTGGTGGGCGTGTCCGCAGTGACGGGCAGCGGATTGGACGAGCTGTTTGTTCAGGTGGAGGACGCTGCTGACGAGTATGAGAGGTGAGTGGCTGAGGGGCACAATCCCACAATGCACCTGGCTCTTTATGCTAGCAGCAGCTAATGTAACCTGGAGCTTTCTAACTTCACACACCAGATTATTTTACTTTTCAAACTTATCAAAGGGCTTTAAACCACTTCGTGTTCTTCTTTAAGTTGTGTTTAGACAGAAAGTAACAGTAAGAAACACGCCGACCACATGAAGCAGATTCATGAAGCCGCGTGATGAGCAAGAACCTTTTTGCTCAAGTTGAAGAAATCTCGAAAACGTTCATGTGTAAGAATTATAAAGTAGTATAAAATATGTATGTTTGTATAAATTCCTCTCTTCCTCCGTCAGGGACTATCGACCTGAATATGAAAGACTCCGTAAGCAGCTGGTGAGTGTATCTGTGTGTTTGAACCATGAACGGATTATAGAAAGTGGATGTCAGACTCAAAGACGGCGTCTATACACTCAAATGTAGATTACCTGGCAGGCACACGAGCCAAAGAAGTTTCTAGCTTACATTGAGGTGACGTCACAAACTATAAACTGGCTTTTCTCGGTTCTGGGAAAGTTTTACAAATATTAACTGTTAATAATAGAAAGAGCAGTTGTCCTGTCATCAGTTTTACATGCATCTCTGTTATAATGGAGGTCTTAATACATCCATGAACCTCCGTATCATCACTGACTTCCTGTCTGTCAGGCGGAGGCTCAGAGCAAGAAGCAGCAGGAGCAGCTGGAGCGACTCAGGAAGGACCTGGGAGCCGTGGACATGACGCCCTCTACAGGTCAGACTGGAGGACCAAACACAAGATGAATAGTTAAACATTTTAATCTGTTAGTTTTTAAATGGCTACTGTGTTTAAGACCAAATAATTATTATTATTATTGGACATTTTTATTCTTCATAGATGACAGATGTTTCGTAGATATTATCACAGACCTGTCAAATAAATGATTTCTACACGGATTCTCACACGCAACATGTGACTGTTCAGTGTCCCGCTGCCACCAGGGGGCGCCAGACCACAGTTAGCGTGTTATTTAGTTTCATGCTTCAGCTTGTTATTAAGAGACCAGGTTATATATTGATATATTGATAAATCACTTACAGTTTGTGACGGAGATTAAAATCTGCTTTTTAAGATCCACTCCGAGAAAATGTTTTATGTTTGTATTTTATTCACATCCTGCCTGCAGGGGAAGCTGACATAGCCGGGCCCAGTGACCTCATCATGATGCGTGGTAACCCTGACGACAGCGAGGAGGAAGAGGAGAGCGACACGGATGACATCGACCACAGCAGTGAGAAAAGAAACAGTTTAATAAAAATAATAATCAACAACGAATTGAAAACTTATTTCGCTGTGTGAAAATTGCTAATAAAATCTGACAGAAATATATTTTTATTTCATTGTTTCCAGCAACGGAGGAGAGTAAAGAGAAGGATGCTTTTGGAAACTTCCTGAAGGAGAGGAAGCAAGTGGTTCAGGTTCGCAACAAGAAGTGTGCGATGCCAGAGGGACCGTGACCTCTGACCTTTACAGCCTGACGTCTCTGACCTCTGACCTACCGGTGAGAAAAGACACAACAAAGGTCTCCCTGTGTGGGGTACAGACTATCACCTGGAGTCAGCCTTTACGGGACAGACTATCACCTGTGGCGGTAGATGGTTTCTGTCTGGATGACTGGAGGAGAAAATATGACTTGTAGTTCATCTTCAGAAAACATAAAAAGGTAAAGCTCTACTTCCTGTCTGATCAGGTGACATCACGCGCACCGTGAAGCTGATTGGATGTTCCTCAGTGTTGCTCCCTCCCTTTAAGAAATAAGTTATATTTTTATATCAGAAGAAACATTTGTTGCCGTTGTTTTCTGATGACTTTTGCTGAAAGATGATGTAAAATAAAAGTGAGCAAATTGGTTTTGACTCCGATGTTGATGATTTATGACAAAATATTAACAGAGCAGCTTCACTGTTGAGATCTGCTGCAGAAAACGGCTGCAGCACTGATTCAAATGATCCAATAAGATCCTGAACATACTCCAGTAACACTAGAAAGAAAAACTAGAAAGACTCTTAACAATTCTTCATATGACAGAAAATACTTTTTCAGTGTCACACAGTAGCTTAGCATGTTGTATGTATGTATGTATGTATGTATAAATATATAAGTATAATCATACTCCATTACACACAACGTCCTGTTTGACTGTTCATATGACCTCCTCACTATCGACTGTTTTAAGACTTAAAAAGCGTGAAACGTGACGTCCGTGTCGACCTGAAGGTGGAGATTCAATACGTTACCATGTCAACACGACTGATTTATCACTTTATTAAAAACACGAAAGGACAAAAATCCTAAAAACGCTTCGCTCATAAAGCACCTCCGACATTAAGCAGGTAATATCCAACCCATAAAATAATTATAAAAGCATAAAACTAAATAAAATCCAGCACGAGAACACCTCAGATACCAAACGTCTGCCATGTTGCACGATTATTTCACCCTGAGAGCTGCGTGTTGATTCAGGATGTGTGGATGTTCTGGCCTTAAAGCTTCTCAGTCTCAGGGAGAAGGAAGGACATTAAAAAGGTTATTAGTCAGGTGAGACGAGTCCTTTTAAAACTTCAACGCCCTGAAATCTTTTCTTTATAGATTTCTGTGACCAAAAGTATTCGAGTTGGTAGAAAAGGAAAAGTTCATAATGAAATGTTAAACGGAGGAAAATAAAGAACAACCAACCTGCCACACAGGTTATCAGCTGCACACTGTTCACATCCTCAGGTGTCTCCTGGTGTTGATCGGCCCCTGATGGAAGCTGTAACTTCTATGTGAGCAGCTTCTGTGTTTGTCTTCATTCATCTCTGAGCTCTGAATGGCTTCAGACCGTCCGCCTGTCGACCATCTGCCACCAAACTGCTCCGTCGCCTACACGCGTTCAGATCCGGCTGAGTCACCAACAAACGCTGCAGAGAACACGGCACGCTGTCGGGTGTTGAATATTCGTCTTTAACAAGTTTAATCTGCACTGTGTTGCTGAATAAAAACAATAAATAAATAATAATAAAAGAATAAATAAAAACAATGCAGACAGTCTGTTTATATTCATATTCATGTTCAGTATCATTTATGTTTTATTTCCCAACATTTAGGAAACAGAATCTTTATTCTCGTTGTCAGATTTGAATCTTTGGGATTGAAACGTCCATCTTGAGTGTGAAGACAGAAGCAGGTTAAACGATCTTACTACGAGGTCCATTTAGTGGCTGTTCTGGAGCTTTTGACTGCAGTGCAACATGTTTCATGTTGTGTAACTGTAGATGTTAAAGCTGTGAAGCTGGATGCACACAGTGAGCGTATTTATAAAGTTTATCATCGACACCTGCAGACTGACAAAGTGTTTCAGTCTGTTGATGATTATTTGTTGTCTTTGCTGCAACATTTATTGATTTTAAATTGGAGCATTGTGGTCAAAACTGATGTAAGTATGATACGTTTCTATATGTGTGCTCTGATAAACTCTGTTAAAACCTGTTTTCAGCCTCTCAGGTGAGTTTCTGGAAGTCTGCGCCTGCAGCAGCAGTGACTCACCTCCTCTGACATTCAGCCCACTGCTGTCTGTCCTGCCTGCACCTCCCCCCTCCCCTCTCGTCTCCATCTCTCTCCTCCTCCTCAGTGGGCTGCAGACAACCAGAAACAGAAACACTGAGAGTCACGACGCCTCGCCGACACAAATAAAACACGACTGCTGGCTGAGAGTCAGGCTGCTCGTTCATACAGGAGCTGAGCAGCCTCGTAAACTGGTTTTAACTGGTTTAAACTGGCATGAATCTCCCACATCTGATGTGTCAGGTTGTCCCTTATAACCGTTTAGGAGAAAGAAGCTCAGTTTTATCTGTTTACCACTAAAGCAGAGCCTGACACTGAACCTTGCTGCAGGACTGATGCCCATCGCTCAGATTTAAACTCGAACCTTTTCTTGCTTTTAAAAGTGTCCAATCAGATTACAGCTGACCAGAGAGGCGTCTCTACGACCCTGTTGTCAGACTTCACATCCCAGAGAAACAGGAGAATAACATTCATACATGTAGACAACATGAAGGCTGTTGTCTACATGTATGTAGTTCAGCATCTTTGAGCCCTGACGAGCAGACTGAATTACTACAGCAGACGTCTATGAGACTTAATGCAGTGAAGAACACAGGAATGTTTTCTGATCAGGTTTGATCACACATTTGTCAACATGTATTATCATCTTCATCTTCATCATCTTCATCACCCCACCCGATGATGTCGATGACATGACACTGCAGACTGATGACCTCCATTTGATGTTTTCTGAGTTGTTAAACACCAAACTGGTCCTTTAATCGCCTCTCACCTGCTCCTCTGATTGGTCAATCTTTAATTTGAATTTTAAAAATGGGCCATGTTGTTTCTGGTTGGGCTGTGATTGGCCCACAGCGCTGCATCACAACAAAACAAGACAAAAAATACTGAAATAAAAGCTGATGAAAGGAAAAGGTGTATAATCTGACTTGTTTGCAGCGTGTTTCTGTCACAAACAGTAAAAGGCGTCCAGGAGTCTCATGTGATGATGTTTATAACATCTGATCAGCTTCTGTTTTCAGCTACGAGACTCTTTCTTTTGTTTTTATCAGGTCATGTTGTCATGACATCAGCCTGTGTAGAGCTGAGGGAGTGACCTCATTGTTAGTGACATCATCGTCCAGACTCAGAGGTGATGTCATTGTTTCCAGTTTGCTGCTGCTGTTTGTCCTCGAAAGCAGCCTGTAGAGCTGCAGAGCCACGCCCCCTCTCATCACATCACAGCTCTATTCTATTCTATTCTATTCTATTCTATTGTGTTGTAAACAGCTTGTCCTGCAGAGATGAAGCTGCATGCAGCTTGTAAATAAAACATTTTGCTGCAGATGTTTGTTTCTGCTGCATCTTTAGCCTGATTTGACTTTAAAGAAACACACACACACACACACACCCTGACTGTGTGGATCGGAGCTCTCTGCTGATTGGCTGCACATGACATCATCAGTTGGGATGTGGAGGTTTCTCTCTCTCCTCATTTCTGCAGCACACACACACACACACACACACACATGCTGGAGCTGCATTACATCATCTGGTTCAGAGACAGATTATGTGTGAGAACACTGTGTTCTGCACTAGTGCATCATGGGAGCTGTAGTCTCTCAGGGGTCATGTGGTGAAATAAAAAGTGTTAAACTGAGCGTGTCTGAAAGCCCATTTACCTCCGTTCAGTCTTTAATGCAGCCAAATATAACAGAACCAGACATGCAGCAGTGGTTCATAAATAATCCTGCTGAGCTGCAGATAAAATCATCATTTTATGAAAAAGAAACAGGTTCGTGACAGCAGCTGTGTTGAAAATGAATCACTTATCAGTGTTGGGCTTGTTTGGTTTCTGTGCATTAAACCACAGTGTCACATGTGGCTGTGGAGGCTCGCTGATGTAATGACGACAGGTGAACAGGTGAACAGGTGAACAGGTAGCAGAACTATTTATGAGCCACGACAGAAACAGAAAAAAATATGTAAATGAGAACAACCTGCAACTCTCCGTCTGACCTCTGACCTCTGTTGCAGTTGTTTCATAATCAGCAGAATATCCCAAAAAACTGCGTGAAGATTTTTATGTTTGTTGTTAAGTTTCTCTGTTTTATATCATTTAAATTATTGACTCTGTTAATTATTAATTATAAAAGTTAATTTCAGTCTAATGTATATTTTAATGCAGATGAAAACTGTGTTGAAATGAAAGATTGTTCTGTCTGAGAGTTTTATGTTTGATGTGTTTGAATGAAAAGCGACAGACAGGCGGGTTTGGCCGTCAACCAGAGCGACAGATGGAGGCGTTAATACACACACACACACATATCTCTGTGTGTGTGTGTGTGTGTGTGTGTGTGTGTGTGTGTGTCAGGATGAGTAAGTCCATTGTCAGCTTTTAAATTTAGAGCTGACATTTCCTCAGAAGCACATCGATCCATCAAACCAGACCAAACCAGATCAGCTGGATTCAACCAGATCTTCATGTTTCAGACGTGTTTTATTTTTTAATGTTTCAGACGTGTTTTATTTTCATGTTTCAGACGTGTTTTTATTTTCATGTTTCAGACGTGTTTTATATTCATGTTTCAGACGTGTTTTATTTTTTAATGTTTCAGACGTGTTTTATTTTTTAATGTTTCAGACGTGTTTTATTTTCATGTTTCAGACGTGTTTTATTTTTTAATGTTTCAGACGTGTTTTATTTTCATGTTTCAGACGTGTTTTATTTTCATGTTTCAGACGTGTTTTATTTTTTAATGTTTCAGACGTGTTTTATTTTCATGTTTCAGACGTGTTTTATTTTTTAATGTTTCAGACGTGTTTTATTTACATGTTTCAGACGTGTTTTATTTTTATGTTTCAGACGTGTTTTATTTTTTAATGTTTCAGACGTGTTTTATTTTCATGTTTCAGACGTGTTTTATTTTTTAATGTTTCAGATGTGTTTTATTTTCATGTTTCAGACGTGTTTTATTTTCATGTTTCAGACGTGTTTTTATTTTCATGTTTCAGACGTGTTTTATATTCATGTTTCAGACGTGTTTTATTTTTTAATGTTTCAGACGTGTTTTATTTTTTAATGTTTCAGACGTGTTTTATTTTCATGTTTCAGACGTGTTTTATTTTCATGTTTCAGACGTGTTTTATTTTCATGTTTCAGACGTGTTTTATTTTTTAATGTTTCAGACGTGTTTTATTTTCATGTTTCAGACGTGTTTTATTTTTTAATGTTTCAGACGTGTTTTATTTACATGTTTCAGACGTGTTTTATTTTTATGTTTCAGACGTGTTTTATTTTTTAATGTTTCAGACGTGTTTTATTTTCATGTTTCAGACGTGTTTTATTTTTTAATGTTTCAGATGTGTTTTATTTTCATGTTTCAGACGTGTTTTATTTTTTAATGTTTCAGACGTGTTTAATTTTTAATGTTACAGACGTGTTTTATTTTCATGTTTCAGACGTGTTTTATTTACATGTTTCAGACATGTTTTATTTTCATGTTTCAGACGTGTTTTATTTTTTAATGTTTCAGACGTGTTTTATTTTCATGTTTCAGACGTGTTTTATTTTTTAATGTTTCAGACGTGTTTTATTTTCATGTTTCAGACGTGTTTTATTTTCATGTTTCAGACGTGTTTTATTTTCATGTTTCAGACGTGTTTTATTTTTTAATGTTTCAGACGTGTTTTATTTTCATGTTTCAGACGTGTTTTATTTTCATGTTTCAGACGTGTTTTATTTTCATGTTTCAGACGTGTTTTATTTTCATGTTCCAGACGTGTTTTATTATTTAATGTTTCAGACGTGTTTTATTATTTAATGTTTCAGACGTGTTTTATTTTCATGTTTCAGACGTGTTTTATTTTCATGTTTCAGACGTGTTTTATTTTTTCATGTTTCAGACGTGTTTTATTTTTTAATGTTTCAGACGTGTTTTATTTTCATGTTTCAGGCGCGTTTTATTTACATGTTTCAGACGGTGTTTGTGCTGCATGTGTTTCTTCTGAAACCTGAAACATGTTGATGCTCAATTAACTTCCCCAGAGGGGTCAAAGGTCAACCACAGTGCACCTGACCTGCCACCTGCCTGTAACTTTATCATTAATTAACATGATATCAACACCAGATTCAATCAATCAATTACAGTAAATGATGGAAACTTGGACGCGGTTGAAAATCGTTGATGGAGTCAAGAACAAATCAAGAAGATGTTGAGTTTGCTGTTTGGCTCTGTGTAAAGTGTTATATTGATTATTTAATGTTTTCTGAGACTTTCTGAGGATGCGTAATGTTGGTTTTCTATAACGTAGCTGCACGCTGCGTCTTCAGACTGCAACACTGCATTCACATCAGTTACATTTCAACATGATGTTTATTTTACTCTGAATCTCTAGAAATCAGTAAATGATATCAGTTTTATACTATTACAGCTGTGTTTGTCTGTACTGTTCATGATCTGTTTACCCAGCAAACGTCTGTGTTGACTAATTCATTAATAAACTGATTTATATATCTGCTACATCACATGTTATAAACCATTTACTGTTTATAGACGGATTATTGATGATTTACAGTAAAGTTCACATTCACAACATGTGTTCAATCTCAGAGACTTTAATTCTAAATCTGATTTCTCTGTTTCTGCACAGACCAGATGATGTTATTGATTAGCTGAACATTAATTGATAAGGTCCATGGCACTATGTGTAAAAATATTGAGTGATAATTTAAATTATTTTATGGTTAACAAGCATATTTGAACCATGAAATGATTCTGATTCTAGCTTTCTGAGAAATAAATCCTCCACTGGTCTGAACCCACACCTCCTCCTCCTCCTCCTCCTCCACCTCCTCCTCCTCCTCCTCCTCCTCCTCCTCCTCCTCCTCCTCCTCCACCTCCTCCTCCTCCTCCTCCTCCACCACCTCCTCCCTCTGCCCTGCTGAACCAATCAGAGCCCAGTGTCCCTGCCGGCCTATCAGGCGGCTCCTAGGTGATGTCATGCAGCAGGCTGCTGTTTGGTGCTGATGCTGCTGAGCTGCAGATCTTCAGTCTGAACAGAGGAGAGATCGAGCATCACTGCAGGGTGAGTGACTGCAAACACACACGTTCATCTTCATATTCACGTCTCTGTCTTTATTCTATGTTTTCTTTTAGCTTTCTGCATGTTTGCAGCTCAGACAGCTGCAGCTTCTTCAACCGATGATAGCAGCTTCCATTCATCTGATCACATTTTCTTCTTCTCTCATTCAGATGCACATTTTCTTCTTCTCTCATTCAGATGCACATTTTCTTCTTTGTTTCTGGTTGGCTGCATCTATTTTCATTCCTTCTTTTCTTTCCATCGTTTTGAAGAGTTTTGTGTCTGAGCTGCTTGACTTGCTCGTATCTGCAAAAGGTGATGCGCTTACTGGCAACAATGACATCATCGCTTAGTCCCAGCACACACACACACACACACACACACACACACAAGTTGTATCATCGTATCTAAAATGTTGAATCAATTGAAACAAAAGGTGATAGAATTTGATGAAAGAATTATTAATTTCTGTCTTTTTCTGCAAAACATTTGCAAATATGATCAGATTCAAGTTTAAAGAATCAGTTTGGCTTCATTTTCAATGTTGTAGAGCTGAAACGTTTAATGGAAACTATGCTGAGTGATAAACTGCAGCTCTGGTGTTTTATTTTCATGCACTAAATGATTTTGGAAACTGAAGGTTTATGATGTGAAAACTGCTGCTGGTGTGAAGTGATGCTGAATTTCTTCTGCATGTGTTTACGATGACATCTGCAGTTTGTCTTTGATCGATGAACTGAATCTGCTTCATATCTGTTACTGATTCAGTGTGAATTATTTGATTCTCCTGAAGTCAGTAACTGCTAAGATTGTTATTGATTTGTTATAAAGATGATTATTTAGTACAGAAGCAGATTTCAGGCTTTGAACTTTGACATGAAATCTGGGTTGTACATAAACTCCTGTCATATACAATATAAAAATTATAGAAGATATATCTTGATTATTGTTTCAAATTTTGCAAATATCAAACTTTTTTTTACAGAGGGCCAAAATTAACCAAATAACTAAATTATTAAAGGCAGAAAATTAAGTTTCTATGTGATAAATAAATTTAAAGTTTAAAGCAAAATGAACTAATTAATTAATTAAAGTGAAACTCCAGAAGATGCAGATTTCATGTTTAGACTCTTTATTAATTTTCTTACGCAGGGCAGAGAAACCACATATATCAGTGTTTTCTAATGAACACCAGAGAATAACTCGTGTGTCTCTGTCCTCAGGAACAGACTCTACCTCACCACAGTGTCTTTGCAAGAAAACAGCAGCAGCAGCAGCAGAATGACTCTGGCAGGTAAATGATTGATCTCCTGGCTGTTTTGTGGTAACATGATGTGTTCAGTATTTGTCTGAATCTGTTCAGAAACATGCTTCACCTGCAGATCTGTTTATTTATTTTGCTCTGAATGTTGCAGCATACAGAGAGAAGATGAGGGAGCTCCCCCTGGTGTCTCTCTTCTGCTCCTGCATCCTTCCCAAACACAGAGATACCACCGACAAGAAGGAAGGTCAGCAATGCTCTACTCTACTCTACTCTACTCTACTCTACTCTACTCTACTCTACTCTACTCTACTCTACTACTCTACTCTACTCTACTCTACTCTACTCTACTCTACTATACTCTACTACTCTACTCTACTCTACTCTACTCTACTCTACTCTACTCTACTCTACTCTACTTTACTCTACTCTACTCTACTCTACTCTACTCTACTCTACTTTACTCTACTCTACTCTACTCTACTCTACTCTACTCTACTCTACTCTACTCTACTCTACTCTACTACTCTAATGAACTGCTAGACTAAATAACATTATCACAGTCTACCTTAGAGGGAAACGTGATGCTCAGTTATATAGTTAATAAGATAATTAAAAGGACTCAGATGAGTTTATCAATGTTTTTCACGTCTTCTGTCATCTGGATGTTGTTGGCAGGACAGTAAGAAAACAATGTTTAAGGAGATTTTCACGCTGTCGCCTCTTCTTGTAGCAGGCGTGGTGGACTTGAACCTGTGTAACATCCGGGACATGGAGGTGATCGAGCTGAGCAAGCGGGCGAGCGGTCAGGCCTTCGAGGTCATCCTGAAGCCACCTACCTTCGACGGCGGACCCGAGCTGAGGGCGACCACGCCTCCTCGCCAGAAACCCTCGCTGGAGGAGATTCAGAAGAAACTGGATGCCGCTCAGGAGAGGAGAAAGGTCAGCGCTTAACTTGAACATTTCCATTTTATTCTACTTTACTCTTCCACTCTACTACACAGAGAGAAATATTATACAATCTACTGCACTACATTTATTTGACAACTGTACTTTGACAAATACAATTTTACAAATAAAACAAAGGCATCAGTAAAAATAATCCAGTAATATAAAATAAAACTGACAAAGTGTCGTTCTGCCTTTGTTATAACTACTGAACTTTAACATTTGTACTTTAATATTTCTGTTTCATCTTGGTTGAGTTGTAAAAGTATAACTAATATCTAAAATACAGTCATATAAATCTGTGTGTCATCAGCATAGCAGTGGACAGAGATGTTATGTTTCTGGCTATAAAGGGAAATTCTCCAGCCTCTGTTTCTGAATGAGAGTTCAGTTTTATGTTTTATGTCGTGTATGTCACTAAATCTGACATGTTATCACCTAAAAGCAGCTGAAGTGAGAATCAGACAGAAACAAATCTGAAATTAAGAATTTGGTGTTTATACTCAACAGACTCATAGTGATCCTCTAAAATCTGAGAGAAAATGACAGAAAGCAGAAACAAAGACTAAAAACACAGACTGTAAACTCTCTGTCTGTCTCCCTGTAGTGTCATGAGGCAGAATTGCTGAAGCATCTTGCAGAAAGGAGGGAGCACGAGCGTGAAGTCGCTCAGAAAGCTTTGACCAAAGAGCGTCAGGGGCAGCGCCAGATGCACCTGAACGCCTCGCAGGAGTGGCTGCAGGAAGAGGTGAGGACGCTGGTTTCATTCTTCATTCTGTCTCACTGAGACACTTGTTGAGACTCTGTTTCAGCCGGATGAATTTCTAAAGGGAGTTGTTTTGTTTGTGTTTGTGTCTTTCAGGACAAGCACAGTGTGGAGGTGAGAATGAGCTGGAGGAGGAGGAGGAGGAGGTGGAGGAGGCGGAGGAGGAGGAGGAGGAGGAGGAGGAGGAGGATTTTTGAACAGGCTAGCTGTTTCCCAATGCTTCCAGTCTAAGCTAGGCTACGTCCTGAAACCAGCTCTCTACTAAACACACAAACATGAGATTTAGATTAGATTTAGACCTGAACAGCTCTCTCTCATACACTCACCGGCCACTTTATTAAAAACACCTGTGCAATCTGATGTAATCCAACAGAACAGCTCTACCATATAAATTCTACTTTTATGAAGCTTTGACATTTTCAGTTTTTGTTGACATCACAGGTGTTTATTATTGAGGTCATCATGAAAAGTGTTCTTCATATTTTACCCTCCTCATATATGTTATAGGAACACTTTTCAATTGAATGCACTCAAGTAGGGATGTTCAACTTTTCAACCAACCTCTGATGGTGAAAATATTAAAGATATGACAACCATGTGACAAGAAGCCCCAGTGTCCTCTGCACCAGCACCACCCGCTACAGAGCTGCTGTACTGGATTAGAACGCATTAGATTGCACCGATGTGCATTTTGAAGTGCTAACTGAGTGTATATGTGCACAGAGTCAGGACTCTGTGCACCAGACTAGAAAGAAGTGGCCATATTGAAACAGGAAAGGGACAAACATAACACGCGGCCACAAAGTTGGAAGAACATTATTGTGTAAAATATCATTGTATGAAGTAGCATTAAGATTTCCCTTCATTGGAACTGAGGGGCTCAAACCAGGAACAACATAAGAAAGGACTCAACTTTTATTGGTGAACTTTAAACTGGTATAAATGCAAAACGTGTACTTTATGGCAAAATACTTTCTATTCACAAAAAGTTCGATCGTCTCAACTTTGACGTGTTGCTAAATAACAAAACCTGCACTTAAGTAAATGAGGAGCTTTGTTGGGATTCAAAACATTTAAAACATTAGTTGGTTTTCATAATCTAATCTGCAAGTTAGCTTGTGTTAGCATGTGTGCTAACCGTACCCCCTGTTGTCTTCTTCCAGGTGTCTTGATGGCCTGATCACAACACAAGCTGAACTTCATTTGGAAGCCATTTTGGTGGGCTGATGAGCTGAGAGTTGATTAGCCGGGAAGCCGGCGCTGCTCCGACTGGGAGACTGACAGGAAGTGACTCTGACACGAGTGAGAGAAGAAGAAGGAGAATAGGATGAGGAGGAGGAGGAAGAGGAAGAGGAAGAGGACCAAAGCTCGACCTCCTCCTGTACCACCAGGACTCTTTTAAACAAGACTACTTCTAATGAGAAAAACTCCTGAAACTTAAGGACGCTGCATATTCAGTCATCATGATGGTTCACAGGGGTTTTACTGTGCTTTGTTGCCATGCCAACAGTGCCAATGTGTTTATGTGTGTGTGAATGAGTACGTATCAAGGATTCAACGAGGATTCAACCTGACCCAACCAAACCAAACCTGCCAGCGTAAACTGGACACAAACAGCTCAAAGGAAATGTTACCAAAACAGTCCAGAAAACAGCCAACCAGACTCTCTTCTTCTTCTTGTACATCAAAATGATCACTCAAAGAATAACATACCGTTGGAGTTAAACAGCCCCATCTGCTGGACAGATTAGATCATTACATCCACTGTAAAACACCAAGAAAGGTTTGATCGGTGAAGTGTGGTGACATCTGGTGGATTCTGCATGAAACTGCTGACCTGTCTGTGTTTCTGGTGTTAGCCACCTTTAACAAACACCACTTCTCACAATTTGCTCTTCTTCCAACATTTTGTTTGTGATGACTGTTTTTAATGTGAAGAGTCATTTTGTTTCTTTCACTCTGATCAATCAGCATTGATTTCATTTTCACTCAACACAGAAACGGAGGTTTTCAAGAGCAGTTAATGCTACGTTTCATTTCAATTTAAAAGGAGTTATTTCTGCAAGTCGCAAACATCTCATCCACAACCGGAGACATGTCTGTCTCTTTTTGTCATGGATGACGTTGCCATTCTTTGTCTCCGTCAGACCAGATTTTGCTTTTCATTCAACATTTGTTCAGCGTGATTAAACTTTTGACCCACTAAACTGAGACATTCTCTGATGTCAAGTCACTTTAAGACTTCAATTTGGAGAACTTGTTGTTTTTTCTTAAAACTGCCATAAAAAGAACACCAAATCAGTTTTAATGTCTGAGCAAATCAAAGATGTGGACATTGATGCACAAAGTCGAATGAAATAAAATCTTCATGAGAGACTTGTGGGACAGGAAGTGATGTCAGGACATCAGCTCTTTGAGTAGATTTATAACTGTTACTTATAATAAGATCACTTATTAGTCCAATAATCAATATACCAACCCCTTCTGCTTATATAATAAATTAACATTAATAATGAGTAACTGCTAATTGATTCTATAGTGTTTACAGCTACAGCTGTGCGTGTGTGTGTGTGTGTGTGTGTGTGTTTCTCCCTGGCAACTTGACAACGATGATAATGATGATGTTGATGATGATCACTATGTACAGAAATCACATTATATTTTAAATTGAAAAAATAAATTTATGACACTTTATGTCTTTGTTTAGTTTATTTATTGAGTGACACATTCAGCCTCTGAACTATAAATCAATTAACATTAAAATCACACCAATAAATACCTACAGAGGATCAAAGTCATAACATTTAAATTAAAGATAATTTACACACAATATATTAAACACATCTAGTAATAATCTGCGTCAGTTTCTCCAGATGTTTGTTTTTGGAGAATGAATGAAAATAAAGAAATCAGATCGCAGAGCAGCATGTAGGTGACATTCACCTCACATCATATCAAATACACGGATGAAATGTAGAAATGATTAGATAACAGCTAATTCTGATTTACAGGCTGTCTTTTGAATCATTAAATAATGAGATGCTAAGTCATATTTTAGTATAATCATTAGACTAAAGTCTCCCTCTATGCAGACGACTCTCAACTGTACTTCATCTTTAATTCCAGTAATATCAATCGAGGAAACACAAAAAAATGTAATCTTAAAGCTTCCTTCAGTTAAACTCAGATTATATAATCACTATGTTTGTACTTGTTTGTTTCTTCATACTGCTGCATTTTTGTGTTTGTTGGTTTAATGTCATTTATTTAGCATATTTGTGCATTATAAATATATATCTTTGATTACCACACAGCTTGGCTGGTGGAATTAATCTGTCTACAGGTGGAAAGGCTCTAACAATAGACCACATACAACACCAGCACAAACATAAAGGACATAAGTGCAAAAAGAAAAAACCTACAGCTTCAAATGCTATACAATCAGACCAACCTTTGTGTTTACCAACTGTACGGCTATGGGATAAGTTAATGAATAATAATAATAAAGTTATGATTAGTATGTTCATATTTAAATTTCACACACATACACGTCTGTCATAAATATTTTGTCTGTATGAGTATGACATTTAAATTATTTAAAAGCAGATAGAAAGTTGAATCCTAAGTAGACCTAAGTAAATTATGACTTTAACTTTACGTCATGAATGTATTTATTCATTATTGATCTTCAATACTGAAGCCAGTTTGTGTCAGACTGACCCAGAAGCCGGTTCTGGTCTCAGTGCTGGTGTTGGATGACAGGTCGAACGCAGGTGCAGCCCACGGCAATGAGCCGGGACTCCAGGCGGTAGTGGTAGCTGTCCCCCGCTGACCTGACCCGGCGCAGCAGCAGTACCTGGTGCATGATGGGTTTGGACTCCAGGTTCAGGTCCTCCACACCCATCTTGTCCAGACATCCACGCCGCAAACAGCGAGCTTCTGACAGCACCGGAGGGTACAGAGAGTCATCAAGAGACACGCTGCACACGTAGAGAGAGAACAGTAGATATGAGTTAATGGTAAATACAAACAAAACACATAAAGACAAACAAACAGCTGTATTTTTCTTCATAGTGTATTTGAATAAATTAAGATTAACTGCAGTGAGTGTTCTGTTTGTGCATGAGTGTGTGTGTGTGTGTGTGTGTGTGTGTGTGTGTGTTTTCATACTTGTACTCCCACGGGGAGATGGAACTGTTCTCCAGTGGTCTGATGTTTCTGGTGGGAACCAACGTGTTTGGGTCGAGCTCCAGGGAGACTGTTTCGACTGCTGCATCAGATGTCTTCCTATGTTGTCCCCTCGTTGGATGTCTCGAATGGCTCCCACCTTTCGGCATGGCTGTCACCTCCGCCATCATCAACACCATCATCATCATCACCATCATACAGGCAGCCTGAAGAAGAGGAGGAGAAATTTATCAACAAAAAAATCATCCAATTTATGAAAAACTTTCTTTGAAAGCTAATTTTCAAAAGCTTTCTGTTTCAGTTTCAGTTCAACACAAAACTTCTCTGTCTGTTTGTATCACATATGTTATCACATATAATATCTGTGTGTTCGTGTATCGGTATCATAGTGTCACATTTTCACTCTTTCATAATGATCTTCATCAGAAGAATCAATCAAAATGAGTAAAATGACTACGAGCACCTGCACAAGTTGTAGGTGCACAATAAGGAAAATATCAATAAAAAGGCATTTTAACTTTTACAAAAGAAAATCTAAAGAAAATTGTACATTTTGTCACATGTTACATATTCACATACTATTGAGGAACATGTGATTTTCAGATATTCATTATTTAATCCAAATCTATTTCATTCCACACTTTCAATTTTCTTTTCATTTGATTATAATTCTCATCTCTGTAGAAATAAAAGTTCTTACTTTGGTCAACATTTGTTATTTTTAAATGTCCTTCATAATTGACTAATAAACAGACCGTATGGTGATAGCAGAGATATTTCTGCAGGTTCTTACCATCACTTTACAGGAGTTTGATTTTGAAAACATGCTGAAGGTTAAACTCTTCGTAGTTCAGACGTTGGTTTTGGTTCTTCTTTTGCAGATCCTCCAGACTTCAGTGTTCTTCACTTGTCAGTTCAGAGGTTCCTCTGGGTGTGATGGAGGTTCAGGACAGAGGCTGTAACCTGGAGGTCAGAGGGTGTTCTCGAAAGTTCAGGCTGCTGACAAACAGACAAACCGAAATGCTTCTTCTGCTGGTGTCTGCAAAGTGGCCGGTGGTCTTCTGCTTCTTCGCTGGTGTTCTGCTGGACATCCTGGTGAAGCTCTGACATTTATCCTGATTGTCATCCGAGTGTGCGCCGTTACTTCCTCTGATGATGTCACCATTTGTGTATCTTTGATCCTCCTCTCTAGAAACCACACAGACCAACCTGCATGATGAGACCTGATGGTTGACCCACTTTAAAATTTATTCTGCACACAAAAGTTGCAGCAGATTTTCTAGGTCAGTAAGTCTTCGCCTTAAAACATCACATTGTATAAATGCACATTAAGTCTGATTATTATAAAGATTCTTAACATCAGAAAAGTTTGCAGGACGGTTGTACTGATGCTGATCACATCCCTCATCTGGAGACAACAAACTGATCAGATTAACACATTATCTCTAAAATTGTGCAGCTGTCACAATATTGCAATGCTGGATATGAAACTACTAAACTCGGCTCTCATACTAATGAAGTGGAGTAAAACTTTCCCTCTGAAATATGGTGTCTCACAAAATTGAAAGCACTAAAATTTCGAAAGGTAATTTGATCACAGGAGCAACATGTTCATGCATCAAAGTTATGTTTCTTGATGTTGTCTAATGTCTATGTTCACACACTTCATGATAAGAACAAGGTGAGGATGCTTTCAAAAAAGTAAATGTTTGCACAGTCGTGTATTTAAAGTATGAATGATTTTACAAACTGCTGACAGAGTTGGAAGAACACAGTTAAAATATAATATAATATAATATGTGTTAAATTAATTTGTTAAGCAAGTTGTGTTGTCTAAACCTGAACTGTGTCACGTCTCAGGATGTGAAGCTCATTCTGCTGACTCGACCTAACGAATCCTTTCCCTTTAAGTATGACCACGATCATCAGGCAACTCATTACCTTTAATAATAGACAAATACTCATATGGATCATATTTTAACCAGTAACGATTCTGATGGTTTTGCTAGACAGTGTCAATAATAACATAAAAACATTATTTATATGTGTCATTTTGGACGTTTTTAAGGTTATATTTCATTTTTCCAGTGTTTAAGAATTTAGATTTAGATCAGATTTTAGACCTGAATGATGGAGATAATTCACAGAGACATAAAGTAGAAACGTCCTGACGCTGCATCCTGACAGTATTGTTGTCAGCGCTCGTCCCTGCATCCCTCTGATGGAGTCTTTCTGCTGAGTTGCCTCACTTTCATCATATGATGCAGGATGTGAGCATGTTGCAGTGTGACCTGGTTTACAGTTGTGTTGTGACTCAAGTTGTTTCACGTTGCCACGTCATCCTTATTGTATATGTTGTGTTGTTTTTTTTCAGCCCACACTGCCAGCTCGGTTCTTGCCTGGTTTGATGCTTATCAGAGACTTCCTGCTTTCTGTGTCAGTCTACAGCCCCCAAACATCTTGCAGCAACTTGTTTTCATCAGCCACCCACGTGTGTTTTAAAAGAAACACTGAAATGTATTTCTTCTTATTGAAATATAAAAATATGAGAATAAAAAAATCTAAATGTCTGAAAAATATCAGATTTTACTTTGTTTATCTGAGTTGCAAATTAAATAATTCAATTCAATTCAAAGAGAAAGAGAAACACGTTTCCCTGAACAATGCAAATAATCAACTAGAAGAGCAGCTGTTACATGCTGTTTAATGTGAGAGCAGCTATCGACCTCACGAAGTGACATCAGAGATGAATGTTTGTTTAGTGGCTCATTCAACAAACTAATGTGCAGGACAACATGCATGTGCATAATTTTAAGTTAAATAATAAGGAGACTTTAGCAGACAAGCTAATGCGGCTTGCTGATCAGAGTCTGTGGATCTTGTGTTTTGTGTCAGGATGCTATCAGGCTCAGTGTGACCATCTGCTCTGCTGATGAGAATGACACATTTTCACTTTATGCAAGAGTTTATTTGCTATATGGAAATAAGGACTCCAGCTATGTAAGCTGATGATAGAGCAATCTTTAATCAACATAATGTAATAACTGCTAGCAATAACAAGGAGGCGCCATCATGAAACCAAAGATTTTAAAATATACATTTCCTCCTTTTTGGTTCCAGAGCAGAACTGTAAATGATTCACAGAGTAGATATGATGCTGTAGGAGACGCAACATTTAAATTCAGACTTTAACAGAGTTCTGAAAGTGATTGAAGAGACTCACACATTGGGATGAATTTATTTACACAGACAAGATTGTAAACCAAAACTGGATTCATTTACATCATGAAGGCAGTTTGAAGGCAAAAGTGACCATTTAGCATCCAACAAGTTGTTTTTTGTAGCATAAAAGAGCACACAAAGGTGGAAAAATGTCCTGATATTGCAGCGTAAACTGATCTCAGCGTTCTAACTCATTAAAGGGATGTAGTGAGGTGTGGTGTGTTTGATGATCTTTCTAGGACTGCTACTGTTGTGGTGACTGGAAACACCATCAGAGGGTTTCAAGAGGAGTTGTTGCTGAAGCTGGAGCTGAAAGCTGCAGTGGGGGATTTCTGAACACAGAGACTGATGTGGTCTCTGTGACCCACAAACACGGACTGACATCCAGGAACACAGAATGAGTCCATTCCCCCCATAACTACTAATTTCCTTTACTACCTATTTTCTACCTTGTAACTTCTTGAGATCATTCATTCAGGTGTCCATATGAATACTGAACCTTGCAATCATCCCTTCCAGTTCATACACACACACACACACACACAAACACACATACACACACACACACACCGACGTCATCATGACAGAGCAACACTATGAAAAGTCATGAAACTTTTATTCTGAATTTCCAACCAGTGACCACAAACCTGCAGATGTTCACTGATGCACATGAAATGATGAAATGATGAAATAATGAAATGATGAAATGATGAAATGATGTGGGAGACATCTCCGCAGCTTAAATCTCCTCATATCATAAACATATCATAAATGTTCACTGTGCTGGATTATCTCCCTGCATCAGCCTGTATCCAAGGTAACCAATCTAAAAGCTTATGGATGATTGAAAACTGATCAGCAGTGATTGACATATAAATCATATGTAGTTTGTGGGATAAAGGTTGAAAAAATGCTGGTATGTCCCTTTTAAAGCATCACTAGGTCATTTTTAAAGGGACACTCCACTGATTTTACACATTAAAATACGTTTTCTTCTTCAGTGGTTCTCTTTAACCTGTAATCATTGCTCCTGTTCATACTGGCTGTTCAAAGATCTGCTTCAAATGTGCTTTCAGTGTCAGTGATGGAGGTTCAAATCCACAGTGTGTCCACACAGTCATTTAAAGTAGATGTGAAGCTTCTCTGAGGCTTCATCAGTGTGAGTTAGTCATATCAAGTGGATATCTGACACATTTACAGTCTGTTTAGCATCAAATTCCCTCTTTGTGTTTCCCTGTTGAGCTGTGGTGGAAGTATAGGAACAAAAAGAGGGACTTTGGCTCTAAAAACACTGTAACGTTGAAACATATCTGCTGGATTTGAAGCTTCAGATTAGCTTCACATAAACTTTAAATCCATGTTTGTGGGTTTAGTCTCCATCACTTCCATTGTAAGTGTATTATGAAGGGATCTAATGGTCAGTATGAACAGGAGGATGATTTGTTCAAGACAACAAGTTATTGTTCCTGAGACAATGAATCCTACTGATTTTGGTGAGATTGATATTTTCTTTTGTCAGTTTCTGTATTGATTAAAAAACATTTTACCTTTAAAGCATTTCATAGGTTTGCAGCTTCCTACTTGTCTGATATACCTGTGATGTATAAACCAGGACGGCTCCTCGGTTCCAGGCATAGTGACTTGAAAACTCTTAAAACTCTTAGTCTTGTTCATTTCTTCATTTTAGCTCTGTTAGAATACATTGTGTGGATTGGGAAGATTAAGAAAAATTAAGAAGATGTTTCTGATATTTCGTAGAAACACTTCTCAGTATAATTCAATACAGTTCAACAGCAGCACAAACTACAGCCTCCAAAATGACTGTAAGACTAATTCTACACCTTTTACAAACTATGTATATTCATTGCAGGACTATTGTATTAGACTAGATACGTTTTACACTCACTTTCTCACTCAGTCACTTGTCGAATATTAATGACATTGGCACGTCTTCGGCCTTGCCGCTTCTTCTTCTGTTGAGTTTTATGGTGGTTGACATTACCACCATCTGCTGGACTGTTCCTTGCACCATCTACTACTTGACATGTGTGGAAAGTTGCAAAAAAGTGAAAATCACTATCAGTGCCTGAAAGGTTAACCCAGTAATTTACCAAGAACAGCAGAGTTGTTGTAATTTGCTGGTGTGTCATGAACATTAAGAGCCTCCATGTGTCACGGGACGTTTCATGGTTCATGTGAAGTGCTGACACCTCTGACAGTAACTCGTAGCAGATTAAAATCTGGAAAATTATCAGATTAATTCTCGTTGATTATAGTTTCCTCTTGCAGTCAAATGAGGTCAGACAAACTTTGCTGATGTCTTTGATAATAGAAATCCTCTCAGTTTAAACCTCAAACTGACAACATCACCAAAACCACACACGGCCCCCACTGACTTCACAGGGTTTGACTCCATATATGGAAACAGGAAACTGAATACTAACAACAGAGAAACACAAACTGTTGTCTGAATGATCGCTTTAGTTTATTTTTAAGATTAGAAATAATCTTTTCACTTGTGAAACTCACAAAACCACTGATATTAAGTTTTTGAAGTCAGAGTGAAAGTTTGAATTTAAAATGTAACAAAACAATTTACCAACTTATAAAATACACATTAAGAATCAACACAACCCACTGATACAAATATGTTGTCATCTTAAATTTAACTTTGTATTTCATCTTTATATACGGTAAATTCTTCGTATTGAGTCGGTACAACTTTCTGTTTTCCTCCACAGAGATTTTAATGTTCAATAAAAGACAAATGTGACAAAATAAACAAGATAAAATCATTTATCTGTTAAGAACAGAAACTCGACTTGTGAAACTCGACTCAAAGATACGATCGCTGCTGATTTGATAACAGAAACAAGTGTCACAAACGATGCATTGTATACATATAGAAGGTTTTATAATAGGAACGCTACATTATGAGCATCTTCTATATACAGTATGAAGTATTACTCAATCCACCATACTAATACTGTAAATACAAAGTGTAAAGAGGCTTGAAGAAACAGAGGCAGATGGTGGATTAACTGTCTCATTCCTGCAGAGAGCAGTGATGTGTATTTCATATTCTATTTGTGCTTTTAATACAGAGTTGAAAAAAACTGGGAACCACAAGCTTCATGCTATGAAGGAACCAAGAGATGAGTGATTTATACTCACCAGCTGCAAAATAACAAGCAAATTCATTGATCCCGTCAGCCATCGCTTTCTGAAGCACACACGCAGCACGAGATGGGCGGGTGTGTGTCTGCACATAGAGACACAATGCAGCCCAGAATACACACAGAATGATACTTTACTATAGTACTGCTGTGAGTACTTCTGGCTGCATTGTGTCTTCTCTCACACTGATCTTTGTACTTCACTGTTGGACGATGCTGTGTAGTAGTTTGTATTTTACCAATTTCTCTGATAATAAAGTCAGGATATTATAAAGATTACAATATTGAAAATGTCACTCAAAAACTAAAAATGCAAACTGGATTATAGTACCAGAACATACTTTGTTTCTCCTTTCAAAACAATAAAAAATGATACAATCCATTATCCTACATTAGATTATGTCATGTATGCTAATGCTGCTAATCATGTCCATTCGTTGAAGCAGTTGACCGAGGACGGAGCCTTGTGGAACTCCGGTTATCAGGTTGCATGGTTCAGACAGGCTGCCAACTTCAGGTAATGAATATATATATATATATATATACGGTATATAAATACAAAACTGTCTGACTGGCTTCTTTCAGCAGGTTAATAAATAAAAGCCTGGTGACGAGGACATTAGAGGTGACAGACTGGAGGAGAGTGAAGGTCACGAGTTCAAGGTTAGAGCTGACAGAAAATAAATCAGCTTTTAGTTCAATAATCAAATAATCTTCTCTGTCATTCTCAAGTTTCAAAGTTATGTAGGTGAGAAACGGAGTAAAGGTTGTCTTTAGTGGTTTCCTCAGTCTGCCAGAGATGTTATCACGAACTAAATGTGCCATTTTCAGTTTACAAGCTGAGACTGAGTTTCATTAGTGTGCAGATGATGATGGACTGCAGAGATAACGACCTGCAGGAATCTCCCCCATCATCTCCGCTCATCAGCTCAGAGATCTGGTGTGATCAGAGAGGGTCACAAGTCACCATAAAGACACACAGAGAGAAGCTGGACAGGACCACAGAGACGGCATGAAGCTGAGACGCAGCGTCGGCACCCTGCTGCTGGTGAGACAACTTTATTAACACACTGATAAATACAACTGATTACAAACTGCCAACAGCTTTACAGCGATTCAAAAAGAAGTAATGCATGGAAAGTATCTGAGTAAAGTGAAACAAAATGACAGTTCAGTCTAATTATCTGAATATCAGCATTCACACTCAGTCAGATGATTAACATCCAGTTTGGGTTAAACCTCGAGATACAAACTGATAAACAAACTGACTTTAGCTATAATTTGACCTTATTTTTATATATATATATTCCATCTAAATTTAAAGAAAGTTAAGGAATATTTGAGGTGAAAGTCAAGAAAAAAAACATTTTTGATAATTAATTTACTGATTTCAGCTTTAAATGTGACTTTATTTAATGAACATTAACTTTAACTCTGGGTAATTTTAAAGGATTAATCGATTAATAATCATTAATAAAGATACAGTCCTAGCAGCACAACATATACAAGAAATAGGTTGAATTAATTAATGAAACACTAAAACAATGAGTTGTTCTATTACAGAGATTAAACTTTTATCTTTTAAACTAGTCTGAGGATTTAACTGCATCTTGGATGTTTCTACACGTCCGTCATAAATGAAAAGCTCATCTGTAGATGGTTGTTCAATATTTCTGGTAAAATAAAAACAGCATCGAGATTACAGCGCTGCTTTTCTCCTCTTTTAAAAAAACAAAGTCACCTTCATGTTGGAGTTTCTTTGACTTTGGCGTCATTGATCAAGCTCAAGTAGAATCATTGATTACTGGGACATCACTTCCTGACAGTTCACAATCAGGAAGTGGATTTAATAAAAGTTTATCTTTTTAATCTACGCTAAAATCTCACATTTACAATCACACAGATGCTGTAGTTGGTCCGCTTTGTGTTTCACAGAGATGAATCTCACCACAGCTGTTATTCAACTCACCTCCTGTACTCCTCAGATATGTTGCAGTGCATTATGGGTAGTGTCCTCCACCAGGAGTAAGGTTTCTCCTTCTTCTGGATGTAATTCCCTGTTGTCGTTTTCCTCGGCCGTCTCCTCCTTGTCTGAAGGAAACGGGAACATCCACAGCAGATCTCTGTCTCCGTGGAGCTGGAGGTCAGTCACTCACACACAGTGCAGGAATGAATCAGTGAACATGTTAATGAATGAATGAATGACTCCTCCTATTAGTTACTTATTTAAGTAAATGAAATGTATCCACATACACACACAGTTTCAGTTTGAGGTTTTGCCAAAATCCAGCTGAGAGAAGCAATAAAAACAGCAGCAAGTTATTGCTTTTATTTGCCCCGGGTTTTGTCTGTCAGGCATAATAAAAGTTGCTCTTCCTTATTGGCTGAGGTTGAATTCAGCCTGAGAAGAAGAAATTAGGAGAAAAGGACTTCTACACAGACACTTGAGTCAAACAGTGGTGGAAGATAAAGGACGGAGCTCTTAAAGCAAATAAATACAACTAAATCCATCATAAATGAAACAAAACAGAGATCAGAACAACAACAACAACAACAACGATCATAGAAACCATATAACAGTTATAACTGTATAACTATATAACAAACTAAACACATGGTTATTACTGCTACCACTTTATTTATCTTTATTTATAATAAATTAAAAATGTAGATGGACTTTTATTCTCTTCTTTAATTCTTTAACCCTTGCTTTGCTGTAACCTCCCTTTTCATATCTTAGTATTTATTTTATTAAATTTCCCCGTTGTGGGATGAATGAAGTACATCTAGTTTAATCATATAGCTCACATGTTCCTTCTCCCTTTAATGTAAAAGCATGTGTTAAAGGTGGTGATTTCTGTGAGCTCAGAAACACTAAGTTTCCTCTTTAGTTTCATCGTGCTGATGAATCAGTTGTTGTTGTTTGTGCAGATTCTCCACGGTGAAGAACCGGATCCCCTCCACCCTCTGGGAGGCCGTCTGCAGCAGCAGCTTCTGCTCCAGTCCCAACTCGGGTCAGATGGAGCGACACAACCTGAACTCGGTCCCCATCTACCAGAACGTCCTGGTCCTGAACCAGCAGGAGGGGGGACGCTGCTACACGGCCACGTACCGCTCCGTGGTTGTCGGCTGCACCTGCGTCTGGGCCCAAACCAACCAGAGCTGAACCGCCCGAACCTGATCCATCAAAACAACAAACAAACAAAAATAAACTAAATCTGAAATTCAATATATTTTATATTTACTACTTTTGTCCATAATTTCCCTGTCACTGTATTGGATGTCAAACCTGTGTATGTCTAATTAAACCACACACGTGTGCAGAGTACCTACTCAGATTCGTAGTAATAATATCAAGTTTCAACAATATTAATAATAAATAAAAAGCACTTCAAATCTAATCCAATTGTTAAAACTGATTTTTTATATTTTAGTATCATAAAAACAATCCATCCCACATGACATGTGATATGCATTAATATAACACATACAGTAAATAACAACAACAACGACTGTTTGGGACAAACAAGCTTTACTCAGAAAAATAAAAATAGGTCAGAAGACGTTTTGTCTAAATCAGAAGTTTTCAGTGTTTGGGACGCATGTTCCTGGTTCGGGTTAGCAAGGACACATCTATCTTTCTATCTATCTATCTATCTATCTATCTATCTATCTATCTATCTATCTATCTATCTATCTATGAGAAGAAATGTAAACCAACAAAATCAAATAAATGATGATATGATGATGATACATGATAGTAGTGATAGTGACTGAATAAGTGCACAGAGTGTAACAGTGAGTGTAATGCAGTGAGTGTAATGCAGTGAGTGTAATGCAGTGAGTGTAATGCAGTGAGTGTAACAGTGAGTGTAACAGTGAGTGTAATGCAGTGAGTGTAACAGTGAGTGTAACAGTGAGTGTAATGCAGTGAGTGTAACAGTGAGTGTAATGCAGTGAGTGTAATGCAGTGAGTGTAATGCAGTGAGTGTAACAGTGAGTGTAACAGTGAGTGTAATGCAGTGAGTGTAACAGTGAGTGTAACAGTGAGTGTAACAGTGAGTGTAACAGTGAGTGTAACAGTGAGTGTAATGCAGTGAGTGTAATGCAGTGAGTGTAACAGTGAGTGTAACAGTGAGTGTAATGCAGTGAGTGTAACAGTGAGTGTAACAGTGAGTGTAACAGTGAGTGTAACAGTGAGTGTAACAGTGAGTGTAATGCAGTGAGTGTAATGCAGTGAGGTGTGTGTTAACGTCAGCAGTATGTCGAGTCTCATGATGTCTGAAATCCTCCGCAGAGAAAAACTCATTCAGACTGAAATCAGCTCTAATTAGCTGAAAACAAGAACACATTGTGGAGATTAAGTGTGTGTGTGTGTGTGTGTGTGTGTGTGTGTTTGTGTGTCACCATGCATGTGACAGCGGCCAGTCTGCAGGACTGAACAGCGAACAGGTCGTTGGCAGAAGGCAGAGCAGCCTCCTGCAGAGCAGCAGCTCACATCCTGACGGAGAACTCAGGTACGTTTGTTTCTTCTTCGTTGGTCGCTGTGACCTCTGACCTCTGACCTTTGACCTTCTTAGTGTTGATTGTGATTTAACATTTTTCTGTTTTTCCTGTGAACGGTTTTCTAATCCTCTTAAAGGTTTGTTGGTGTGTTTGCTTGTTTGCAGACACACAAGAGAAACACAGAAAACACAGATTTTAAACTGAATTTTGCATGATTTACTTTTTCATTGAAATGCAACAAACTTAAGTTTCTACCAGCGTCTGTTAGATTTATGATCACTGTCACTATTTCAAACTTTACTTTTTTCTCAATGTTCGTCAACATATGAACATGATTACCTGAATAATCTGAATAATGGCAGTTTCATTCTAAAAAATACAATACCCATGATCCTCAGCTACTGTTGCTATGGAGAAGAATCCAGTCAGAGGTGTAAATAATGTAAAAAGTAATACTAACACACCTGTGTACTCCTTACTCACCTGTTAAATCACCTACCTACCTGTGTACCTACTAACACACCCGTCTGCCCCATAGTTACATATTAACTACTTACCTGTCTGACCCAAAACTCACCTGTTGAACCACAAGATTTCTTTTAATTGTTTTGGCTTCATACAGATCGACAACATTAAAAGACTCGTCCTCTCCCATCATGCCTCGGGTGTCGTTCGCCCCTCCCTCGCTGTTTCTTACCTTTCTCCCTCTGCTGGCCCGCCTCCTGCCCTCCCTGCCGCCCACCGTGCGGGACGTGGACGTACCCCCTCTGTTTCGGGAGCGCTTCATCCTGTCGGGGTACCGTCCCGTGGGCCTGACGTGGCGCTGCTATGTCCTCAGCCTCTTCCAGATCCACAATGAGACGCTGAACGTGTGGAGCCACCTGCTGGCTGCAACCTGTGTGATCGCCAGGTTTCTGCAGTTCACTGTCTTCCAGGGAGGGGTACTGCAGCGTCACCGTCCTGCACAGTTTGTCTGACCTCCTAGTCTCTGACCGCCATGTGTTTGACCTTCTGGTGTTTGACCTTTGACCTCCTCAGGGCGTCCTGGGTTTTCGGCTACAGGGTCCTGAAGGTCAGGGTTTTTCTGTGGACGCCTCCTCGCTGCCTCTGGTACTCTACGTCTTCTCTGCCGTCACATACCTGAGCTGTAGGTGAGCCATCAAAGAAGCTTTAGACTTTAATCACTTTATTTTTAAAATATATTTAAAGATCCAAAAAATGTTTTCAGCGGGGACCCAGATCTCATCCTGGACATCATGTATGGAGAGGCTAAAGGTCAGCGGGGGGTTGAAAAGCTCAGCTGTCACTAAATGAGAATGGCTGGTCCATATTTTATATTACAGCCTTATTATATGGATGGATTTATTTCCTCAAAATTCTACACTTAACACCCAACAATGACAACTAAAGAAAAGTTTGTTTCAGATTTTTGCAAAAATTAGAAAAAAACAAAGAAATCACTTGTACATAAGTGTTTACAGCGATCAAACTCAACCTGGAGCTCAGGTGCTTCTGTTTCCACTGATCATCCTATTTCTAGATCTTAATTTTGGGTCCAGCTGTGGTAAATTCAGTTGATTGGATATGATTTGGAAAGGCACACACGGGTCCCACATGTTGAAGGACTTGTCTGGAAACCTCAGACAGGATTTCTGCTGCTTTAAAGGTTCCAATGAGAACAGTGGCCTCCGTCTTCTGTAAATGGAAGAAGGTTGGAGACTCTTCCTAGAGTTAGTTAGGGAGGGGCCAATAACCTGATGGTCACTCTGACAGAGCTCCAGGGTTCCTCTGTGGAGAGAACGGACGGCCATCACTGCAGCTCTCCACCAATCATTTGTACGGTAGAGCAACCAGACAGAAGCCACTCCTTAGTAAAAGACACATGGCAGCCTGTCTGGAGTTCACCAAAAGGCTCCTGAAAGACTCTATGAGAAACTAAACTCTCTCTGATGACGTACCTGCTGTTGAAGGTGCTGCAGCATCGCTGTCTCAGTGAGAAAGATAGAAAAATATCTTCTTTTAGCATTTTTAAGAGCTAATAGACACTAAAAGAGTTGAGTGATTATTCTCAACCCTCTTCAGCTTACATGCAGTAATTTGATCAATTGTTAAAGATATTGATTAGTGCCGTTTTCACTGACTCATGTTGCATGTTGCAGCGCTGCTGCTCACCTGCTGCAGTCTCACTCAGAGCAGGCACATTACTCGCTCTTCTTCCTGGACTACGTGGGCGTGGCCGTCTACCAGTACGGCTGTGCTCTGGCTCTGTGCCTGTACAGCTCGGACACCGCCTGGACACAAAGCATGCTGGGAAAGGTCTGTTTATGTATCCTCAGGTGATGACATCACTCATGATGCGGACAGGTGTGCTGATGATGTCGGTTGTTGCAGATCTTTCTCCCGGCCGCCGCCCTGCTTGCCTGGTTCTCCTGCTCTGCCTGCTGTTACGCAAAGCTGCGTTTCCGGCGACCGTACCCGCTCCACAGGAAGCTCTGCCAGGTGGTCCCGATGGGCGTGGCCTACCTACTGGACATCAGCCCTGTCGCCCACCGCCTCGCTACCCACAGCTGGACGAGCAACACCGCGCTGCCACTGCATGGCCTGCAGGTGGCACTTCCTACTCACAATCTGTGCATTGTTTTTCGTTGTTTTTGTGTGTGTTTATCTATATAGCACTTTGTACACAACACAGCTGATCCAAAGTGCCCTACAGCACTGGGAAAATAATAATAACAAAAATAATAATATCCAAATATGACCCTGTCATTTCTCCACCAGGTGGTGCTGTTCCTGCTGTCTGCATTCTTCTTCTCTTGCCCCATACCTGAGCATTTCTCCCCCGGCCGCTATGACATCATTGGTCACGGCCACCAGCTCTTCCACCTCCTGCTGTCCTTCTGCACGCTGGTCCAGCAGGAGGCGCTGTTCCATGACTTCCTGTGGCGGCGGCCGGCACTGGTCAGAGAGTTCGGAGAGGAGCGCCTCCTGCTGGCCTGTGCCTCCTTCCCCTGCCTGACGCTCTGCTGCATGATGACAGCGCTCGCCATGAGGCGGCGAGCTAAAGAACAAGTGATGAAAGAGCAAAGATAGTAGAAGAAGAAGAAGAAGAAGAAGAAGAAGAAGTGACTTCATGGACACAAATTACTGAGGGATTTATTTTGCCTTATGGAGACATTTATTTAAATCATGAGGTTTTTGTAAATGTGTGTTTGTTTGTGTTTCCAGCATTTAAATGTCTTGTTTTGTCTGACAGTCTAAAGTTAATTAGTTTAACATCCCAGAAGACAAAGAAAACATTTCTGATATTTCTGTTTAGGAAATGAGGACTAAAACAATACGTACAAAGAAATGTAGAAAACTTATAATGGTGATAATCATGTTTTGTTTTATGTCTTTTGATAAACAAAAATATTTTGATTTAGCAAAAATGTATTCGAACCTTAGTTAACTTTTACTAAGTCATGTCTATTAACTAATTATTCTATTGACTATTTTTAAACTCAATAAGTTTAAAAATAAAGTTCAATAAGTGTCCTGCAGCAGATAAAACTGAAGCTATGAATAAACAGGGAACAATATATAATAACTGAACCATAAACTGTACGATAGATGTTGTTACTTCTCTCCTCTCACTTCTGCAGGCTTCGCTCCACCAGTCAAGCGGTCAGTGTCAGTTTCGGTGTTTGGGTGGAGCTGCAGATAATGTTCCAGTTTCGAGCTTAAAGAAACTTATCAGTCCCAGCTGCATGTGGTCAGAGGACCTGCCATAAACACTACAAACACCCCCACCCTCCTTTAGTACTGAAGGATATATTATTCACATATATTATCATGGCAGAAAGAATTTATGCAACTATTTGGGACTGAACTTCCTTTGACACTTTCATTTTGTACTGATGTGAAGAGACAACAATAACATTTTACAAAAGGTTTGCCAAACAGTGTAAAGTCCTGCTTCCAGTGTTCATTAAAGCCAACAAACAAACTCCTCCTGGAGTCACTGGAGCAAGAGGGAGACGCTAGAGGAAAGATCATGGGGTCTCTGGTAAACAGGAATAGTCTGGAGGTGTTAATGAATCAAGTGTTTACAGTAAAGAGTACAGAGATAAAAATACAAGATTGGAAATTTGATCAATAAATGAATAAAAACACATCTGCATCCTACAGAACTATCTGATGGACATGTTTCATCTTGTTAGCTAACAAGCTAGTCACCAACAGGACCAAGAAAATATCTAAATATCTTAAATATCTCTACATGTATTCAATAAAAAACATGCAAACATGTAAATAAGAAAAAATGATTTTTCTTGATGGAGCGAGGCTAACAGTTTCCACCTGCTTCCAGTCTTTGTGCTAAGCTAGGCTAATGGACATGTCTGTCCTGGAGGGTAAAGACTGTCTGTCCATCAGCCTCATATGTGTGCAGCATATTTACAGCGTGTCTGTTTCTTTAAGCAGCTCAAACAGCAGACTGACTGTTTGTTCAGTCTGTCAATGAGTAAACCTGCAGTCAGAGAAACTCCCACACACACTACTTGAACCTGAACACACCTCTGTCTGCACACACGGACACAGGTAGGCTTGGCTTTCACTTCATAATCTATAGTTAATAACAGTCAGCAGTTATATTTCTGTCATAATCAATAAACATATTAATATATTAACAGGTTCAGTCTCCGTCAGTTGTTTAATCATGTAAATGTTGAAATATTAAAAGTAATAACAATAACATATTTTCAGGGGGACTGGTTCTGTTATTGTAAATATAACTAATATACAGAAGAAATAAGTAATTCAATTCAATTTATTTATATGAATCACAACAAAAGTCGTTAGAGTTCGGGTTAATTCACCCACGAGCAAGAAAAACAGGAATAAATCAACAAGTCATTATAAACACACATTTTATAGATGATAATATTATCAAACGATTGCAGACATATTTTTAAAATACTGAAGGAGAAAACTGAACATCTGAGACTGTATATGATGTTCTTTAATATTTCTAGAAACATATCTATACTTTAGGATATTTAAAGTTTTGCATGTCAGGTTTCATATCCTGTTGTCAGCATGCATGATGATAGTCATATACATAACAACAACATATTGATATACAGTATGACATAAAAACTTTATCTCTTTGTATGAAATATTTATTCCAACTGTTAGTAAGTAAAACAGCATACTATAATACAGAAAAATATATGTTAAATCATATATCATATAAAGACACGTGTGTGACATCTCACATGCAAAATATAATATTTCAAAACATGAAACATGGATTTCATATGTTGTTTTTGTTGAGGATGAACCTGCAGGAGGGTTTTAACAGGAACACATGTTAAAGTTACTGATTGTCATCAGATCGTTGTGCACAGTGTGGCCTGTAGGTGGTGCTAAAGAGGAGCTTTACTCTGTACGGTGGCCATTTCAGGACATATCAGACTCTGCTTGTCACGCTCAGCTCTACAGACTCAGTACTTTAACTACATCAAGATCACAATACTTATGTACTGTTACTGCAGTACTTATATACTGTTACTGCAGTACTTATGTACTGTTACTGCAGTACTTTAACTACATCAAGATCACAATACTTATGTACTGTTACTGCAGTACTTATGTACTGTTAGTGCAGTACTTATGTACTGATACTGCAGTATTTTAACTACATCAAGATCACAGTACTTATGTACTGTTAGTGCAGTACTTATGTACTGTTAGTGCAGTACTTATGTACTGTTACTGCAGTACAGTACTTATATACTGTTACTGCAGTACTTATGTACTGTTACTGCAGTACTTATGTACTGTTAGTGCAGTACTTATGTACTGTTAGTGCAGTACTTATGTACTGATACTGCAGTATTTTAACTACATCAAGATCACAGTACTTATGTACTGTTAGTGCAGTACTTATGTACTGTTAGTGCAGTACTTATGTACTGTTACTGCAGTACAGTACTTATATACTGTTACTGCAGTACTTATGTACTGTTACTGCAGTACTTATGTACTGTTACTGCAGTACTTTAACTACATGAAGATCACTATACTTATGTACTGTTAGTGCAGTACTTATGTACTGTTACTGCAGTACTTATGTACTGTTACTGCAGTACTTTACCTGCCCAGTCTTTATAGGGTCTGTGTTTGTTCTTGCTTCACCATCAGTAAACTTTGTCACACATTCCTCAGATAGAGCGGCCGACCTTCATATGACTCACTTCCTGTGCTCTCTATTCACGTTTCTTTTTTCTCTCTCTGTTCTGTCTCAGTGATCATGGCTGCCGTCGGAGCAGAGGTCACCGGCCTGATGTCAGGAGTCGTTGGTTTCTTCCTCCTCCTCTTCCTCCTCTCCATCTTCCTCGCAGCTCTCTGCAGCGAGTGCAGCAGGTCGGTTCAGTTTGTTTCTCGACTTAAAGCAGAAGTCTGATGATATTCAGCATTATGTTTACAATGGGACTCACCTGTTATTATTGCAGATGTGTCAGGATGCAGCATTTAGCTTCTTTGAGTGATACCTTAGATTTTGAATGTAAGTCTATAACTGTGCTGCAAGAGATCATTAGATGACCGTATTCAGTATTTTTTCACATGTAAAACTACAACTTGTGCACCTGTTGTGTTCTTGCTGTTCAGGTTTTATGAATAAAGTTGTCCTGATTTGTATTTTTGTGTCTTTTGCAGAGATTCACTTGAGCTGCACAATCCTAAAGTAGACAAAAGTCCTTCAGCTCTCATCCGAGTGGTAAGAGAGGATCTTCACTGTAATACGTATATTCATGTGTTCACCTTAAGTCATCCTTTAATGTCATGTTGATTGGCAGGTGAAGCTGGAGGACGTGGCGAGGGAGAATCCAATGATCAGTGAGATCCAAAGTGATGAAAAAGGTGAGTCAACTTTTAAACAGTAACATGTATCTAAGATGTGAAGATGCAAAAAGAACAAATCATACAATCAGATAAGGAACAAGTGAAAGACGGTTTTCATACATGTTCAAGAGTTTCATACATGTTCAAGAGTTTTTATACATGTTCAAGAGTTTCATACATGTTCAAGAGTTTCATACATGTTCAAGAGTTTTTATACATGTTCAAGAGTTTCATACATGTTCAAGAGTTTCATGAAGTCTTTAAACCCTAAAGTGTCAAAGTTCCTCGAGTTTCTCAAGTGATCCAAAAACAAGAAAATGTTCACAAGCAGAACATTTACCCTGAAACACATCCTTACAGTATTATCACCATCATAAATATATATATAACTAACATATATATTTCTGCTTAGTGTACTTCCCACCTATGATGAGCTTTTCAGGAGGAATCATCTGTAAAACAACCACATAACATCTTGAACTTGAAGCTGAGCTGCAGTCTCACATTCAGAGATTTCCTCCAGTTTCTGTTTTTAACCGTCTGCAGAAACACGTTGACTTCAGTTTTGTGTCCTCTAAAAAAGAGAAAAAGTCAACAAACATGGAAAATGATGCCATTGGTTCTGCAGGTAACCTGATCACATGTTCTGCAGGGAACCTGATCACATGTTCTGCAGGGAACCTGATCAGAATATGATTGATCATAATCAACAACAGAAGCAATCATCTCTGTTTGAAAAGCCTGAATGTGTTTTGTCTGTTTGTGTGTTCAGAGTTTAATCCTGATGAAGGAAACTCAGTAACGTTCACTCCATGGAGAAGCCACCTGGGGGCGCCACAGCATCAAGGTGAGTCTGTCTGATGAATCATAAATCATGTTCTCACAACCTACATCCTGACATGTCAAACACAAGTTAAACTAATGATTAATTCAACAAATTGCTTCCATGAGCTGTCGGGTAAAAATGTAGTTTCTGCGGTGACACTGAACATGTAACAGTACATGTATGTGTTGGTATGTACTGCTACACTTGATGGATTGATTAACTGATCAATTAATCGCTGCATCTCTTTTGAGATTTTACATTTTGTAATTTAAAAGCACCTTTAGATGCAACATCTTGTTTCTTTTGACACAAAACATTTAACAGAGAATTAAACTATAAATGATAAAATTAATTTAACAAAGAACTATTGATAAAAACACACAAACTACCAAAGAAAAGTTTATTTGCACATTTGCTACATATATTTTAATGCATTAAAACATTAAATAATAAGAACAGAAAAAAATAAATGTTGATTTTACAGTATAGAAATACAAAAAGTTAATATCATAAATTAATAACTGATTAATTGATCAAAATATTCTTGTTTGTGTCTCGCAGATCTGAACAGCGCTGCCCCTCCAGACTCCGCCCACATCTACAACACCATTGGAGGACGTCGAAGCGCCGGCGATGGGTCATCAGTGTCGACCAATCACGAGCCAGCGGACAAGGGCGGGGCAGCAGATCTGAATGACAGTGACAGGAATTCAGTGTATGCACGAGTTAGCAAGAAAATAAGACTGACCACGCCCCCTGTCATCACACCTGAGGTACAGGTGGTGGTGGAGGAGGAGGAGGAGGAGGACGAGTCATCACCGCCACTGCCCAACAGGGAGGCATCGCTGGAAGGCTGACGATGACGATGACGGACTAAAGGAGTCACGAAAGACCGAAGACGAAGAAAGAAAAAGGATGAAGAAGGAAAAAGAGAAACGTGAAGGAGCGTAAAAACATGAAAGATGAAGTCCATGTCTGCTGGATGAAAGGACAAAAGAAGAGACGAGGATGAAGGATGAAACATGAAATAAAAGATGAAGGACAAAGGAAAAGAAATGAAACGGAAAGACATGCCGGACGAAGGACGAAGGACGAAGGACGAAGGACAACATTCACATGTGTCATGAATCAGCAGTCAGTAAATGAACAGTGAACATGTGTTTGTTGCTGTAATCATCCTCCTGTTCATACTGACCTTTAGATCCCTTCATAACACACTTAGACTCAAGTCCTCCTTCACATCTACTTTAAATGACTGTGTGGACACACTGTGGATTTTAACCTCCATCACTGACACTGAAAGCACATTTGAAGCAGATCTTTGAACATCAGTATGAACAGGAGCAATGATTACAGGTTGAGGAGAACCACTGAAGAAGTAAACGTATTTTAATGTGTAAAATCAGTGGAGTGCCCCTTTTAAAATGACCTAGTGATGCTTTAAAAGGGACATACCAGCATTTTTTCAACCTTCATCCAACAAACTACATATGATTTATATGTCAATCACTGCTGATCAGTTTTCAATCATCCATAAACTTTTAGATTGGTTACCTTGGATACAGGCTGATGCAGGGAGATAATCCAGCACAGTGAACATTTATGATATGTTTATGATATGAGGAGATTTAAGCTGTGGAGATGTCTCCCACATCATTTCTCTTCTGATAATGAAAGAACTGAGATTCGACTTTGTTTGTAGAAACAGTTTTTTACTTTTGAGATTTGTTGCACCTCCCTGATGTGACGGGAAATCATTTCATCATTTCATCATTTCATCATTTCATCATTTCATCATTTCATGTGGATGTGCATCAGTGAACATCTGCAGGTTTGTGGTCACTGGTTGGAAATTCAGAATAAAAGTTTCATGACTTTTCATAGTGTTGCTCTGTCATGATGACGTCTGTGTGTGTGTGTGTGTGTGTGTGTGTGTGTGTGTGTGTGTGTGTTACAACATCCTGCTGTGATTCACTCACTTTGGTAGAAAATAACTCAGCTGATGTCAGTGTCAATCAGCTGATGAATCTTATGAATCTTAATTTCTTTAATAATATTTTTTGCTCGTCTTTGATTTTTGAAACAAAAATTCTAAATATCCAGTCGATCACTTCTACTCGCTTTGTTAGTTCTGTCAAGTTAAGTTTTTTCTTCATACATGTAGCACATGATGAGCACGATGTGTTCAGCATTAAACTGTCTGTCTTTACACCCTCGACTCAAATGAGGAAAACTGGGAAAAACTAAAGAAAGCTCAGGAAAGTCACACGGCTCCACTGGGTCACATGACCCTTCATCAGGAGGAGTCTGGGTCAGGGTTAGTTTGTTTAGAAACACTAGTTGATGACATAAAGACTTGTTGTGCTACATATCACAACAAACTGGGTTTATAATAAACTTTGAGAGTTTGTATTGGAGTCTGATCAACAAACATGTTTACTGTAAACAAGCGACTGCAAACATGATCGCTGTTATTAGTCTGAGTGAACACTGGTGTGAACGAGGAGCTTAAAGTGAAGAATCAGACTGAGTTAATCACACAGAGACGATCGCTACAGACCTGCTGACCTGATCAGCTGATCAGCTCTGACTGATGTGATCACACAACAAACACTTCCTGTACTGCAGTAAACGTACCAATACCATGAAACACGCAGCAGTAGTACATAAGAACACAAGTATTATGATCCTGATGTAGTTAAAGTACTGCAGTAACAGATGTGTTACTATATATATTAATATATATATTACTATATATATTAATATATATTACTATATATATATTACTATATGACTTAGTTCACTTGTTTGTCTCTTTATGATTTGCAAGAACTTGATTTGAATTGTTGACTTGAAAATATTAAAACAAGTGGAAGTGATAATAATTGATTAATATTCTGTTGATAAACTAATTAATTAATTGATTATTGTTGCATCTTTACATCTCTTATTCCATATTTCATCCTTTGATTTTTTTGTCCCCTTTTTATTTCAGTTTGGTTATTATTTATTAATGATTATTAACATTATTGTTATGAAGTAATTCATTATAATAAGTATCATTATTGATATTATTGGGATTATTATTATATATACTATACCGTGACTCAAACAGGGTGAAATGTTCCTTTAAAAGCAGCGGCCATCAGCACGTAGACCAGTGTTGCTACGTGCAGCTCCGCACACACACACACACACACACACACACACACACACACGGTTATGTAATCAGTGTTGGACTGATCCCCGCCCACAGGCTGCTCTTTGTTATCCTCACATACACACAGACAGTATTGCAGTACACACAGACAGTATTGCAGTACACACAGACAGTATTGCAGTAAAACATGCAGTTTTAAGGTGACACACTGACTGCAATAATATAATATTCTGTGTTTTATATCAACATTATGAACTTTATTGTATTTTTACTACAAGCTTCAGAAATACTGGACACAGTTCATACATGCAGACATCTGTACTCTGGTGCAGCTGCAGTACTGCAGTAATATCTGCAAACATACACATACATACATACAAATATTATAACAATCAGACGCAGTATTACCCTGTGTGATACTACTGTAATACTGTATGTAGTACTTTTACCACATCTGACTGTTGTTTACAACACAATAACTCTGTACTGCAGACAGAAATATGCAGTAGTATTACAGTAGTACTGCAGTAGTATTACAGTAGTATTACAGTAGTACTGCAGTAGTATTACAGTAGTATTACAGCAGTACTGCAGTAGTATTACAGTAGTACTGCAGTAGTATCACAGGAATGTGTTGTCCTGAAATCACCAACAGTGTGTCGGTTGTGTTCAGTGTGTTTCACTGCAGAAAGTCGGTAAACAACAGACCTCAGTGGGGTGTGTTTCTGCACGGCTGAGCTCCACCAATCAGCGGCCAACTCCTCCCCACGTGGTTTTCTTGTTTACTACGAGGCTGCAGAGCCACCGCTGAGGCTGATGGGAAATCCTGGAGTGGATCAGCGGTTCAAACTTCAGGAGTCAACATGTACAGTTTGATATTCTGACAGGTTCGTTACTGTAACACTGTGAAGTTAACACAATCAATTATTTTATCTCCACTGAAGTTAGCAGTGGGCTAACAGGAAGTTAGCAGTAGGCTAACAGGAAGTTAGCCGCTGGGGCACATGCAGAATGTGCTGTGACATACACAGAGATGCACCTGGTGGCTCAATCATCTTTATGATCATTTATATGTGAGCATCATATTACATCAGGTGATAATGTTTATGATGATGATGGTGAGTCGGCTTTCTGTCCGGCGGTGACGGAGTTGAAGCCGCGCTGGGATCAGATCCAGTCCGGGTGTTGAGTCTTGTGCTGCCTGCTGGTGTCAGACTGGCTGCAGCCTCCAGCAGCAGCTCACACTGTGGACTCAGTCAGTCTTTGCTGCTGCTGGAAGTGTTGCTGTTGCTGCTGCTGTTGTTGTTGTTGTTGTTGTTGTTGGTGTTACTGTTGTTTTTCTGCTGGACTTCTGAACTGCAGGTATGTGATGACTAATGCATGCTGGGATTTAATGTCTGTCTCTTTTTTTACTGAGTTTACTGGTGAATCCAGAGAAGAAGCATTTATTAGAAGTATGACTTGACTTCTGTGTTTCACTCTGAGGCCAATAATCATCAGTATTGATCACAGATGAATCATTTTCAGACATGTTGCTGTGAATTTGCTGCTTTTCTGTGTTTGTAACTTGAGTCTCGTTTTGTTTTTGGACTCAGTCAAGCTGAATAAACAGTTTGAAGACTCACTTCAGAGTTAAACTAATTGATCAGTATTGGAGATAATGGCTTTAATTTCAGCTGTTTTTGTGTTCATTGAGTGCTGAACTCTGCAGTGAAGGAATCTGATTGGTTCAGAGCTCAGACAGGGGGGTGTGTTTGAACAATGTGTGTGTGTGTGTGTGCACGTATATCTTATATGTGTTTATATGTATTTTTCTTGTATTTGTATGTTTTTTTTCACATTCACTAAATGTCCAAAGGTATGTGGACACTGGACACTACTTAATGTCCTTGTTTTTCCTGGTTTAGCTCCAATGATTGGATGAATGTTAATGCTTCAACTCTGTCAACAGTTTCTTGTTTCAACATGACAATGCCACCGTGCATGAAGCAGCTCCACAATGGTTTTTCCAGTTTGGTGTGGAAAAAGCTGCCTGGCCAGCACAGCCCCATCCAGCACCTCGTCTCACCAAAATTATGTATATAAATGTCAATAGTAAAGTGAAGAAAACCACCACAGTTATGACATGAGTGAGAAATTGTTAATTACCTTAGAAGATTATTAGTATTAAATGTGTGAGTAAAGTCTTCACTGACGTTGTATTTAAATATCTTACAGTATAAATCCGGCCTTAAAGTTCCCCTCCAGACATTTATATGAAATATAAAAACTGGAATAATATCTGTACAAGTTTGATTGTATTTAAATGTCTGCAGTCAGATTCAAACATCAGGTGCTTTTTTACAGATTAAGGTGTCATTAACACATACGTGTGGACTAACACATGTGTCCATGTCTGCTTGTTTGTTTGTGAGTCAGTTTGTTTGTTTATTCTCTGAGTTTCATTCATTCAATGTGGAAAAATGTGGAAACTCTGAGCTCTGAGTCACTGATTAACAGGAAACCTTTGGGGGGGAGGTGTGTGTGTGTGTGTGTGTGTGTTGGGGGCAGTTTGGTAATGAAGGTGTTGTAATCATCATCAGTGTTGGCAGATGTAATGTACTGTAATGAAGACACAAATAACAGTTGAACCCATCTGTTCCATTCATTTTAATCCTCTGCTCAGTTTGTTACCGTTATATTGCTGTAACACGCACACACACACACACACACGCACACACACACACACACACACTGCCTGTAAATGACACTGCTGCCTGTGACTCACTGTGATTTCACTCGGAGACACTTTCGCTCAGAGCTGAGCGTTTCTCCAGCAGCCATGTTGAACTCAGAGAGTTTTGTAACAAGATATTTTTTCTCATTTCAACATTGTTTGAAATATTTCTATTTCTGCATGTTGTAACAAACATCTGCAGTGGATGCACATAAACGTTTGAATCAATCACAGCGTTTGTTCTGATTGGTTCACGTGTCGACACGCTGCAAACAGCTGACGTCACTGTTTTATGGTACATATGTAGTTTTAATTGGTTGTTTAAATGTGAATACAGTCAGATGTGTTTTAGGGCCAACACAGATTGAAATCGGTTGTGGTCGTTATCAGCGTCTCCTTCACATTACAACACATTCACCATTATGACGAGGAAGAGTGAGGCCTGTTTTTACTCTGTAGGGCTGCGTATCAAACTCGAAGCACGTCTGAGTATCAGAAGCTGTGAGGAACAGAAATTATTTAGTTGTTCAAAGTTTCATTCGACAAAGATCTTGTTCTTCTGCTTGAGTTCACTCATTGCATCTTTTGTCATTAAACAGACATGTTACCAAAGACTCGTTTGGGGAAGCGTTCTACACTCGGGGCGCTGGTAAGTCCGGCAGCTGGGCCGCGTGCCGACCCGGAGACAGGCATCACCGTGGCGACGGCGGCAGGACAGCAGGCTGTCAGCAGGACCAAAGGTCATCCTGGACTGAAGGTGAGAGGAGGGCAGGGAACCTTACTATTATTCAGAAACTACATCTCCCATGAGTCTTTGCTGCAGTTGTATTATATACTTGCTGTCACAGTCGTGGTGTCGTTCTTGCTCAGGTGTATTTTCAGTGCGGAGGTGAATCTGCAGGTGTGGTGGATCAGATCGACCTCATGCAGAGTGACGTTTCTGTCTGGTCGTCATCTCATCGCTCCTCCTCTTCCTCCTCCTCCTCGGTGCCTCCATCTGGGAGCAGATCTGTCTCCTCCTGCATCGACGTCCCCAGAAGGTGTGACATCATCATCTCTATCTGTGTTGTTGTTGTTGTTGTTGTTGTTGTTTTATCTGCCGTCGGTGACGTTCTGACTCTGCTCTCCTCCTGCAGTCAGAGGAGTCCAGAGGACGTGGAGATGGATGAGATGATGGCAGCGATGGTTCTCAGTAGTTTGTCCTGCAGCCCGCTGCTGCATAGCTCCGCCCACCCAGACCCAGCAGGTACACAACAACAAACAACAATAACAAATAACAACTACTACTGGAACTATCCAAACAGCAAACACCAGCAACAAGTATAACTACAGAAACAACCAACCACAACAATCACATCTACTACAACAAACGGCTGTGTGTCATCAGCAAACCTGTGGAGAGAGATGCCATAGAAAATATTGATATATTGGCTAATATTGATCCTTGTGGAAGCCCACATATTGACCAGCAGAGGAGCGAAATGTTGGAAAAACTAAAAACTTTAAAATTTTAAATTTTAAATTTTTAAATTTGTGCTTAAAAAATGAAAACAGTTATCAAAATAGTTGTTAATAATCTTCAATTGATTGACTAATCAACTAACTGACTAAACTTGCAACTCTAGAAAGAGAATAATTTTGTTTTATTTGAACTTTTAGAGGCTTGTTCCTCACTAATCGAGGGTCTAAGGACAGAGGGCGTCGCCCTGTACAGATTGTAAAGCCCTCTGAGGTAAAACACAAGAAATTGAGAAAATTCAGATTTTTTTTCAGTATCCAGAATGTGTTTTTTTCCTCTGTATCCTATCCTGTCCTGTCATCTCACGACCCCTTTGATTAATCCAGTGACCCTTTGTGGGGTCCCAATCCCCAGGTTGGGAACCAATGCTCTAATCTAATTAATCAACAGACCAGTCAGTAGTAAACTGTTGGTGTGTTTCAGCTTCTCTTGTGGACTTCGGAGCCGGCGAGCTCTCTGACAGCGGCAGCAGTGGTTACTGGAGCGTTGGCCATGGCAACGGGAGCCCAGTGCCCTCCCCACCAATCGCAGAGCCGGACATCAGCCCGGCCACACCCCCTGACGAAGGCTTGGACATGGAGCTAGAGCAGGTGCTGTTCAATGAGCCTGCGCCACGGAAACGCAGGGTGAGCAAGAACGATGCCTTCAGTGGTTCACTGTAAAATAGAGCTCTAAGTGTGGACACAGTGGGCAGGTAGCTGACGGTGTGTTTTCTCTTCCAGAACTCAGTGAAGGTGGCGTACAGGTGTCTGTGGCCGACCTGTGGGAAGGTGCTGACATCAGTGGTGGGAATAAAGCGTCACATCCGGACGACACACCTGTGGTGAGACTTTGTTTACTGCTTCTGTTTGTATGGAAGCTCAATCTTGCCAGAAAAATGTTCATAAAAATAGAAATAAATTTGTGGCTGAATATTAATGGCGGATTGCTTTTATCTCATTGATAATATTCATAATATAATATTTACCTTTTGACCTTTGACCTCCTCCTCCTCTCACAGCCGCGGTGGTGAGCATGAGCGTTGTTCCCGCAGCGAGGAGGATTTTTACTACACTGAGATCAACCAGCGGCAGCAGACTCCTCCCCTTCCTCTTCTCTGTGGCCCCGCCCCTTCCCCCACCTCACTCTCCCCCACCTCGTTCTCACCCCCGTCCCCTCCCCCTCACTCCCCTCCGTCCCCCCCTCCTCTGGCCTGCAGCGCTCTGAGTCGCTCCGCTCCCTCCTCCCCCGGCCGCTTCTGGCAGGTCCAATCAGAGCACTCCTACCAGGTGAGGCGGGGCTTAAGATGAGTGATTGACAGCATAAGACACATAACATTATTTAAAAACACACAAACTCGACTATTAGAATATTTACCTTCTTTATTTGCTATCTATTAGACAACTTAAATATAATAACGCAACAAAAATATCCTTATAAAATTAAACCAGTTAAAATACTGTAGTTTGTAATATTTGTTAAAACTTTTAAAATAAGGTTAAAATTCACTTTTTTGTTGTATTGTATACCAATTGTGGATAATTATATGCAAAATTAAGATAAAATGTGTGTGTAATATTTTGTTTTGTCGTTTTAGGCTCCGCCTCCCAGCCATGTGGAGCCAGCAGCAGCTTCAAACACAGCTTCCTGTCGCTGGACGGCCCCGCCCACCACCTGCCACAGACAGGTAACATCTTAACCGGGTTTATTCTGTGCTATACTGTAGCTGACAGGTTTGAATAACACCAGAGAGATGCTTTAAAACAGGGGTGGTAATAACGGTAATAAATAATAATAATGATGATAATAAAGAAGATTCAGCAAACTGACATAAAAGTTCTGCAGATTACGTTCACACTGATGCAGACTGAAACTCTTGTTGGGGCAGTTCTAGACTTTCAGTTAGTTTCTAATTACTGTTTACTTCAGTTACTCTTAACACCAACAAGAGAAACACAATCTCTGGATCAGTTCCTGTTTTCTCTCAGTCTGAATCCTGCACAGCAGTCTATTGTTGATTTCTTCCAGCAGCCCAAGGAGCCTGTTAAAACTGGTTTTATACTGGAGGGGGGTGGAGTGTGTGTGTGTGTGTGTGTGTGTGTGTGCTCCTCCCTAATGGTTTTCATTCAGCAGGAAAATCCCCTCAATGTTTGTGGTCACATTTTCCATCAGTCTGCCTCAGTACAGTGCTGCCACCTACAGGCAGACTAAGGCAACAGCAGAATGTTTTTACACCATAGAGGACAAATTCAATGATTGCATTTGCATCCTGCATTTATCTAAAGATAATATGAAGTGTTTTAAAGCCAAAGTCCCTCTTTTTGTTCCTATACTTCCACTCCAGTATGAACAGGAGCAATGATTACAGTCACTGTTCATATGGACACCTGACTGATGCTTTAACACACTGGAAACATGAGATGTGATGATAAAACTCAACAGGAAGGACCAGGAAGACACAGCAGGGTGGAAATGACAAAGAGCTGAAATAAACATGTTTCTCCTCCTCAGGGATTGTCGTTTCGGGTGCGTTCAGTCAGTGTAGGAGAGCAGTGGCTGCAGCAGCAGAGCGCCCCCTGCAGGTCAGTATTTACAGCAACGTAATGCTGCATTCATGTTATCATATAATAACCAGTTCTTTAAATAACATTCACATCAACATCCAAGTCATAATTATCCCACAGAAAGCTAATTTTGCTAATCGCTCTCTTTCTCTTTGCGTGTCAGGAGGATTCGTGGTGAAGCCAAGAAATGTCGTAAAGTTTACGGCATTGAGCACAGAGACCAGTGGTGCACGGCCTGCCGCTGGAAGAAAGCATGCCAACGCTTCCTCGACTGAACAGAGAGGAGGAAGAAAGACAGAGAAGAAGAGGAAGAGAGAAGGACTCTCAGCTTCACCTGGTGGATGTTTTACACTTTCTTATATCTGAAACCAGAAATATTTCCTTTTTGTACTCTTTCTACGTTTGCTAGAAGTGTTTTTTATTTTGATTCTGAATGTGTATTTTGTAGATGTTGTCATCTTAAAGAACCTGTGTCCTGGGGCAGCTATGTATGATGTGACCTTTGACCTGGTCACCGCTGACTTTTTAACGTCCGGCCGACTCTCCTCGACCTCAGTGTCAGGAGATATTTTACATGTTTATCAGCAGATTCATATACATTCAGTCACCATGGAAACAGATGAGGATGAGAGGGTTAGCTGGATGACTTAACCCCGAATCTTCTCAGGTTCATTCATCAACTAATCAAAGACAAAAACACTGCACTCACATTTAAAAGAGCACAGAGTGATTTGATTTGAAATTCTTAAAACGTCGTCTCCTTTTTCTCCTTCATGTAAAACTCTTTAAGACTTTATGAATGTACATGTTGTTCATTGTTGTTGGTACACAACCCTGACGCACCAGCGCGCCCGTCTGACAGCTCTCTAACTGCAGACGGCTCCTCCACATCAATTCATTCAGTGTTCAGGACTTTGCACGTCTGAGATGCGATTATCATCTAAACCTGGTCTTTTGCTCTAATCGTGTGTCTCTGGTCTCGTGTTGGATCCTGATGACAATCCTGACGTGTGGTTTTCGTTCGTGTTGTAGTCACATGGTGCATTTTTACTTTAAAGTACTTCACACAGCGAAACACTGGAAAGTTTAATCCATGCTTCAAAAGATGTGTTGATCAGTCAGGGAGTTTCTAATGGAAAACACTATCCAGGTGCATTATGGGAAATGTAGGAGCCAACATTCGACCCATACTAGAGACCACCAGTCAGGATATGTGGTTTTAAAACTGTCTCCTTCAGCTTTATGGATTCTCTGTAGACGTTCCCAGTTTATAAATATTTATGTGACTGTTCATTTCATTGAAATAATGTTTGTTTGGTTATTTACAGACAACAGTATCTGATCATCTCTATTATCTACATTAATAACTGAGCTAACTGTGAACTCGCAGCTCTGTTATAGATTCGGGATGTAGCTCTCTATGCAGTTAAACATCCAGGCAGCTACTTCCTGTTTACTGTTGTCATGTTTATTTGTGTTCCCCGATCTCTCCAACAGAGAGAGAAGTTATCCAGACCCACAGAGAGAAACAGAAGTAATTTATCCTTTAAGGGAGATTTTCCTCCAATTGTTCTTTTTTCTTGTGTAAAACGACAACCGAGCAGCCAGAAGACACAGAAACAAATAACCAGCAGACTAACAGTTTGAGAACCACTGATGGAAACACTTTGTGGTGTGTTCAGGTGCAACTTTTATTTTAAAGTCAAGAATCATTTCATTCCTCTCGCTTTATTTCCCATCAGTCCTTGCTTCACTTCAATTAGTTTGGAAACAGAAGCCATTTCTACTCCTGTCTGTGGAAACCACATGCAGTATTGATCACAAATATACACAAAAACACTGAACTACATATATTGTATATGTACGTATATACGGGGCCGTATACGATATCTAGATATTCCTGAAGCCTTTTAAACGTTCAGATTTCAGACCTTAAATGTCTATAAATCATAATTCTTCTGTATTTATATGCTGTATGTCCTGTTTGTTTATGAGCAAAAAAAGAAAAAAAGTAAATGTTGATTGTTGTAATGATGTCATTTTTAAAATGCACTCTTTTTTACGAGATGTGAAATCCTGATGTGGTTATAATAAACTGTAAAAGCTGGTTCTTGGTTTGTTTTGACTGGTCACCTGCTACAGACTTATTATGTTTAGATGAAGTTATTATTATCCTGAAAATGTCAATCAAGTTTCCCAAAAGCCAAGATGGCGTCTTTTAAATGTTTGTTTTGTCCATAAATCAAAAGATCTTCAGTTTACCGTCACAGAGGAAAAAAGAAACTGGAAAATATTCACATCTGAGAAGCTGGAATCACTTTAAACATGAGTAGAAACAAATGTTTGATTATTAAAATAGTTGATATAAATAGAAGATTCATTTAATAGTCAATTGTTGACGATTTAGGCGCTTCAGATGTGTAGATCCATAATGCAGCAGCATCAGGGAGGCGTCTGATCATCCTGAAGTTATTCTGAAGCAACAACAAGCCTGAACATCCAGCCAGAGTCATAAAGAACCAGAAGAACCAGGAGAACCAAGAGAACCAGGAGAACCAGGAGAACCAGGAGAACCAAGAGAAAATGTTTTCCATTTTTACTAATGAACTGATGTGAAGAGTTCATCACTGAGTCTGTGGTGATTCTTCAAAGTGCCTTTAAGCTTTATTTAAAACACTGTTGAGTTTCAGCTGAGTCGAGCTGAAGGAAACTCGGAGCCTCTGTGTGTTTTAAATAAAGTTTTATTAAAGATGATCCAGCTCAATAATTACAGCAAACTGAACAAACCTGTAAACTGATAATAATAATAATAAAAAAAAATGCTGCAGATACAGTGACTGGTCCACTCTGACACACACACACACACGCGCACACACACACACACACGCGCGCACACACACACACACACACACACACTCACTCAGCTGTGACTCTGCTGTAATAAATTATATGTACAGTCCAGGTCCATCTGTGACTCCATCTGACAGCAAACACAGAGACACACGTCACTCTGCAGCGTTGGAGCCCGAATCTGCAGAGACAGAAAACAAACAAACAAACAAACAACGGTCAACAACAAGGAAACTTAACACAGAGTAAACAACCAACAACACAAATCAAGTGTGTTCAGACTGCACGCCGTCATCACACACACACACAGTGACTGTGATAAACAAAGTAAACAAAGTACTGAGAATAACTGAATGTTTTGGAAGTTTGTTGGTTTAATTTAACTTTTTGAACTGTGTGAAATAAACTGAGAAACGAAGACAGAAAATATGATCAAAATTCATTTACAAAAAGGTGAATTAGTCCTGTGTGTGTTTGTTGAATCTGTTTGTTGTCATTGTTGGACTTCTTTCTTGAATCAGAGTTTGAACTGTGCTGAATCTCAGGCTTCAACTAAGGATTATTTTATTATTCTTTAATTTGTTTCTTTAATTAATTGATAAATTGTTTAGCTGAAATCAGAGGATTTTAGCATATTTTCTTAAAACAAAAAGCCTCAAAATAATTAATTCAGCTAATTTTCTGAACAAATAATTCAAGGTGAAAGTTCGTTTTATTTATTTCATTAGGAGTTATTGATCTGAACAGTCTGAAACTGTCAATATATTTTACTGAAGCGAGTAACGTTAGCATGTTTGTGACTCACTTCCAGTTATATTGTCACTCATCTACGACTCCGGCAGGCTACGGCTAAGCTACGGCTAAGCTACGGCTAAGCTACGGCTAAGCTATGCTGTGTCACCTTTCAAATGGCGTTTTAGAGAATCGTTGATTCTGTTTTTGATTCAAAAGTTTGCTTGTTTTGATTATTTTATATTTGGATAATTGGGCTGCTCCAGGACCAGGGGAAACCAATTTCGTTACATCCCATGTTTACATGTGTTGTAATGACAATAAAAAATCCTTGAATCCTTGAATCCTTAAATTTTACAAATTTGAAACTAAATCGTGACACAGCCAGTAATGAACATTTTAAAGTTCACAACCAGAACACACCTGAATCAAAAGTTTTTATTTAAACCGTTTTAAAGAGGTGTGGATTTATCTTCACGTCGGAGTCCATCACCTTTCTATGAATTATGGTTTATATGAGAACAAAGAAAACAGAAACACCTCAGTACAAGTCAAACAGTTCAACAGCAGCGCACACTTCAGCCTCCAACCAGAGCAGAAAATAAACCACCACCTCTTCAAAAAACAGAACAAATACCTGCGATGCATCGTCTTGCACAACATAAAATCAGACGATGGCTGAAGTCGACTCACTCTTTCCGTCACAAGCGACAATCTTGACCTTGTCGACCTTCACCAGGTCGGTGACCTCTCTGAACTCCACATCGTTCAGAACAAACGTCCACACGTTGTCACAGAACCTGTAGGTGTTCAGAGAACCCTGGAGGACGGGAACAGAGAGGGACGATGAATCCTTGATGATGAGTGTATGAACACCGTACATACATTAATGCAGAGCGGCATACAGTCTGCAGACGTCACAAAAAGCACGAAGTGGCCTTTAGTGACAGCAGACGCTGCTTTCAGACACGTTTCGTGTCGACTTACCCTGAAGTTGACTCTGTTGCGGACTCTGTTGGCGAGAGCCGTGTTGATGGCTTTATCAAACTGAAGGAGGACCTGCAGAGCGAGCTGAGGAGTGATCTGCTGAGTCTGAACACACACGCGCACACACACAGTGTTGTTGAATTAAAAAGTTCCCACTTAGAGATGCAGAGTGGAGTGAATATTTATTAAAGCAGCAGGACACAAGAGTTCAACCCTTAGTAATTATTCACTAAACCACTATTAGCTGCATTTCCTTAAATATCTGACCGCTCTCTCGTTAAGATCAAGTCAGGAGAAACATCAGCTGCAACTAACGAGTATTTTCTGTCATTTTGTCTAATTTGAGAAATTACAGAAAAGTGTGCCCATGATAAATTAAATGTCTGAAAGTCAGAGATGATCAGTTTCAATGACATAAATCTGGAGCAGTTTTTGCATGAAAAATAAAACATTATTTGATTATCATGTGTGTTACAGATTATTAGTTTTTCCTTGTTTATTCAGCACATTAACTCAAGATTGAAGATACAACAATTAGTCAGAAACTCTTCGCTGCAGGTTTGAAGCTTGTATGTGTCATAATTATTAATTATAATGAAGATAAAGGACAAAAACATTTTTAAATGTTTGAACTTTTTCATGGAGGCTGCGTTTTATCAACATTCAGTTGACTTTTGCATTAAAACCTATCGTGTGTTTTACTGACTTTGACTCAAAGGATAAAACTTGTTTGTTTGTTTGTCTAAAATAATCATCTCAACATTGTTATTGGACGCTTGATGTTTTTTTCTCATATTTCTGGTGTCTTTACTAATTCAGCCTTTTGTTTCCTTTAGACTTAATAATTCAACACGGTCACATGTGTCTGATAATAAACATACCGACATGTTAAATTGGCACCAAGATAAGTTTAAACCAACTAACAACTAAAAAGTACTTTTATTTACTGTTTACCTGCATGACGTCAATGCCATATAACCGCCTGACTGCATACAGCAGCTAATATCGACAGTTTTTAAACACTACGACGGAAAACGTGAGAATATTTCTGTTTACTTCAACCTGAAATCAGAGCTAAAAGCTAAAGCTAGGAGCTAACAGCCGACCAGCGTCTGTGGCCGCCGTTAGCAGCATGCTAAGCTAAGCTAAGCTAGCTGTGAGCTAGCAGCGAGCTAGCAGCGGGTGCTACCTGTATGAGCTCGTCCAGACTCTCCTGCAGGCTGTTTCCCAGAGTGGTGTTCCTGTACAGCTGGTACGCCATGATGGAAACTACCAGAACAAATAACTTCTTACTGTAAACAGCTAGCCTACAAACACAGAGCTAACGAAGCTGCTTCCCTCCCTCTGTGACGTCAAGCTGACGACACGAGAAGACTTCCGGTACTTCCGGTACGTTTTAGCTGGTTCCTATGACAATAAGAGGAACAAAAATTAAATAATAATTATCATGATAATAATACTTTATTGTCCCACTTAAAAAGGCACCAAAACATTTCTATTTAAAATTATTATTATTATTTTTATAATAATAAGACGAAGAAATAATTAATTAGCAAATTTCACACACAACAACAAAACAAAATAACAACAAAATACAGTAAATAGTAAAATAGAAAAAGTTATTAATACATACAAGACAATTAAATCAATTCATGGATAGAAGATACATAACAATGAATATATCAAAATATGATATTAATATAAATGAAAATCTAAATACAATATATATATATTTTTTTTTTTACTTTTTTATACTGAAATCATATGCACACTTATGATGTTACATTTATTTTGGCTACAGTCAGTTTCTATTGTAGTTATATAGTCTTAAACACTGTAATTCATTAAATTCACACCAAAACTGCAGCTGATGAGAATTATCAGAATTATAAAATGAATGATGTCCACTAGATGGCAGCAGGACATCAGAGGATCCAAACACCATCACTCCTCTGAATCCTCCTTCACAGACGTTTCTGTTTTTACAGCAGCTCACAACATGAACATCAACATCACAATTCTCTTTTATAATCTCATTATGTCTTTATTGTGTTTATGTTTTTATGGTTTTAGAAAAACTGCTGTTATTAGTGTTTGGAGCCGTTTCTAAACAAACTAACGTGACCAAACTCTTCATGATGACGGATCATGTGACCCAGAGCAGCCATGTGACTCACTGACAGGCTTTAATAGTTTCTGGACAACAATGGAGGAAGAAGATATATCAGGCTTGTGGAAGAAGTACTTAAATCCTTTATTCAAGTACCAATACAGCAATGTACAAATATTATTATTATATCATTTAAAGAAACGGTCCTGCATTTAAAAAAATCCCACTACAGTATAATGATGTAGTTAAAGTACTGCAGTAACAGTACATAAGTATAGTGATCTTGATGTAGTTAAAGTACTGCAGTATCAGTACATAAGTATAGTGATCTTGATGTAGTTAAAGTACTGCAGTATCAGTACATAAGTATAGTGATCTTGATGTAGTTAAAGTACTGCAGTAACAGTACATAAGTATAGTGATCTTGATGTAGTTAAAGTACTGCAGTAACAGTAGTGACTGATATATTGTTATATATGACATAAGTATTGTGATAATTTAATAATGGTCATAATACTTGTGTACTTTTACTTAAGTAGGATTTTAAATGCAGGACTTTTACTTGTATCAGAGTCTTGCATTACTGTGTTTCTACTTTCACTGACAGTTATTTATCTATTAAAGATGATTTTAAATAACGTGTCTTCATGTGTATGAAGGTAAAGCTCCTCTCAGACCGTGAACGCAGCTCGCTGCTGCTGCTGTAAGTGTTTCTGTGATAGATGATGTTGCCGAGCATTGTGAACGGCTGTTTGCTAATGAACAGATCTGTTTAGCCAGCCGCTCCTCTGACCTTTGACCCCCCTCAGCCTCAGTAAATATAGATGAGCAGAGAAAACACAATTATTGAGAGGAGTGTCAGCGCGACAGAAACAGGAAATGATTAAAAATGATGCAGGAAGTTGAAAAAGTGAGGAGAACAGGAAGGACCGATGATGATGGATGCACCAAACAGGAAGTGATTCCTTCTCTTAACGAAAGCGGATGGACACAAACCTTTCAGGTGGTGTTATGCTGCTTTCATCATGCATCCTTCACACAACTCAGACGGTTGTATGATCACAGAGTCGGCTCAGCGAGGGTTAAACATACATATAACATAACTCGTGAAGCGTCTATAGCTAGTTATTGATTACTTTTAGTAATAGTTTCTAGATTATTCTTATAAAATGAGACTAATCTTGGCAACCAGTGGGTTAATATAACAGAGCAGGGAATGGACCAATCACAGTTATTTAAATAAAGACTGAAGGTTGAATTAATAGAAACTCCATTTTTAAGATTTCCTTTTGAGAAACTAGCAGCTACGAGCCTGAAGAGGCCTCACCTGCTAACCCGGATCAGACAGACTCACTGCTGTAGTTGTTGTGAGATGGAGCAGTGGTGTAGTTTACAGCCTTATTCCAACAAGGATTCAATGTATTTGTTTTATTTAAAAATCACCTTTACATATGATGTTTGGAGTCCACCTGTGGAGAGGAGACCCTTCCTGAAGGAAAGCAGGCATCATTACCTGGACAGGTATCATCCCTACATCTTGCTGTGAGGACGTTTTCAGCAGCAGGTGTGCAGGAGGGTAAACAGCTGAGTAATACAAGGCTAAAAGCTCCTGCAGCGCCGCTCATCTCTCACCATTATGATAATGAGCTCATTCAATATGCAGATTCAGTCCTCAGAGGCTGCACGCAATTAATTGTTCTTGTTGACTCGAGTAATTATTTGTTTGCAGATTTAATTTGGAGATTTAGAAAATGTCAATGCCACGTGTGTGTGTGTGTGTGTGTGTGTGTGTGTGTGTGTGTGAGAGAGAGAGAGAGAGTGTGTTATGTAACCAGACATGCTGCAGAAATAATGCAGCAGTTGTTAATGTGATGCAGCAACAAAACACTGATCTCTGTTGTTATGTTGAACAACCTGAAGTGTGTAAATTTACTCCAGAGTGTTTCAGATGATCAGCTTCATCTGTGTGTGTGTGTGTGTGTGTGCGTGTGTGTGTGTGTGTGTGAGAGAGAGAGAGAGAGAGTGTGTTATGTAACCAGACATGCTGCAGAAATAATGCAGCAGTTGATAATGTGATGCAGCAACAAAACACTGATCTCTGTTGTTATGTTGAACAACCTGAAGTGTGTAAATTTACTCCAGAGTGTTTCAGATGATCAGCTTCATCTGTGTGTGTGTTTAGCCTAGCTTAGCACAAAGACTGGAAGCAGGGGGAAAAGTTAGCTTAACATCAGTCAGGAGTATAAGAAAGAAGAAAGGACTGTTGTCTTACAGCAGTGATCATAAAGCAGTGCTTTGGTCTGTGGCTGTGTGTCCCTCCTCACCACATGACCACCGTGATGCATTTTTGCTGTTTTTGCCAACTGAAAAGAGGATGTTTACTGTTGTTTAGGTGTTTCTAAGTGTGTTAAGTGTGTCGTTTTCACATAAAAACAGCATTTTAACATTTAGACGGATGTAATGCCACGTCTAAGTCACAATAAGCAGCATATTACCATTATCCTTTGTTAAAAATGATATTTATATACGGTACTGCTAATGAAATCATTTTTTCCCAGTAACGGTGTTTTTCTGAATGAATAAAGCAGAGCAGAGAGCTTCACATCTGACTGTCGTCAGGAACAACAAAAGGCAACAAAAGCTTCAGTTCGGGTCAATGAAAGATGCATAAGTCACTTTGTTCTGTATTAAACTGAAACCAAGATGCTTCTGTGACTGAACCAAGTGCTGCCAGAGTATGAACTCAACCAGAAACTGTTTAATGTTGTCGGTATGTTGTCTGTGAACACTTCACTCAACTGGCCAAATACATTAATTCACAACATTTTAAGCCAATTCATGCTTTCTGGGGCTGTTACGTACTTGTAACAGGTGTGCAATAGTAAACACGCCTGCAGCATGCTGTAAAATACAATCAGTGAATATCACAAGCTATGCAGTGTTTTCTGACACAGTTTTACACAGGAGAAAGAAAGTCATGGTACCGTACATGCATACAGTCATTATGTTGAAAGAAAATTTAATTTCTAGCAAAACATATTTGCTGTTGCAATTTAGTCGTAAATACACACAATTTGTTTGCTGTGATAAAAACCAGCATTCTGTAGCGTGTGAACACCTGATCCAGGTAACATGTGTGCATGTAAACAGAGTCAGCCAGGTCACTGCAACACAACCAAGAAGCAAAAATAACACATGAACTTTACAGCCACAGACGTGTCGGACAAAACAAGCATCCAGATGATGTTGAAAATGAAAATCACTCCGTCTTTGGTCGTCGCTGCGACACTTGTTGTCCCCAAACCTGCTGAATTACTAAAAACGACACATATGTGTGTGAGTTCAGAGGTTTTCTACCTCACGGTCTTCGTCTGAACATGTTTACTGAAACAGAAAGCTCCAACATTTCCTCAGAGGAAGACAAACAGTAGTCGTCTGTGTAATTTTGGTGGATTACTCCTTTAATCATTTGGCTCTCTGATCTCATAGAACAAACATTGTCACTCTAATTAGTGGCTTTACTGTTGATTAGTGTTCATAATCTGAAGTTAAACACTGTGTTTCTGTTTGAAGTCTCAGTTCTGTCTGTTCATCCAGCAGGTGAGCTGGAACTATTTCTTGATGAACTGTGTATCCATCCGCCTACTAGAGAGAAGGTGTCCAAAAAAAATTAATTACTGCGATCCGGCTCTGTTAAAATGTGCCGGTTAATAAAAGCTGAGACATAATTATATTTGCAGACGGTTGACCTTGAGAGCTAAAACATAAAAATATGATGGATGGAAGGAACACACACACACACACACACGCACGCACACACACACACGCACACACACACACACACACACACACTGACTTTAAGTTTCTGTACTAAATTATATTATTACTTATTGTTTTTCATATTTACCATATCGATCTGAATCTTCTTTGCATTGATCTCACTGTGTTATAATCCATCCTCTTCTTCCTCCTGATCTCCTGAAGGTTTTTAACTCTTTAACTGCTGCACTCTCGTCCTCTTACGTTAAACTTTAACATCTCATATGTCTCTTCTGTCTGAACGGCAGAAAGCTCCACTTTAAAATTCATTTCTAGAGACAAAGCTAAGCTAGCCACCTCCGGAGACATTTGAAAAGATAATTTTGGCCTTGTGAGGATCCGTAGACGAGATCTCACTGCAATGAAACATCCTGCTGAAGTCTCACTTGTGCAGCAGCAGCTTCCTCCAATCAGGATCAGACTCTGCTTCATAGATGCTTTAAAGTACTGCACACCTTATTCCAGGTAAATATGTTGCATTCATCAGGTCCTGCTCTGATTGGCTGGAGGTGTGGCACCAGCAGGTGCTCATTAATAATTCAGATTTGATGTGATTAGCTTCAGAAACAGCCTGCTGGAGGACAGAGGCGAGTCTGGGCTGGAAGAAAAGATGGATTTAACCTAAACAACTTAAATAAATGTCATATATATATATATATATATATATATATATATATATATATATGTGTGTGTTTAAAATAAACTCAGTATTTACAAAAATAAGTGAAAAAAGGTCAGAAGTGCAGATCTTTAATATGTGACGTCTGTCTGGGGTAAAGATCCTCACAGACTGACAGCTTTAGTTTAAATACAGTCAGGTATCAGTTTAACATCAGTAATCAATAGTTTAATGTGTCTCCTGCTATCAGTCCGACATGATGACAGCGGTTGTATTTCTCTGCTGTCATCATGTGGTCACCTAACAAACCACAGCAAATTACATATTAACTTTCTTTTCCGCTACGCTTGCCTTTTGTCTCTATGATCAGGACTCCACCGCAGTCAGGCTTCCTCTTTAAGATAACTGCTATTGTAAGTCATTTCTTCATACATGACACGACCGACCTCCTCTCAAAGTATTTTAAGAAAATAATCAGACGCATCAATCATGGCGAGGCGGTGAGGCCTGCGCTCATCCTCTCTGTTTGGAGTTAAATGGCCCTAAAGACTAATGAAAGAGCAGACTGAGCTTTATTCCAGCAGTCGGAGGGATTAATCTCCTCTGTCACTGCTCAGTCAGTGTTGAGCAGATAGAGCCATCATTCAGCTCAAAATTAAATCACTATTTCAAATTATAACCCATTTGCAAGAAAGGTTACTCAGCTGAAAGCAATAAGTTTTAACAGCGAGCGCAAAACAAGGAAAAATGTTATAATGATCCTTTAATATTCTTGGAATCAATGAAGGAAAACTTTGAAACTGCAGTTTAAAAATAGTCAAGTAAAAACATCCAAAATGTTGAGTTCATTCTGGTTCTTTTAAACAGAGTTTACTGAGTTGTTCTGAAATTACAGATGTTCACATTTCAAATTTGCACTTTTTACTTTCAACATCTTAACTCAAACCAGGACACGCATGTAAAAATCAGCAGCTCTTCAGCAGTAATCAGCAGTAACAAAGACGCGTTTCTCTGGATCTGTGTGTGAACTGTGTGACTGTTTCCTTTCCCCAAAACATCATCACAATCACAGACATCACAACTTGATATTATTCAGCAAGTCAGTTGATCAAATCAATGATCACAAATGTTTGACTCTATCAGTACATATTTTGATATCAGACATACAGTGAGTGAGCTGGAGCTGAGTTTCACTGCAGTCATCATTAATGTAATTATTACGCATTGTGCTTTACCTGAGTCTAAAGGTGTTTAGCAAAGTCAAAATGCTGTTGGTTTTGTCAACATGTGTTGAGTAGCGTATGTGTAACCTGTGTGTAACGTGTTTGAATGTATGGGTAACGTATGTGTAATGTGTACGTAACGTATGGGTAACGTGTGTGTAATGTGTACGTAACGTATGGGTAACGTATGGGTAACGTATGTGTAACGTGTAAGTAACGTATGTGTAACTGTACGTAACGTATGTATAACGTATGGGTAATGTGTACGTAACGTATGGGTAACGTATGTGTAACGTGTACGTAACGTATGGGTGACATATGAGTAACATGTATGTAACGTACGGGTAATGTGTAAGTAACATATGTGTAACGTGTACGTAACGTATGAGTAACATGTATGTAACGTATGGGTAATGTATGTGTGACGTGTAAGTAACGTATGTGTAACGTGTACGTAATGTATGGGTAACGTATGAGTAACGTGTGGGTAAAGTGTATGTAACATATGTGTAACGTGTATGTAACGTATGGGTAACGTATGAGTAACGTGTGGGTAAAGTGTATGTAACATATTGGTAACGTATGTGTAACGTGTACGTAACGTATGGGTGACATATAAGTAACATGTATGTAACATATGGGTAACGTGTATGTAACGTGTATGGAACGCATGTGTAACGTGTACGTAACATATGGGTAACGTATGTGTAACGTGTACGCAATGTATGTGTAACATATGGGTAACGTGTATGTAACGTATGGGTAACGTGTATGTAACGTATGGGTAACGTATGTGTAACGTGTACGTAATGTATGTGTAACATATGGGTAACGTGTACGTAATGTATGTGTAACATATGGGTAACGTGTATGTAACGTATGTGTAACATATGGGTAACGTGTATGTAACATATTGGTAACGTATGTGTAACGTGTACGTAATGTATGTGTAACATATGGGTAACGTGTATGTAACGTATGGGTAACGTATGAGTAACGTGTATGTAACGTGTATGTAACGTATGGGTAACGTGTATGTAACGTATGGGTAACGTGTGTGTTCTTTGTGTTTCTCTGCGTCAGTTTTTGTTCAGTCTCATACTTTAGACCATCAGTCCACTATTTTTAATAAAAGCTAATGTTTAAAACATTTTAAAAGCATCTTTTTCCATCTTACATCTTTGACAGTAAATGATTCACAGTTACTCACAAACACACATATTCCTCTCACTTAACTCACATAAACACGCCTCGTGTCTGTCTAACAGTCAGCTGTCTGAATAGAAACCTGCTCTTTATTTAAATGTTTCTCAGGTAAATATCATCTGCAGTCAGAGTGTGATGATGGCGGCGGCGGCGGCGGTGGCGGCGGGCTCAGTCACGCCTGTCGTGTTGAGCGAGTGCTCTCATTGAACTGTGGGCTGCAGCAGACATGTCATCAGCCTCAAACGATCTGTCTTTATCTAAAGCTCAGCTCGTCTTTCATCAAGAGGCTCCGGGGAGAGACTGAGCAACGACCGCTGGGATCAGACTCATCTGAGGAGCAGGAAACATCTGATTGGTCGCTTACTGCAGACCAACTGAAGGCTGATAGAGGAGGTCTTCACGACGTCCAGCATGTTAGAGCCAATATGAATACATTCATTTTCAAAAATAAAGGAATAATCAATAACTCCACATGTGTTAGCATGTTAGCTTGTTTTAAAAAGTTTAATTTTTCAAATATTTTTCTAATATTTTTCATGCAATATTTTAAGTCAAGGTGTTGTAGACATAAGAAAAACATTTAAAATATGAGAACATTCACATGTATGTAAAAGTATGGATGCCTCAGCCAAACTCATAATTATAGTTATTTATTATCTGTATTAATATTATTGCAAATAACTAAAAATGATGTTTCTTCTTTGTTTTGACATTTATGTTTTGAGGGATCTGTAAGATGATTGTTGACTTTTCAATATTTAACCAAGACGATCATCTTTCGTTGATTTTTTTATTATTGTTTGTGTTACTGAGAGTAAATATTTAAGATTTAATATTTTAGAAAAATAAATGAACTCTGTTGTCAGTGAACATTTGCAGATATGTTAGTTAAGAGCGTATTTTTTAAAGCTTTAATCGTGGTTTTATAATCCTACTTTTAGCTGTGTGAATTGTTTTTTTTTAATATCTAGTGTATAATTTAGTTAGAGGTAATTTCAAAATGTTTATTGTTTGTGTTTGTTGTTAAACAAATAAACTCAAAATCAATTGATCCATTTGAGTCATATCAGTGAATCACTTCATGCTGTTTGTATGTGTGGAGATAAATTAATTGTACAGTTTTCTGACTTATTTTATTTATAATGGAGTTTTTTTTGTCCACTGGGACTCATTACTGACATTATAAAGTAGAGAAACTAAACAAGGTAAACATGCAGAGTGGTGGACTGTGTGTGTGTGTGTGTGTGTGTGTGTGTGTGTGTGTGTTGATGGATGGACACAGCACTGAACGATCTGTCCACTAACACGAGGAGACACAATAATCTGCTCGTTTGTCGGCTTAACCGGAACGCCAATACTGTATCGACCAAAGTGTCAGCGCAGCGAGGCCTTCATTAACCTGCCATCTGTCTGCCCCCCGTCACACACACACACACACACACACACACACACCTCAGAGTGTGTGTGATGAAGACACTTGATCATCACAGGTTGAAACATCCTCGGATGCAGACCTGATACAGACGTTCAGCTTCGATTCTCCGCAGACCTCCATTAATTATAAAAGAGACGTCTGAAAAGTCTTTTTATTTGTGTTCACACCTTGATATGATTTAACCTGATTACATGTACTGGTATCAATATGTGAACCAAAGAACAACTACCGTACTGTTAGCTGACTAAACAAAATCAAACTCAGTGATCAGTGATTGGTTATTAGGTTATTATTAACGTCCATCACCGCGTGGCTGATCAATAACTCCTGGATGCATTTACACCTGTACGTTCAGCTTCTCACAGTTCTTTGTTATTTCCTTTCTTTCATTGACTGCCTGTAAAAGTCACTCTGCTGTTGACATCCGCTGCAGCTAAACAGTTTAACAAAACGATGTTACGTAACGTTTGCGTGGGTCAGTTTGAAGCCCTGACTTTTGACTCGTAGGCAGCATTTCTACATACGCTCATCTGTTAGTCAGGACTTTAAAGCCCTTCCACGAACATTTTCATGTTCAATATTGCTATTAAATGCAATACAGTGTTAATGAGTGTCACTCGGTTATAGTTATAGATAATTAGTGATAAACACAGAGGCCAAAGCACAGCTAACACTCTGGTTTGAACCTGCGTCTCCTGCAGCATCACAGACTCATCTTCAGGGATCCGTCATCCCGTCGCCCCAGAATAATGAAGAACTTCCTCCTAGTCCAATTTAACCACCACAGGGCCCTTCGGTCCCACGCTCCCTGAACACATCAGAGCCGTAATGCCGGCAGATCGTGTCACTAACTGCTCGGGACTATTTGAATGGCCTCCTCTCTCCTGGCTCTGCACACAGCTTGTTAAATCCCACTTTGTTTGCGTCCCCCATCCTCTGACAGTTAAAGAAGTGACGAATGGCCATTATTATGGAAAGAAGGTTACTTTTATACACGGCTCGTGGCGCTGAGGAGGGGGGGTGATGCCGGCTGCTCCATCACTGTCAGAGAAACTAATGATAAGATATCATAAGACACAGGACGGCCATGTTAAGATGGAGTGGCCTCCTGCTGCGCCTGCATCAGCCGCCGTCTGTCTGCGCTCAGCATTCATCTTGATTCTGCATGGACTCGCACTTATTTTGCTTCACACCTGCAAAAATATATCAAACACTCCCGAGCTTCTGTATATTTATAAGAGGAAGTATCTGCTCAGACGTTTCTAATGAATAATGATGATAAAAGTGTCGTTTTGAATCTTTATTTCTGCACAACTTCACTGTTCTGTAAGTGGACGAGTTGCTGCGTGTTTGCAGATCAAACAGAGACGGATTGACGAGCAGCGTCTGAACATTTTACAGCACAAATAAAATGCTAAATCAAACAAATACATGGAACCAGAGACAAACTGCACCAAAGGTTTCTGTCAGTTCTGTCAGTTTGACCTGATGTGTCAAAGTTGTATTAAACATGGACATTAAAATACATAAACAGTATTTTATTCTACACCACAGCCTCTACTTTTGGTCAGTTTAAAGGGGCAGTTCCCTCAAATTGAGAACATGAGGAAATATGAAAGCAGCAACATGTCTTCTTCATATTTATTCTATTTTCTGTTTCTGGAAGGAAACTTTAGGGGAAAATGTTGTCTGCGATCAAACTCAGCTCAATGAACTCCACTGAGAGCCTAAAAGAAAACTAAAAGTGTGAAGAGAATTTAAAGTTTTAATCAAAGTGAAGCAGACTGATAAGCTATTAGTCCAGGGAGCCGTGCTGCATTCATGGTCCGTTAAAAAACCCTCTCTGGTGGACGGATTAGAGGCTCAGATGGTTTCGTGCTTCAGTTTCTATTGAAGTTGCCTTTTAATTAATTGAAACTGTGTGCTGGTTAAGCCCTAGAAAAACACTTTCAAACACAGAGTCCCATAGTTTTTACGGGACGAACCTCCAGATTCCCAAATCTGTGACGGCAGAGGTTTGGTGGTGTGTTTGAAGAGGATTTTGATTTAATTACCACCACTTGCATGCAGGCAGCAGACAGAGCTGTAAGTCAAAGTTAATATCAAAACAAAATCACACTCTAATCTTTTTATAATTGAATTCTTATTTATCTTTATTTATCTTTCATTCATCTCTCTGGGCAGCTTTTGTTTATTTGATCACCAGTGATGGAAATTAAATAGATAGTAGATATATATAAAATAAAACCTCATGTTCTTTGACTTTTACAAAAATGAACCAATAAGAGTTAACAGAAAGTACACAAGTGGACAGAGACCGAACTGTGTACGGAGTCCCAGAAATGACAAAATACATAAATAATACGTTCAGTTAAATACTTTAAATTTATGCTATTTATACTTTTACTTTGAATTATTTGAGTCATACTATCAGCTTTCTGACGCTGTAAGCTGGAGCTAAATGCTAACATCAACATGCTAACAATAATTAATAATGCTAGCAAATTTCTATTTAGTGTATTTTTCATTATAATTCTCACTCTGTGTTCGGGAGGCAGACACGGTCAACACCTTTAAGAGTAGACTTAAGACTTTCCTTTTTGATAAAGCTTATAATTAGGGCTGGCTCAGGTCATCCCTTAGTTATGCTGCCATAGAACTAGACTGCTGGGGGACTCACATACTCTCGTTCTCTCTGTCTCACGTCTGTCCGTCCTGGGAGAGGGATCCCTCCTCTGTGGCTCTTCCTGAGGTTTCTTCCACCTTTTTCCCTGTTAAAAGGTTTTTTGGTGGGCAAGTTTTTCCTCACTAATCGAGGGTCTAAGGACAGAGGGTGTCACTCCCTGTACAGATTGTAAAGCCCTCTGAGACTAATGTATTTTGTGATTTTGGGCTATAGAAAAAAAAAGAATAAAAGATTAAAAAACTCATTTTTAACAACTGGACATCGAGCAGAAGAGACAACATGTTTACAACATGACACCAGTGTAAAAAAACATCTGGCTACATTATTATTGAGGCTCTTTACACACTGAATAATATCATTTATTTAATAATATTTTGCATTAGCTGCAGTTTGATCCGAAATGTATCTGTCAAACCAGTGAACGGCTGGATCAATGATGACACAAAAAGCCTCGTTCTGCAAAACAGGAACTTGGGTTTGACCGTCACTTTAAATTCAAGTACAGCTGAGTAAATGTAGGTAAAAGCATGTTTATGTCTTTGTAAAAATAGTATCTTTGATATGAAAACAAAAAAAACCCCAATACATTGGAGCCCTCATGGTAACCAATGGCAACAGATGAGAGTCTAACAGCAGCTCTTTATACTCTGAGTCAAAGCCAAACGACTGTGCTGTGTAAAGACCATTATTTCCTTTTGTCCCGTGCTGTATTCTGTCTTTATTATTGCATAACAGAGGAGTAAATACAACAGATTCATCCTCTCTAATGACTTCCTCGCTGGCCGCCGCTCCCTCGACACGCCGCTCCAGTTTGATGAATGCGCCGTGGCGCTGCGAGTCCAGGCTGAAGCACCAGAGGGAGGAACGGAGGAATGTGACAGGATGACCAAAACAACAATAGCAAGAAAACAAAAAGGTTGTGCAGAGATCACGGGAGAGTTGACCAAGGAGCGTCTTGTGTATGAGAAACATTAAGAATGTAATGTGTTATCACTCTCGGAGCTGCCATCCGGCTTCCTCTGGGCTCGGCTGATAATAGAGCGAACACACCACCGCCGACAAGGGCCCTCAACACGCCGCCGCCCTAATACCAACCGCAGCCGCCGCTCCTCTGACAAAAATTGACATCGTCTGGAGAGCAAAGCAATCAGCAGGCCCGGTATTACCAAGCATTTATGTCTGAGCCGAGCCCCGGCACAGCAAATCTTGACCTTAAAGAAGCCTGTTATTCCATTATACTTTCAGACAACTCAGTAACTCCCCCTGAGAGCGACGCCCGGCGGTGATTTACTGCAGGTTATGTGTAGGTTTAATTCACTGATTCACCAATCTGTTTCTCTTAATGCCGCCGAGGACGAGTGCTCCACAACAGCAGCAGAAACACAGGAAGGAAATATGAGCAAAGACTCTGACATGTTGATGTATGATCTGGCAAAGCTGCAAAGCTTCTGTTTTTCAGAGTAAATACTCAGAGATCAGCCACAGCTGCACTGCTAAATGTAAAAAGGTGAGTAAACCGAACTGTGGATCAACGCTGACACAAACCAGAAACACTTACTAACTTATCAGCTGTGAGAGCTGTCGAGCGTCCGCAGTGTGACGAGAAAAGCTTTCTGTCTGTGTGACGGGTCCGCTCAGACCTGCAGGCAGGAGACAGAGCAGCAGGGAGGACATATTAACCAACACATGCTGCATGTAGCTTCTACAACCATAGACTACATATTTCTGTCTACTAAAGTGATTAAAAACGATGCATTCAGGTGCAAGAAACCATGGAAAGACACTCAGTAACGTGTGAACTTAAAAAGAAAAAGAAGCAGAGGTCAGAGCCAGTTAACTGATATGAAGCATGCTCATATTACAGCTAAACCGTGCAGTAAAACGTGTCTCTAACCCGAACAAATCTACATCCAGATCTGATCAGCACCGCCTAGTTTTACTCCTCCAGCTTTGGTCCCGCTCATGGCGCTGATTGGCTCATTGGATCAATCATGTTTTCAGCTGCTGCTCGTGTCATGATGTCGGACAGTTTTTCCGAACATTGTTCCTCATCGCTTCACACAGATGTTTTCATCAAAGTTATAATGAATGTTTGCATTGTAAGATTAACAAAACAACTTCAACTGTCGGCTTTTAACTGTGTATTTGAACTGAATATAAGCCGACAGAACTATACCTGACATCCCAGAGCTGCAGTACGAGCGAGCTGCAGTGTTTCACCAGGACCAACTGATCGGCAGTAACGCAGCGTCCAGGTCCAGAGCCGGCAGCCGAGTCTGGAAATGAGGCTAATTAAGTCTCTGAGGTGAATAAATCAGCTGTCATCTCTGATAAATGACTCCAGAGGAGACGGCTAATAGAAAAGATGTTTCTGTTTCTTTGTGAGAGGAAGAAAACAGAGAAATAAATGTCCTTCTACAGTCAGTTCACCCCCCTCCTTCTCTTATTCCTCCCTTTCCTCCCCCTGTTGTCTGTTTTCACCTGACAGCACACCTGAACTCTTCTTCTTCTACTCTCTTCTTGACCTCCTGACCTCTGCTCTCTGAGGAGACGTGTTCAGAGAAGAAGCAGTGTTGTGTGTATGATGTTTCCTCCGGCGGCGTTTGGACTTGGCGTCCTGGGATCCGCCGTCAGTAAATACCTCCGGGGTCGACCCGAGCGCCGCGGTAACAGCATCATTTCAGCCATTAAAGCTGCGACTCGGCCTTCATTTCCTCCTCCAGCCTCCCTCTGGGAAAACGGCGAACAGTTTAAGTGATTTCTCTCTGAGCGTCCCCATAAGTGCAGCAAATATCCTCCTTTAAAGCCTGTGAATTGTAAAACATGATGCTCTGTGATGTCTCGTTTTTTTTAAAAAGCTCAGCGATCACCGGCCGCCATCCGAGGAGATGGGCTAATTAAATTGGTACTTTTTACAAGTCTTACTCAATAAATCTGAATAAATTAACAAGGCATTACTAAGGCTGCTACATTAAATTTGCATAGTGCATTTAATGAATATGCAACCGCGAGTGGAAAGGTCTGCCACTGTGAACCCCGTCGAATTAGCATAACTACTTCCAGCATGTTTCTTAAATAATGCTCTCATTTGCACATCACTGAGTTGGCTAATTCTGGCTTCAGCGAGGGCGGCCTCATAATTAAAGAATCCCACTTTAATTTTTAATGAAGTTTATGTTACATCAATCCTGACAGTAATGAGGGGGATGTGGAAACAAAAAGGCTGCTAATAATTAAATTCACAAACCAGTTTGAGGGATAATAACTCCTGGGGAGGAATTACATGACTAATTATTAATTAAATATTCATAGTATTGTGCGGCGGCGGCGGCGGCTCACTGTAAGCAGCAGCCTCGGCGCCGGCGGAGCCCAGATGCCAAACGGCTTTTATCTCTGAAGGACTTGAGAGGCTCGTAACGGCGCTCCAGACTGTCGTTAATTATAATGACCCCTACAACAAAACAGGCAGCGATTGGTCGTCGTCTGTGATGTGAAGTGATGTCAGGACAGGCCGCAGAATGTGTTCGAGGAGGTTTTACACACCAGAAGTCATCTAATCTGTCGCTTTGAAACGTGTTTTCCTCAGTGGAAGTCAGATAATGTGAAATCTTTCCATCAGTTAGTTTGTTTTTCTAGTTTTCTGACTCAAAGATTCAAAGATTCGTACAACAAGAGGAACTTGACAGACTCGTCAGGAGATCAGGAAACATATTAGAGCGGATAAATCATAAGAAAAAACTTTAAAAAACACATCAGAGCTGAAACTGAAACTGAAAAATTAACAATCAATCAACAACACAGAAAACTCGATCATTGAAGGAAACGTGAGAATATGAAACGTTTCACTCCTGTAAAGTTTCGTCTTTCAGGTCTTTTTTTATTTTTATTTATTTCTGAAAAAAAAGTTTGATTCTTTAAAGCTTTAAAACTCAGAATAGAACATGTTTAATCAATACATTATATTAAAAAATAATAATAAGAAAAATTGAATTAATAAGAAACTTGAGACGTAGCGGCTGCATTTCCTCTCATTGACCACAGAGGGCAGTAACGAGCTTGTTGAGTCAGGCTTGTAAAGTATTAATAATAAACTCGTCTCCGTGTTTGCAGGGTAATAAGCAGCTAAGTCATCAGACGGCTGCGTGTGGATGAAGTTATGAGTTAGTGTGACCTCTGACCTCTGACCGTGACCCAGCTCAGTTTGTTTCTCTCAGAATGCTAATAACAGGAATCATGCTTCAACATGCCTGGAACACGTCAGCTTGTTATTGGTCAATGATGTGAATGTTAACAGTTTCCTCTCTGTCAGCTCTGTTTCTGCTCCTGAAACATGTAAACGCTCCGTTATGTTCACCAGCTGGTCGACAGTAACTGTGTCTGAAGCCGTTCGGTAGCAGGTTGTGTTCAGTAAAGTTACAGCCGGACAGATAAACAATGAGCTGAAAGTAGGTTCATCACTACGAGACCAACACCGTAACACTGATATCAGAAGAACAGCTTCCTGCTCTTTCTCCATTCTGCTCTCTTTTTACAAACCAACAGCATCTTTTTACTGCTCCTGTTTGGGATCCGGTCTGGCAGCTGGCGGCTGGTTGAATTATCTGTCTGCACGCTGTTTCAATCATGTCACTTTATAGCATCGAGTTACGTAACGTACGTACAACAGAGAGAGTGATACCACCTCATGATTAGCACGTGTCTAAAATCTTAATTAATTAGTAAGATTTAGTTGTTGCAGATCAATGTTCTGTTATTTAATGCATCGTACTCACTTCAGCTCCTTGTGTTGTAAAGTTGGGCTCATGTGTCAGACTTCAGGAGTTTGATGCTGAGAGGCGTCAGGTGTTTGCAGTCCAATCAGAGCAGACTTCCTCTGCCATTTTAAAAGTTAATTTCAGCGGTAATGAGTGCTGAGCTCCCGCTAATTCACCAGCACGCTCTGAAATCCAGTCTGCAGCAGGAGGAGGAGCAGGAGGAGCAGGAGAGGAGGAGGAGGAGGAGGTGAGTCTGTCTTTTCTCATTACAGACTTGGGAAACATTCTCATCGCTCGTGTATTTAATTGAGCTGCAGAAATGCAATATCAGGAGGACTTGGGGATAAATAAGGAGCGTTCCCATTGGTCCCACTGAGGAGCTATTGATGTTCCATAAATCCCAGTCAGGAGAAATTTAATTGAGTTATACCACGCTGAATTACCTTGCATCTAAATGGCATCCAGATCCAGGCAAATGGAATAATTAGGCCAAAATGTTATCAAGTGTTATCCCGAGTGACACGAGGCTGCAGATATTCGTGGATGTTCACTCGATTGGCTGCATTTATAAAAGAAACATCAGATAACAAGGCCGAGCAGGGAGCACTTCAGCAGTTCAGAGTCAAGCCGCTGAAGTAGAGACGGCAGATACGAGACTGATTCAGGTTAATATCACGAATATTGCAGCTGCTTTTTACAGTTTGAGGCCGTAAAGTCTCCTGATTCTAGTTCAGTTTTCAGGAATTAGTGGATTTTCTGCAGATGTTCTTCAGCCTGTAGACCATTAAATTATTGAGACTAAAACTCAACCTTAAAAACGCAGTGACAGTTCAGTCTGACACATTTAGTAGCAGTTGTGGAGCTTTCAGTCACATCTAACTAACGTTTCCTAATAGACGCTTTAACAAAAATTGACTTTTGGCATTTGTAAATTGATTCAGAATCACAACTCTTTTTCTTATTATTTGTTATTATTATTATTAAAGGGTAATTCTGGTGACTTTCTATATGTTTCTTATTGTAAACAAATCTCATGTTTGGATCCAAACCAACAATGAACTGAACAGGACAATACGTATACCAAATATATACAATATAAAATATGTACAGACAGTTGTAAATAGTTGAAGTCACACACTGTGGAACCATCCTCTCACCTGCTCGACGGCGTACAAAGATCCTGCGTGATGAACCGAAGATTTAAATTTTGATTCATCAGTCCATAAAACCTTCTTCCAGTCTTCAGGAGTCCAATGGCGGTGTTTCATGGCCCAGGAGAGCCTTTTTGTCTTATTCTGACGTCTTAGCAATGGCTTTCTTGCTGCAACTCGTCCTGTTAAACCTGCAGCTCGAAGTCTTCTCTGCACAGTTGAAACTGAGACTTGCTTACTACGACCACTATTAAGCTGTGCTTGAAGCTGTTGTCCTGTGAGTCGCCTATCACGCAAGCTGTTAACTCTCAGGAACTTGTCCTCTGATTCAGTTGTGGCTTTGGGTCTGCCAGACCGCTTCCTGTCAGAGTTTCCCCCAGTTTCTGAGTGCCTTTTGATGGTGAAGAAAACCGTACTCACTGACACCTTGACTTTCTTTGCAATTTCTCTGTAGGAAAGACCTGGTCTGTCTCTGGTCCATTGATAATTGCCTTTTTCTCGCCATTTTTGTAGCAACACACTACTTTCTGCAGTTCACCTGATGCTCTTGAGGGTCTGGTACCACAGTGTGTTCCAACACTGCTTTTATGCAGACAGAGGGGTTATAAGTAATCAAGAAAAGTTGGAAGACCTGTAGGAATTAGTAGCACCAGCTTTCAAGCCTGATTCAACCTTCATTGCTGCAGAACAGCTTTAAATTGTTAACCCACTTTGTCTTCCCTGAAAATGGCATTTCTGTATAATTCTGAAATGTACGTTATTTTTCAGTTTTGAACCAAACCTCTTTTTTTAACCTCGGGCTGTTCAGTACTTACCTTTGTACCATTTCAAGCTATTCATTGGGCTTGTACAACTTGAATTGCAATAAATAACTGGAAAAATGAGTGTGTTCTAAAACTTTTGACCGGTAGTGTATATATATAATCTACAGGTATAAATTTAAACAATATGTGGGGGGGTCTCAGGACTTGTTGATGAGACCAGTTGCAGATTGAAGAAACTGTTCCTATGATGGGAGGTTCTGGTCTTGATGGATCGCAGCCCGTCTCTTAGCTGCTGCAGGAAGTACATCCTCTGCTGGGCTTTCTTGATGAGGTCCTGGGTGATGATGGTTCCCAGGAACCGGTAGGACTCCACAATGTCCTCCGGGAAATCATGCAGGGAGATGGAGGAGGGTGGGGCTGGGTTCTTTCTGAAGTCCACAACCATCTCTACTGTCTTTAGGACATTGAGCACCAAGTTATTCTGCTTGCACCAAGACATCAGATGGTCAATTTTTGTATAGAGAGAAAAGAGGAAGGAGGAAAGAACGCAACCTTGGGGGGGATCCGGTGCTGATGGTCCTCGTGTTGGAGACATGCGTCCCCAGCCTCACGTACTGCTCTGGTTGGACATTTTATGAACTGTCTATATTTAGGGAGGTCATGGCTGAGGTTACCTTTGTTAAAGTCGGCGAGGACAATAACTAAGTCCGGGTTCATCCGCTCCACACACAGTATCTGGTCCGCCAGTGAGCGCTGTGTGACCTGCACGTTGGCCTGTGGTGTAATGTAGACACTGAATGAATGAGGCGAACTCACGGGGAGAGTAAAACGGTTTACAGCTAATGAGAAAAGTTTCCAACTCAGGGGAGCAATGCTGCTGCATCACTGTCACATCAGCACACCAGTTACTGTTAACAGATACCTCCACCCTTTGCTTTGCCATGTCCGATCCGCTCTGTGGAGCAGCTGGAGTGCAGAGTCCGGTATCGATTCATCCAGCCACGTCTTTGTGAAGCAAAGAACACAGGATGAAGAGAAGTCCCTGTTCCTCCACAACAGCAACCGAAATTTGTCCAGTTTGTTGCACAGTGAACGCACATTGGAGAGAAATATTCCAGGTAGGCAGCCATCAGAACAGAGCGGGCTCATAAGAGACAGGAGCTAAAACGTCCTGACAGAGGCTGAACTGAGGGGCTGCATGAAGGACCAGGAGAAGATCAATAAGGAGGTTTGAACATATTCCAGTAGAGCCAGGATATAATTATAGAGCTGGACATGTGCAGACCGTGTCCTCTTTAGGGCTGAGGTTTCGTCCCTGCTGTCTCTCTGTGATGAGGTCGGTGTATTGGCAGCCTGCTGCACTAATAATCTGTTAGAGTGGCTCTTAACGAGTGCTGACGCCTTATCCGCTGCTCTTCACAGACGTTAATCACCTCACTAATTAGCAGCTCTCCTGAAGGCTGCCGCTCGTTTACTAATCAGCCACCAATTTGCCTAATCAGCAGTTTAATTGGCGTAATCACCTCCTGAACGGAGAGCCACTCGAGTGTGAGAGCGATCAGAGCCGCAGATCTGCTGAACCTGGAAACCCAGAAACAACAAATCACAGACCTGGTTTTAATGTTTGAGCTGAGGATCAGGTGACTTTTTATGTAATTAATTCATATCGTTCTCTGTGAAGACGAGCTAAAAGTGGATTTGTGTTGGATTAAATCACAAACAGACAGCAAAGGTGTGTGTGTGTGTGTGTGTGTATGTGCGGGGGGTGAGGAGCATGTTTGACCTTTGACCTTCCCTCTGAGTGTTGACGTGTCCAACTCGTAAACAGGCATTTAATATCTTGACTGAAGCACAAAGCCTGAAGGACAAAAACTTTACTAAAATATTTCAAGTTGTAAAACTTTGAATGGAACATTTTTAAGAACGCTGATCTCTGCTTTCATTCGCTGTCCAGGTCTGTACAACATGTTATGCACAAAGCATACTCATGAGAAGCCGGTTAGAAACCGAGAAATATAAATATATATATAAATATATTTCTCGGTTTCACCGTCCAGGAAGAGCCAGGGGTCAGTTGGAAGTAGCATTAGCTGCTGATGCTAGCATTACTCGCCGTGTGTCTTTTCTCTCAGTTCTCACATCGCCTTCATAAATTAGCAGTTTCAGTTTTCAGGGTTTCAAGTAATTTTTTTTGTTTGTTTATTGTCCTTTCAGAAAATTCCTTGTGTGTCAGACAAACAAAAGATCAACAAAGACACTATAACGTCTCATCACAACATCACAATAACCCATATAGCAACCTTATTTAATCCCCCTGAGCCGTGTGTGTGATCTGCCATACATGATGGACACTTGAAGGCATCATGTGAGTCAACAGAACTGGACATTGTGTTGTAACTGGGTGATTCACACAACTCTCTCCTCCTCCTGCTAAACCAGCAGCAGCTCTGACCGGGTGGTGGAGGAGGCGGAGCAGGTGACACACTCAGCGGCACCCGTTCATTTGTTTCATAATAAGCGCCTGGATAACCAGCAGGGCGAAGTGGGGGCGATGATGTTCAAGGAATATTTAGCTGTGCAGAGAAAACACACACACAGGTTAATTAGTTTGACGTTTGTTTCCTGAACGCATCATGGCTGACATGACTGTAAAGACTGTAAATATAGATTTGAACTTTTATTTCATCTCTTGCTGCAGCTGTATGAATACTAGACTGGATGTGTTTGTCTCTCTGCACCTCTAAATGTAATAAACGTGTGGACATGTTGCTTCAGGTACAGGTGAGAAGATGAAATATGATGCAGGAAGTCCAGTTTGAACCTTTATTATAACTATAGTTATTTCATCTTCCGTCTTCCATGTTGTGATCAGTTGGAGCATCTTTAAGGTGCTTCAGAGTCAAGACGTGGAAGCTGCTGATTGAGCATAACACACTCAAACCTCACATCTGACTGTCACCAGTCCAGATGCATCGTGGGTAATGTAGGCACCACGTTTTGACAAAACAGAAGAATAAGTGGATTAAAAAAGACGACATCGATTTTTCATCTTTTTTTAAATCTTTTTCAATGTACGTTTTTAAAGCATGAACATGTCTCCTACTGTCACATGATGATGATCTATCAACAAATCTACTGACCAGCTGAAGCATGTTTCTGCAGCCGCGTGTGTGTGTGTGTGTGTGTGTCTGTGTGTGTGTGTGTGTGTGCGTGCGTGTGTGCGTGTGTGTGTGTGTGTGTGTGTGTGTTCTGCCTCCTCTCACACTCTGAGTGTATCTGAAGTGTCGGGGGATGATGAGGAGCGTGCTGAAGCACCAACGCCGTCTCCACTGCCGCTGCTGCTCTGCATTTTAAACACACCAACATGTTCATTAATTGTAGCAGTCAGCTGCTGCACCAGGAAACAACGACAGCTGACAAAACCATGTTTGCTCTCTTCAGGTACAAACATCCACGGTTCGATACCCGGCTGGGGACAATCGTTGTTTCTGGTCTGTTTCCTGTCTGTCAAATAAAGGCAAAAAGGCCAGAAAAAAAATCTTTCAAAATAAAAGATGCTGCAGTCGGCTGTCTGGACGAATTCCTGCGTTCAGAGTCGCCCAAAGATCAACAACAACTTCGTTCTTCCTCAAGTCTGACGCTGCAACAGGCACTGACTCTGAGTGTTGTTTTGTTTTACTGTTTTTTTTTGTTGTTGTTTTGTCTTAATGTTTGTGTTGTTGTTGTTTTGTCTTGGTGTTTGTGTTGTTGTTGTTGTTTTGTCTTAGTGTTTGTGTTGTTGTTTTGTCTTAGTGTTTGTGTTGTTGTTTTGTCTTAGTGTTTGTGTTGTTGTTTTGTCTTAGTGTTTGTGTTGTTGTTGTTGTTTTGTCTTAGTGTTTGTGTTGTTGTTTTGTCTTAGTGTTTGTGTTGTTGTTGTTGTTTTGTCTTAGTGTTTGTGTTGTTGTTGTTTTGTCTTAATGTTTGTGTTGTTGTTGTTTTGTCTTAGTGTTTGTGTTGTTGTTGTTGTTTTGTCTTAGTGTTTGTGTTGTTGTTTTGTCTTAGTGTTTGTGTTGTTGTTGTTGTTGTTTTGTCTTAGTGTTTGTGTTGTTGTTGTTGTTTTGTCTTAGTGTTTGTGTTGTTGTTGTTTTGTCTTAGTGTCTGTGTTGTTGTTTTGTCTTAGTGTTTGTGTTGTTGTTTTGTCTTAGTGTTTGTGTTGTTGTTTTGTCTTAGTGTTTGTGTTGTTGTTTTGTCTGAGTGTTTGTGTTGTTGTTGTTTTGTCTTAGTGTTTGTGTTGTTGTTGTTTTGTCTTAGTGTTTGTGTTGTTGTTGTTTTGTCTTAGTGTTTGTGTTGTTGTTGTTTTGTCTTAGTGTTTGTGTTGTTGTTTTGTCTGAGTGTTTGTGTTGTTGTTGTTTTGTCTTAGTGTTTGTGTTGTTGTTTTGTCTTAGTGTTTGTGTTGTTGTTGTTGTTGTTTTGTCTTAGTGTTTGTGTTGTTGTTGTTGTTTTGTCTTAGTGTTTGTGTTGTTGTTGTTTTGTCTTAGTGTTTGTGTTGTTGTTGTTTTGTCTTAGTGTTTGTGTTGTTGTTTTGTCTGAGTGTTTGTGTTGTTGTTGTTTTGTCTTAGTGTTTGTGTTGTTGTTTTGTCTTAGTGTTTGTGTTGTTGTTGTTGTTGTTTTGTCTTAGTGTTTGTGTTGTTGTTGTTGTTTTGTCTTAGTGTTTGTGTTGTTGTTGTTTTGTCTTAGTGTCTGTGTTGTTGTTTTGTCTTAGTGTTTGTGTTGTTGTTTTGTCTTAGTGTTTGTGTTGTTGTTTTGTCTTAGTGTTTGTGTTGTTGTTTTGTCTGAGTGTTTGTGTTGTTGTTGTTTTGTCTTAGTGTTTGTGTTGTTGTTGTTTTGTCTTAGTGTTTGTGTTGTTGTTTTGTCTGAGTGTTTGTGTTGTTGTTGTTTTGTCTTAGTGTTTGTGTTGTTGTTTTATCTTAGTGTTTGTGTTGTTGTTGTTTTGTCTTAGTGTTGTTGTTTTGTCTTAGTGTTTGTGTTGTTGTTGTTTTGTCTTAGTGTTTGTGTTGTTGTTTTGTCTTAGTGTTTGTGTTGTTGTTGTCTTGTCTGAGTGTTTGTGTTGTTGTTGTTTTGTCTTAGTGTTTGTGTTGTTGTTTTGTCTTAGTGTTTGTGTTGTTGTTTTCTGTTTGTGTACTTTTTGTTATTGAAGTATTGTGATGTTTATCTTCTTCTTTCGGCTTAACTCAAGTTTTCTGGTATTGTGATGCTGCCTCATTTTTAACACGTTACCATGGTAACCTCTGCTCCTCAGAATAACATGAGATGACTGTGCTGTTGCTATAACCAGATCTTCATGTTAATTTCACTGTTTCATCTCACATTATTTATTATTTATTATTTACTTTGTATTTTTTAAGTATTTCGCACCCTGTGAATATTCGCTCCTTTACTCCTTCTGGAAAAGAGGAGAGGAGGAGTGGCTTCACTCCAGGTAGGAACCACATACTTCAGCATCATTTATTTCAACGATGCTGTCTCGTACCTTTTGTGGAAGTTAATTGATAAGTCGACTGGATGACTGACACTTCCAGCTCCACCCAGCTGACCCGGGTTCAGTTTCATGAACGGATCTCTTCTGTCTCAGCTGCTGTCATTTCATAATAGTGTCAGAATCAATAAATTGTAGGCGTATAAATAAAGGTGCGTTTGTTTCCTGTGAATACACTCACTCAACACTGATGGGCTTTTTGCTCCTATTTGCATCTTTGCATTGACTTTGTATGTTTAATGTCACATGAAGAATAAGCTTTAAGAGGAGTCAGTATTAACATTCAACAGCATAAAGCAACACACAACAATCCTCTACTGTTAAATCTGGACGTTGATGTTTTCTCTGCAGGATGTGCTGATGTCACACTTCCTGTTTAATTAATAAACCAGCTGACTAACGAATGAAACACACACACACACACACACACAGAGCATGTTAATGAGAATCCTGCTAATTAATTGACATCTTATTTAATATTCATGACTGTTAAAGTTTAATGTTCCAAACTGCTGCTTGTTGTCATCGTTGTATTTCTTGTTTTTGATATTATTAATGTTCCAATTTAGTAACTTTATGTCAAATAATCAGTATATAAACTTAATTAATGGTTTATAACACAATATGACTTTGATGACTCAGACTTCATTTTGAGCATGTTAAAAAATATAAAAATAAAAAGTAAGAAAGCAAAACAAAAAAAAAGATAAAAACATTTTCATCAAACATAAATAAATATTTCATGTCTGAAAAAGGAGTAAGATTACATATTCATCAAGTCTTGATCCTTTTTTATATGTTATCAATAAACATATATATTACATATAATATTACAAATCAAACACAAATTATACATTCAAAACAAGAACAAAACAGTCAATATAAAACAAACAAAACAACACAAATCAAAAACAATCTTACTGTGATCATCCATTCAATATCTTATTTACTGATAATCTGTTAATACTGTTTATTAATGTCAGTATGTTTCAACAATTATAATATTAAGTAGTAGTAGTAGTTTTAGTAGTAGTAGTAGTAGTAGTAATAGTAGTAGTAGTTTTAGTAGTAGTACTAGTAGTAGTTTTAGTAGTAGTAGTAGTAGTTTTAGTAGTAGTAGTAGTAGTAGTAGTAGTTTTAGTAGTAGTAGTAGTTTTAGTAGTAGTCTGTTGTGTTTCAGTAGTAGTAATAGAGGTGCTGTTAGTAGTACATTAACGTAGATCTTACATTGATATTAAATAATAATTAATACATTTATAAAGTCTAATATGACGGTTACATAATAAAAATTATAATGTTATTCCACTCTGCACTCTGATTGGCCGCATTTTAACCAATCAAAAAGCAGGATGACAGAGAGGCTTTAAATTATAAACTTTGATCTTCGTTTTCATCAATGCAAATATTTACACGGAATATAAATATCAGAAACACACACACACGCACACACACACACACACACACACTGTTTGTTTGTTTGTTTTACTTCACAGCTGATGAGCCATCACATTGATATGATAAATTTATATCATTTTAAAATACAAATAAATATATATTTAAGTAGGCTGTAATATACCTGATCAATAAAGCTGATTCTGTTTAAACTATTAAATAATAATAATAGTGTATCATACAGCTTCTAATAAAGACAAAATCAAAACATACAAAAGAAGCAATAATATGTCTTGTTTGTAGTAATCAAGCTCTCATGCTGACAATAAGACAAACAATTAGTTCATGTCCACACATGTCCAACACAACATGTGGACATGAAGGAAGCTGCAGAGGTGTCAAACACAAACAAAAACAAAAGTAGTTTGTCTTCTGCACCAAACTCAAATAACGTCTTTTCCTGAAACACAGCTTCAGAATATCGGCTTCACATAAATGTTTCACGTTTGTTTTCCATCAGACAACATGTTCATCAACTAGTTTCCTTTAAATTAATAAACAACTTCAACAATAAACTTTAAACTTTATAAGATAAAATGAAGAATCAGTGCGTCTCTGTAACATACTGACATGCTTTCATCATTCATACATAAAAAAAACACAATAAGATCAATAAAACTGATAAATCTAATCAGTAAAGTATCCACAAGCTGCTCTGCAGGACAAAGACTCAAACTTGTAGCATCAGCTGAAAGAAAACTGTCAGAATATTGATTATCAGTTTATTTTTGTTTTCTTGACTGTTAGAAAAACAAAAAACATGTTACAAGATGAATAAAATAAAGAAAGAAGGATAATAACATATAAATGAATATGAACAAATCATAACATCAGTTTAAAACACGAGAACAACAAATATGAAACCTGATATGACATTTAACAGAAACAATAACTGTAATTATGACGTTGTTGTTAAATCGTCTCTGAGCTGATGAACTCACTGCTGAGTTCAGACGGAGCGTGTCTCTGCATCCTGAACACGCTCAGTCAGATTATCAGCTCAGAGGTCAAAGGTCAGACGTGTGAAAGTGGCTCTTTGGTGTCAGCCCTCCTCCTCCGCCTCCTCCGCCTCCTCCTCCTCCTCCTCCTCCGCCTCCTCCTCCTCTGGGAATATTAAAGCCTTCAGCTCCTCCAGTTTAAATCCTCCCTCAGCGCTTTGTTTCCCGTTTTGATTCACTCACAGAGACACAATTAATCTGATCTGATCTCAGACTGAATAAAACACGAGAAAAGAAAAAAGAAAAGAAAACAAAGTGAAAACTTAAAAATAATCTGCAGGTTTTTTATTTTCTTTTTGTCAAGTGTAATAAAAAATAAAAAATGTAATAAAGTAGAAAAATGATTTAATTTAATGAGGCGTTTTTATCTCTTATTGGTTATTGATTATTGACTTGTAAATCTATAAAATAAATTGTTCAAACAATTAACTAATAATCTGATAACACACACATAATTCAGTTAATTAAGATCATTATGAGTCTAATAAATTAATTCTGAATTATAAATACTGACATAAACACATTATTATTATTTTTATTAGTGTTATTATATGCTGCTGTTAATATTACTGTGATGATAATAAAGATGGAAATATATATTATTTTAATTGTTGACAACACTAATGATAAAACAATTAATGATAATAATACTAATAATGCAACAATAATTATTTTCATCTATATTTTAATTTTAATATTTAATTTCTCCACAACAGAAAAACTTAAAACTAATTTTAAAATAAGATTTGTTAAAAATAAAAAATAATAATAATAAACTAAAATGTTGTTTCTGATTTAACAGAATTATTTAATTTAAAACCATCAAAAATCTAAAAATGAATTAATGATTAACATGTTTAAACATTAAAGGTTAAACTGAGAGTTACGTAAAACGTTAAAGGTGAATTTAAGGTGTAATTAAGGAGATGAAGTTTAAAATGTTTGTCAATAAATTCTGTAATAAGAATAATTCAGGATCATTTTAAAGTCCCGAAAACGGCAAGAAAACGTAAAAATGTGTCAAAGGCCGTAAATTTACAGCCGTAAGTTGAGAGGTAATAAAATGTGTTTAAGGTCGTATTTCCATTACAGTGTTCCTCATCTTCATCACTTATTTCTTCCTAATCATCCATAATCAGCTTCAGACGCTGCAAAAGAAAAAATGAAAGACATAAAGCAGAAACAAAGCAAACTGCCATTAAAGGCGCTCAAACAGCAGCTCTCAGCGGCCCTATTTGTCAATGCAAATTGGAGAGGGGCACCAGCACACACACAAAACACACACACACACACACATTAAACACACACACACAGACACGCGCGCAAACACTCACACACTGCGCGTAAAATGTTGTTAACATACCGACGCACCTCCGCAGAGCTCCGCGCATCCCCGACCCGAACAGCAGCTTCTCTCCGCGGCTCTCGCCTCTGTTTGCCGCCGCGACTTCAAATGGAAATGACTCGTGTTGGCTCAGTGCGTCCATGTAAATACGTGTAAATGAAACCACATCGTGCCCCCGTTTCCCCCTGAGCCCCCTCCCTCCTCCTCCTCCTCCTCCTCCTCCTCCTCCCTGGCTGTGATCATGTGATGGTGAAGAAGTGGCCCATTAATGAAGCTCCTCTCCGGGGGTCTTTTCTGCTCCTGTCACCGCCGTCCAGCTCGCAGACGGGACGGACCGGCAGAGGGACATGGAGGAGGCAGCAGCCGCTTAGCGCAGCTCAGCAGCGGAGCAGGAGGAGGACGGGACACCGCTCTGCACCTGCCGGGGACTGAGTGCCGCGGAGGAGGAGAGGAGAGGAGAGGAGAGGAGGAACGAGCTGCTGCTTCTCAAACTTTTGCTCAACTTGCTGACGGAGTTTCTGCTCCAACGTTGTGCGTAAAAGAACCATGTGTGCCAAACACCAGACAAGTTTCTTTTCGTGCGTAAAGGTGTTTTAAAGAGTTGGGACCGTTTGGACAAAGTTCGTAAAGACTGAGTCTTTTCTGCTCTCTGCAGACTACACTGATCCCGGTCCGGTCCGGTCCGGTTCAGCAGAATAATGCCTCGCCCGGGGAGGAACACCTACAGCGACCAGAAACCTCCCTACTCCTACATCTCCCTCACGGCCATGGCCATCCAGAGCTGCCCGGAGAAGATGCTCCCACTCAGTGAGATTTACAAGTTCATTATGGACCGGTTCCCGTATTACCGGGAGAACACGCAGCGGTGGCAGAACTCCCTGCGCCACAACCTCTCCTTCAACGACTGCTTCATCAAGATCCCACGCAGACCGGACCAGCCCGGGAAGGGGAGTTTCTGGGCTCTACACCCGAGCTGCGGGGATATGTTCGAGAACGGGAGTTTTCTGCGGCGCAGGAAGCGCTTCAAAGTGGGCAGCATGCAGGCCACGGACCCGCTGGCGCCCAGCAAGCCTCAGGACGCCGCGCACTACCTGCAGCAGCAGGCCAAACTGCGGCTCAGCGCCCTGCACGCTGCCGCGCACCTCCCGCAGATGCCGGGCGGATACAACCTGAGCTCCGTGTCCCAGCCGTCCAGCTTCAAACACCCGTTCGCCATCGAGAACATCATTGCCAGAGAGTACAAGATGCCGGGCGGGCTAGCGGCCTTCTCCACCACCGGGTACCCGCTGCACAACCAGCTGACCCCGGCCTGGCCGCACATGTATGGCTCCGGGATGATGGACACCGCGGCTCCCATATCCATGGCCACCAGCGACTACTCGCCCTACGGGATGCCGCTCAAGTCCATCTGCCACGGGGGACAGACTCTGCCCGCCATCCCGGTGCCCATCAAACCCACCCCCGCATCGCTGCCGGGCCTGCCGGGGCTGCACACACACATCCCAGCTTTTCTCGCGAACTCGCCCCAGTCTCTGAGCCCCACCTCCCCGCAGACAGCCACCGGCCAAACCAGCCCGGGCGGGCCGGGAGAGGCGCTTCCCTCCTCGGCCTCCTCCGCGCTGCAGTCCGCGGTGGCGGTGCACTGACCGGGATCTGTTCTGTTTTTATAAAATATCGATTTAAAAAACTAGAAGGGAAAATGACTCCAAGCTCTGTTTTATCTGCTGGACGCAGCGTGACGATGTGTGTTCATTTATGTTTTTATGTTTGCATCAGACCTTCAGCCTGAACATGTTAAGAATCATGTTAAGAAACAGCAGGTTGACCTCTGACCTTCCGTCACACAGCAACATTTATACCGGAAATTATTTATTTATTTTTCCTGCTAAATCATTTTATTTACAAACTAAAATAATCTGCTTCTCGTTTTCTTTGCATTCCTTCACTGTTCCGTGTTTAACAGATCTTGTCGTGACAAATTGTCCGGATCCTTTGTGTTTGCAGCCTTTTCTTCTCAAACTGAAAGAAAACTCTGCAGATTAATCACTTTGTAAGATTCGTTTTTCTTTCACTTTCAGTTTCTCTGTTGTTTCTTTTCTGCTCCGACAAACAAAAGTTTGACCCAAAAAAAAGTTCATTTTCACACATGCAGGATTTTTCTTCCAAAAAAAAAAAATACATACATATATATATGTATGTATATATATATATATATATATATGTATGTGTATATATATATATATATATATATATATATATATATATATATATATATATAATGAAAAAATAAATAATAACATAAGTGAAAATGAAAATGCAAAGTAGCATTTGGTAAACCAAATAATTACAGTCTTTTGTCCTTTTTTCATTTAGTTTTTGTCAATATGAACAATCGCAGAGATGAGAAGATGAAATAAGACTTAAAATCATATATTTATGTTAAAAAAAGAAAACCACTGGAGATGTTTGACCATGAATGCAAGGATCTACTGTCTCTGATGCACTTTTTAAAAAATGAAACGTAGATGTTTTTTATTCTGTAGCTGACAGCCTGTTGGTTTCATTTAAAGGTTGTTTTTTATAGCTGTGTATTTGTACTGCTGCATGCTCCTCCTGTCTGAAAAAATAGAAATATTCAGTGTTTGCAAGATTATTATTTGGGCTGAAAGCATAAAGCATGAACATGAACACGGGCTTTTTATTCCCTGCGCTCTGTCTGCTCATCCAGATCCATTAAAAAACCTTCCTGGAAAAAAATACATTAAAACGGCTGTGAAGCAGCATTTTATTCACCTGCACACACACACACACACACACTCACACCTGCATTTCCTACAGGTTAGCGGTTCAGAGAGTCTCTCGCTTCATTATTTCAGTTATTGCAGTTTTTTAATTTATTTTACATTTCATATATAAATATTATATTATTTACTGCAGGTTCTGGATACGGGATTGTTATCAGGTTAAAAGTCTTTGATCACCATAATTTCAGCCATGAAAGATTTTTTTAATTGACTTTAATCAGCTTTTGGATGACGTTCAAATATTATCTAAATAGTTTTTATGATATATAATATTCGACATCTTTGCAGTGTTCATGTCTAAATGTTTAAAGTTAAATTTGAGACAACCATCATCTTTATACAATTTGTTTTATTAAAACCAGAGATGAAACTATATGTTTATTGATTAAATCAATTCATTAAATCATTTCTTTGAAAATGTCTGAAAATTGTGAAAAATGTTCATGACAGAAATTTATTTTAAAAAAAAAACAGATGGAAAAAAATCAGCAATTGAAAAGCTGTAAACAACAAATACAGGACATTTATTCTCAATAATATGATCAATCAATTATCAGAATAGTTATAATAGTGATTAATTATCATTAAATTATTTATACAATAATTTAAAAAACAAATGCTAAACTTCTTTACAATAAAAAAGCAGTAAAACAAACAGATAAAAAGGTGATAAAAAAAAATTTATCTTCCTTTTTATTTATTTATTCATTACGGTTTTTTTTACTGATTTTAAAGAAAATTATTGAATCGTTGTCTAGAAACCCGTCGATCTTTACTGCATGTTGAGAACAGAAATAAAGATAATAGAAGAGACTCAGCTAACAATAAAAAGCTTAAACTTATTCTGTAATTATATCCATAATAACTCTAATAACTCATAATGCTAATCTATTGTTACACATTGATTCTAGACAGTAATGAGAAATGTGTTGTAAATTATATGATGACAAACACTTTTTGTTTCTGTACATGCTGAAAATTTTAATATAAAAACAAGGAAAATATGCATTTTCCATTTTTACTGAGCAGTTTTTAAATGAACAGATTTGCTTTACATTTATGTAACTTGTGCAGTGATGAACCGAGTCCGTCCAACCTGTAAATGTCATTATTAAAGCTTCAGAACGACACAAACAGACCTGCAGCCTTCGAGTCAGTTTTATCTAGACAGAACCAAACTGTCTCATGACATTTTACACATACAGCAGGTCCAGACACAACAAGTAAAAACTCCCTTTGATGGGAAGAAGCCTCAATGGAGGGAAGAGACAGAGACACACAGCATCGACATCACAGAAATATGGCTAATAAAAAATAATAATATGATGATGATGTGAGCGACAAAAAGACAAAAATACTGAAATCTAACATCGTTTTAATTCCAGCTAGTTGTTCTGTTGGTGTAGTCGAACAGAAACGGTGTTGATGCAACAACAGTAGACGAGTCGACTTTCAATCAACCGTAAATGAAGCAGGGCGACGGTTCATCAATAAAGTACGTCTGTAGTCTCCAAGTGCAACACAGCAGCCCACATGTATTCATGTAGGAGTCACTTTTAGCCAAACTAGTATTACAGTAATGATTGACATTTTATACACAGATCAATCAATAGATTATTAAAGAAGATAATGACTGTACTCCTATGATGGGAAAATGAATTACAACTTTACAGCAAATGAGCTCAACAGAAACTAAATCTATAAAAGTCTTCGAGACCGGGACCACAAGATGGAGGGTGGAGAACCTGTCATTTATAACTAATTTGAAATCAATCAGACTAAGTAGACTTACATTACTGTATACTGAGTATACCTGGGCTTTTGGGGCCTCTGGTCAGTTGGTGATCTAGCTTTAACTTTAATGTTAGCAATCAGCTAACTTACTTACACATCCAGGCGACACAGAGCAACATGATCATCTTGTTAACAATGTTATTAATAAGTTCTGGGGTTCCTCAGGGTTCTGTTATTGGTCCTTTATATTTCAGTTCACCTGCTAAAATATAATGTGCAGGTTAAAAGAAATGTCCAAAAAAAATTATCAAACAAGCGTTTCCTGATCTGACACCTTTATGCTAAAAGTTTGCGTTTTGAGTTGAGATGACTAAAAGTATTTAGTTAATGTTTTATAGATGCTTTTTTCCTTTTGGGGAAACACAACAAGCTGAAAACACATCTGCTATTTATCAGCTTATAAAGTTGATAAATGGCAGTGGCTATCATGATAGCAACAGAACATCACTGCTGAGTTGTACGAGCAGCTATCATAAACAGATGAACTAATTAAACAGCCTCACAACACCTGACTGACCAGGTACAACCCATTTTTTTGAGACAAATGTTTACATATGTGTGTTGATTTGTTCTGTACATGTGACATCCATTGCACGTCTGTCCGTCCTGGGAGAGGACTGTAGCTCTTCCGAGGGTCTAAGGACAGAGGGTGTCACTCCCTGTACAGATTGTAAAGCCCTCTGAGACAAATGTATTTTGTGATTTTGGGCTATATAAATAAAATTTGATTTGATTTGAAAAATGTTGCCCATCGGGGTGCATAAAAATCCAATATTCTCCCTCATTTTAACTCTGGTTTGGTCTCCACCAAATTTCCAAATTTCTCTTTAGCTGCTCAGTGTTTCATATTCTTCACCAGCGAGTCTCTAACTTTGTGTTTACGGCCAGGTAGTGAACAGTGGATTGATCAGAAAACTTAAAACAAACAAAAGGAGCTGAAAAAGGCATCTGATACGTTTAACAACGTATACGAGTAGAGCAGCTTTAACTAAGTATAAGTTGCCTGAACAGAACCATAAAAGTCCAAATCAACTCATGTGAAACTAGTATGTGACCCTGTTGAACACATTTTCCACTTTTACAGTGAATGCTGAATTTAATGTGAAACTCTGGAGCTTCGGAGCTTAATGCGTGTGCGTGTGTGATGGCAGTTTGTTGAGTTTAATCAACTCTCCGCTGCAGTTTCTCTAAACGCTGAAAGACGACAGACAGCTCTTTTCATTCTTCCAGAGGGATGGAGGTCTGGTGTGTAAACACTGGCCGGTTTGTGGAGAGCGAGCGGTGAATTAGCAGCAGGCAGTGTCTGGGCGGCCGTAAGGGATTATCCAGTTAACACTTCCCTGGTGCCAAACACAATTGTGCGCCGTCAATGCGTATAGGTCTTTGAGTGTGTTGCTGAGAGACAGCGACTGTTACCGTAAAAATGTCAGTTTGTGAACCTTGTCCCTCCCCCTGAGCTTTGTGACCACACACAAGTAAAACAAATGACATTTAAAGAGGAAAACTCTCGCCTGTCGTTATTGACATTCCTGCTCTGAGTGGAGAAACCGTCCTCAAATATTTACTGAGTGTTATATGTAAAATACACTTAAGTATTAAAATACATTAAAGCAGCTATGATCAATGTTCTTATAATAAATAACGTATAAATGACGTAGTGATGAACTTCATAGAGCTTCATAGTGACTTTCAGCTCTTTGTTTATCTGTACGGCTGTAACTTTACTGTCCATCTGTTTACTTTCTCTTCCCAATGTTCACCGAGGGCTTGACTGATAATGATAAACTCGACTCATACATTTTTCTACCTGTAAATCTGGATTTTATGTATTTCCTGATTTGCCGACAGCAGAGAAGTACAATAAAAACTAAAGATAACTGCACATCACTGCAGTAGAAAGGCTTCCTGAAGCGTTTTACCATCGCTGGTGTCCAACAGGATCCCACCATCGATGCCGTGATGTCATATTTTAGTTCCACTCGAATGAATTCGGACACGACACGATTCACAGCTAAAATATCACAAACACAATTAAAGCTAAATATCAGCTGGATGTCCGATCGGGCTGTAATTAATCACGAGTGCCTCGCTCATTAATTAGAGACTTCAGGGGGAGGCGTGACAGCGAGGTGGTGGGAATCCCTCAACAAAACGCTAATTAACAAACCGCGTGTTTACCACGCAGGAGGCTCTGTGGAGACGACGGCGAAGTGATCAGAACAAGAAGAGAAGAAGAACATGATGATGAAAGTGATGACACGCCCTCGCCAGCCAGACGACACATGGGTTATTTACACCGATGAATGAATTCATCACATGATGAAACGCAGTGAAAGATTTTTCCTGTCGTCAATAAGACATGAAGAGACGAGCGTCACACGGCGGGAGGTGACGGAGACAGAAGGACAATTAAAGTCAATGTAGAGTAAATGTAGACTGAGGACGTATGAACCCGAGTCTCAGCTGTCAGAGTCCTGCATCAAAGAATCGGGACCTATTTCATATTATCCAATTTTTGTAGTTTTTAAAACTAAAATTGAAAAGTTGGGTCTGTTCTAGAAAATGAAGGAACTTAAGATTTGCTGCTGAAACTCCCGGTCCTCCCGGTCCTCCTTCAGGGCTTGATTGACCTCTGAATGTCCTGATGTGGAAGCTGCCCCCCCTCAGGGGTATCTGCTCTCCCAGTAAATGTTTCTTTCCTCCCAACAATAATCTACGACCCCTCATCAATCTGCACATCTTCTCCCTTAAAGCGCTGAGCTGCTTTCTGGCACCTCGGCCTCTCGGAGCAGCTTTGAAGTGCCACTGGTAGGTGTTAGTTTACGGCCGGCCGCTGCAGATAAGATTTCTGAATGGGCCATAAATTAAAAGTCGTCACACAGAAAGAAAAAAACAAAGCTGGAGGCAAAAACACGCAGAGGCCGTTAAACCTGACAGAGTCTGTTATCACCGACACATTCTCCAAATACAAGATCTGTAACGGCCAAACAACTCGGAAACCTGCAGCTGATGAAGAAGCTTTCTTTTAAAAAGCTCTGTCTTGTGCAGAAGATGATTCATAAAAATACAATTTCAAATGTGATGCAAATTAATTAACACATACAGTATTTTGAGTTGACTCAATATGTTGGTATAATATTGGTAAGTAATATTTGATGTACAATATATGGCCAAAAGTATGTGGATACCTCTGGTGCACAAACCAGCTCCATAAAGAAATGAACTGTCTCCATACAACATGTCTCCTGGAGCTGATATATTTTGAACGTTTAGCTCACTTTTAGCTAATATTCCACACATTTTAAAACATGAACATATAACAACATATAAATATCTAAATCTAAAACTTTAATATAAGTGTTAGATATATACCTATATATCTATATCTAAATAAATGTAAAATCTAAACATTAAGGAAGGAAGCAGGAAGTCAGTCACAGGATATAGCATCTACAACAAGCTAATGCTAGCGCCTTGCTAACAGCAAACTAAAAGAGAAATCACAACAAAGGTGTAGGTACACACAAGCATAAATTCTTATTACAGAGCAGAGTAATAACCTCATACGATACGTAACAGTCACTGTATATAATAGGACAGGGTGTTTTATTTTGAAAAGCTTGAGTAGTACCTTATGAAAGTTGGAGCAAACCTTTAATTGGGAAAATCAAAAACCAAATTTAGTGACTGTTAACGTGAAATGAGTGAATGTTCATGCAGTCGACTGTTTTTGGTGTCTGATAAACCTTTAATCTTGTGTTTTATTATTATTATTCATGGCACAAAGCTAAACACTGTGAACCCATGTGCCAGTATTTTAATATCAAAACCACCAACCATTTTCATTGCTGTGATTACAGCAGCTCGATTCTTTCAGATAACACTGATCCAGAAACCAATTGAATTTACATTAATGCTGCAGTGGCTGATTGATACGCTCAGACCAGATGTATATCGCCACATATCACTTTAGTTTAAAATGTTTTTATGTTGTTTATTATAGAGTCCAACATACAGACCAGTGAATAACATCCAAAACATGTCGAGTATTTGGTTTGTCCATTCTGGGCTACTGTAGAAACATTGTGGGAACAGGATGCACTCTTATAAATTACTTATTAAACATATAAATGACTGTTTCTAAGGTAACAAAAACACAATAATTCTTATTGTCAGATGATCATGATAAACTATTGAAAACTGTTCTGTTAGATGCCACTAAATTCTACACACTGCACCTTTAATAGTATCTGTAAACACACAGTGAGTGATGAGTTACTCGTCAGCTGACTTGTCATTTCTTTACAGAATCAGTATTTATGACGTTTCATGAACCAGTTCAGACACTGTAGAGTGTTTCCTGTGAGTTCAGCAGTTCACCGTGAGAGTTTACGGCGGCGCTGAACCCACCTGATGGCTGCAGGGAGCAGCCGAGCCCTCCCCTCCTCATCATCATCATGCACAGGTGCGTTATGGGAGGGCGGAGCCGCCTGCCACAAACCATTTAGAGGGCAGAGAGGGGAGGGGGGAGGTTAGTTGGTGGGCGTGTGAAAAGAAAACAACACTAATTCATTGGCAATAAACCCCCCCCTCCCACTCCCCCTCCTGTTCCCAGTGCTCAGCACCCGCCCCTCCCACCTCCTCCCATCTCCTCCCACCTCCTCCTCCTCCTTCTCCCACGATTAACTGTCAGACATGGGGAAGGGGGGGGGCGGCCGCTGCGACCAACACAACTAATAAGATTCATATTAAACAAATAAATAATCATCAATAATCAGACTGTTTCTGTAATTAGGACAAAGAACCTGGAGCAGTACTGGGATGTAGTTAAAGTACTGCAGTAACAGTACATAAGTACTGCAGTAACAGTACATAAGTACTGTGATCTTGATGTAGTTAAAGTACTGCAGTAACAGTACATAAGTATAGTGATCTTGATGTAGTTAAAGTACTGCAGTAACAGTACATAAGTATAGTGATCTTGATGTAGTTAAAGTACTGCAGTATCAGTACATAAGTATAGTGATCTTGATGTAGTTAAAGTACTGCAGTATCAGTAGTACCTGATATATTATTATATATGACATCATTATATTATTAATACTGAAGCATCAGTGTTAGAGCAGCATGTTACTGTTGTAGCTGCTGGAGGTGGAGCTAGTTTCAACTACTTTATATACAGTTAGATAGTTTAGTCCAGTGGTTCCCAACCTAGGGGTCGGGGCCCTCCAAAGGGTCACCAGATAAATCTGAGGGGTCGTGAGATGATTAATGGGAGAGGAAAGAAGAAGAAACAAAGTTCTGATACACAAATCTGTTTTGAGTTTAGAGGGACAAATAACAATACTTACAGTATGTACTTTTACTGCAATACTTTAACTACGTCATGCATTATAGTTATGTGCTTTTACTGTACATATTTTCTTACTTTTTCTTCTTGATATCTTCAATCAAAACTATATATGTAAACAAAGAAAATATTTGGACCCTATTCATTAAAACGTTCTGCAACAGGAAATAATCCAGGAATGAACTCCAAGGTCCACAAACCTGTGTTGACCCGTTCAGACTGACAACACACACACACACACACACACACACACATACACACACACACACCACACACACACACACACACACACACATACACACACACACACAACACACACACACACACACACACACACACACACACACACACACATACACACACACACACCACACACACACACACACACACACATACACACACACACACACACACACATACACACACACACACCACACACACACACACACACACACACACACACATACACACACACACACACAACACACTCACACACACACACACACACACACACACACACTTGTTATTTGGGTCACATAACAAATCAAACTCTAGCTGAGACGGATGATTTATTCAGACGCTGGCAGCCGGTCTGCTCGGCGACAGATTGTGTTCTTGGTGATCGTCCCGACGACGCCGAAGGGAAACTGAGAGCCGAGGCTCAGCAGAGACAAAACCAGAGACAGAGATCAGTTTAGCTGACTGGAAGCTGAAACGTAATCACCTTTAATCTGTTGGACTGTTTCTTTAACTGTGAAATTGATTCAGCAAACATCACACGGCTATAAAAAACATTTACTTCCATTAACATTTCAGTTTAGCAGTCTCGTAACTATTTCTGGCAGTGATGGATATCAGCTCTTTAGCTTCTCCTGCTGCTGACAGTCAACTTTTCAAGCTCTTTTCTTGTCCAATCAGATTACAACGAGATACATCAGTCAATCTCCTCAGTGACAGCAGCAATCAGCGACATTTTTGTTGAGTTACAGCTCGCACCAGCTTTGATGTTGGCTTCAGCCTTCACACCCTGAGAGCAGAGCGGGTCAACAAGTCGAAGTTCCCTCGCAGGTTAACGGTCAATCGTCTGACTGATCTGCTGCTGTTTCTGCATCCAGCCGCTGCTGTCAGCTGAATGAGCTCATAAACACCTTTTTAAAACTATATTTATGATGCTATCAAAAGGAGTTTAAAGTCAAGTGCTGGAGAAATGTGTCTGGACCACTGGATCCTTCCAACACGTCCTCATAATTAAACAAGCGCATACTGCTGGTCGATTGAACCACCAGAACCACCCACAGTGTTTTCTGATACATACATTTGATGTGATAGGTTGGTTCGGATGATCATGGTTTGGGTTAAAATGGTTGAGCGTTGGTTTAATTCTCCCGTAAGAAGATGCAGCAGAACTTTTTTATTCAAGAACATTTTTTTTCGTAATCAAAACCTGCTGCCTACATTACCCACAGTGCACCTGGGTGTTGCTAGTAGCAGCTAATTTAGCCTGGAGCTGCTAGCCTCCAGCAGAGGTCTGCTAACCTCACTGCTTTCTAGCTCCACACCCTCCAGATCTGTTTACTTTATCATAAAAGTCAAAATCAAAATCTGAACCTAAAAAATGAAATGCACATGTCTCATAATTATATTTCAGTATGAAACTATACTGAAATATATACTATTGAAGGTATTTATGGTGTCTGTGTTGTGGGGATTTTACCCAGAAACCCTGTGAAATGTCAGAGGGAGTCCCAGACAAGACTTTTAATAAACCTCACAACATGTTCACTTCCTACGACAATAAGAATACTGCACCTGTTATATAAAACCTGCCTGATCATTATGTATGTATTAAGTATGTCATCTGCTTTAAACATACATGTAAATATGTACATAAAACATACATAAAACATGTTTTAGACCCATTTAATGCACCAAATTTCACCCGTCAGAATAAAGTGAGAACTGAAATGAAGCAGCTGCAGCTCCTCTTCTACCTGAACAGGTGAGTCTGATCTTAGGAGAACAGACTCATGGCCTCATCACTGAAACTCTTTGGTCCACATTGGAGCCTCCACTTCCCCATAGAGCGCCCCCTGGAGGACTGAAGAAGTCCTACAGACACCTGGACAGAGACAACCTGTAACATTCATACAAATAAAGCTTTTTCTGAATTTGAACAACTGATTACATTCATACCCTGACTCATGTCTTCATTTACAGAAAATATTTCAAGCTATTTATTAACATAAACATCACAATGTGGTGGACAGCATGATACCTGAAATAAATCACACCTCCATGAAGCTTAAAATATTCCCTTTTTAAAGATGTATTTTCTGGTAATTAGTAGTTTGTGTTGCTATTAAACTGTGTTGTATCTTCATGTTCTTTTTTCCCTCTTCAGCTCTGATAATTAAGCTTTTAATTTACTTCAATTTAAGAAATGCATCATAATTAACAGCATGTAAAAGTACCTGCTTTATCTGAATTAGAGACGTGTCACGGTGCTTTAAACTCTTCTCTGAAGCACCATGACACCTCTCACACCTGGTGCTTTGGGGCTGGTGGGTTCGGGACTCGGGGGAAGTGATGTTGTAAATGATTTGGCCCAGCGACCGCAAATCAGCAGACGACCCTCCGTTCTTTCTTTCTTTCTTTCTTTCTTTCTTTCTTTCTCTCTTTACTTTCTTTTTGTCTTCTTTTTATGACCCGCCATCCTGCACCTGCAGCCTTTTTATCAGGCAGTGAGGACGATCCGAGGCCGCACACATTCACATTCACGTCTACAAGGAGAAGATTAGACCCAATTCATTCTCCTTTCATTCTGCTGAGGCTGAAAGACACGAGGAGAGGGAGAAAAGGAGTGAAAGCCTCCTCTGGTGGTTTCTGCTCCCAGAGGGTGAAAGGCAGAGCAGACAGAGAAAAGAAAGAGGGAGGAGAAAAAACAGAGACCATTGTGTTTCTCTTGAGTGCTAATTCACAATGGATTCCTCTTAATGCACTCGTGAGACTCTTTTAATTATCTGAGTTTGCATTCAAATAGTGTTTGTAGCGTTTCTTTTTTGACGTGTAATTGAAACAAGCCAGTGTTTAAACACTTGAACATCTCTAACCTGCTCTAGATGCACGTTGACGGCTCTGATGAATGACTTCTGACCAGAAGCGTTTTGTACTTCGGTGTTGTGTTTACTGCCCACCTTCGGCAGAGAGACTGGCTGCATTTATCAAGTGTGAGTGACACATTCCTCAATCAAACATGAAAGTCTAAACATTGTTTTCAAAGTTTTCTTCACATGTCCAGAAATGAAACTCTAGTGGAGAAAACCTGAAAAACTGAATCCTTTATGTTTTCACTAAAAGTAGTCAAATTCAGTTTCAAAATAATCAACCTAAAAGAGACCAGTTTTCAGTTGTTCAGTCTTCATCTTCTATAAACTATTTGCTGCATTAAGTGTCATCAAATCCCAAATTCAGACTTTTTATATGAAACCTTCAGCTGCTGTTGAGAGTGTAAGAAGTTTAATCTAGTTTGATCTGTTTCAGTCATATTTTGGCCTGATGTACATAAAACGTTTCTGCATTTCTCTGATTTTAAGAACAAACCTGTTGGATTTCTGCTGTCTGTTAGAGACCTAATCAGGTCTCTAACGGGGTTTTTTATGACTGAACATTTGCATGACAAAATCTGAGCTCAGAGAAAGAAGTGAGTGCAGCAGAGCAGACAGATAACACACGGCTGAGAGACAAACTGAATAACTATGAAATAAACAGACCACATGCAGAATATCCAGCTAACAAGATTCAACATTTAAACATACTTGGAGTTGTTGAAGAGGGACTGATGAAACTATAAGATACGCTGCTTCCAGTCTTTGTGCTAAACTCGGCTCCACAAACAGTTTTAATTTAGATTAGCAAGATTAAGTTTACAAGATAAAACACGATGTTGAAGTTTAGAATAAAAAAAGAAAGAGATGAGACTAAAATTTGGTAAAATGTATTTCTCGTTGTCTTAAAGCAGGTTTATCTTTATTTTTGTGACTAATATCTATCTTCTCATCTGAATTTTGGGTGTGAATGTTAGTCGTAGGTCTTCCATTAATGTTTAATAACTATGACAGTACTTTTTTCCAGCATTTTAGAGGGACGTTGGTCTCTAAGTTGGTCAGTGTGGAAATGTTAATTGTTGGGAAATGATCTCAGTCACCCTTCTGGTGTCATCAAGTGTTTCTTCTCAACTCTTCACAGTTAAAATCTGTAAAACTAACAGTGCATTTTCAGCCATATTTGCTCACATCCATTCAATGCGACACAAAGCACGGTTCAATCACTTTTTTCCACAAGTGGGACTCACGTTTTGTATCGACAAAATAAACTACCGGAGCCGTCTTTTACTTTCATTCAGCCTCCTCGCAGCTTTTATTTCACGGCTGCCCCGAGTCTCAATGAGAGTGTCAGCACTGAACAATGCTTCTACCTCCTCCTCCTCCTGCTCCGCCCGCCAGGATTCAGCCGCCGTCCAGCCGGCTGACAGCTTCCCCACCACATCGCCTGGCAACTGAAGGGACCACACACACACCCTGTCCGTGTCCTCCATGCCTGTGTAATTCTGCTTCTTGGTGTTTTAGGGAGGGTGAGACTGTTTGCAGCCACAGGTCTTTTCTCTCTGGCAGCTTTTTACCCTCAAGGACTTCCAAACAAATTTCAAGCATGAGAGTAAAAGCTGTCGAGTGTTATTAGACAATGAAAATGTCCCCTTTTTGTGTTTCAGGTCAAAACCACACAATACTCTGCTCTGTATGTGTGTTCATGCATCACCTAGAAGAAGTATTCAGAGCCTTTACTTGAGTAAAAATACTAGAAAATCCAAGTTTAAGTACTTCAGTACCACTTCAGTAAAAGTACAAAAGTATTGTTATCTTGATGTAGTTAAAGTACTGCAGTATCAGTACATAAGTACTGTGATCTTGATGTAGTTAAAGTACTGCAGTAACAGTACATAAGTACTGTGATCTTGATGTAGTTAAAGTACTGCAGTAACAGTACATAAGTACTGTGATCTTGATGTAGTTAAAGTACTGCAGTAACAGTACATAAGTATAGTGATGTTGATGTAGTTAAAGTACTGCAGTAACAGTACATAAGTACTGTGATCTTGATGTAGTTAAAGTACTGCAGTAACAGTACATAAGTATAGTGATCTTGATGTAGTTAAAGTACTGCAGTAACAGTACATAAGTACTGTGATCTTGATGTAGTTAAAGTACTGCAGTAACAGTACATAAGTATAGTGATCTTGATGTAGTTAAAGTACTGCAGTAACAGTACATAAGTATAGTGATCTTGATGTAGTTAAAGTACTGCAGTATCAGTACATAAGTACTGTGATCTTGATGTAGTTAAAGTACTGCAGTATCAGTACATAAGTATAGTGATCTTGATGTAGTTAAAGTACTGCAGTAACAGTACATAAGTATAGTGATCTTGATGTAGTTAAAGTACTGCAGTATCAGTACATAAGTATTGTGATCTTGATGTAGTTAAAGTACTGCAGTAACAGTACATAAGTATTGTGATCTTGATGTAGTTAAAGTACTGCAGTAACAGTACATAAGTATAGTGATCTTGATGTAGTTAAAGTACTGCAGTAACAGTACATAAGTATAGTGATCTTGATGTAGTTAAAGTACTGCAGTAACAGTACATAAGTATAGTGATCTTGATGTAGTTAAAGTACTGCAGTAACAGTACATAAGTACTGTGATCTTGATGTAGTTAAAGTACTGCAGTATCAGTAGTGACTGATATATTATTATATATGACATCATTATATTATTAATACTGAAGCATCAGTGTTAGAGCAGCATGTTACTGTTGTAGCTGCTGGAGGTGGAGCTAGTTTCAACTACTTTATATACAGTTAGATAGTTTAGTCCAGTGGTTCCCAACCTAGGGGTCGGGGCCCTCCAAAGGGTCACCAGATAAATCTGAGGGGTCGTGAGATGATTAATGGGAGAGGAAAGAAGATGTTTTTTTTCTCTCATACAGCAGTTTGTGTGTTGTTCTGCAGTTTTTTGATGTAATTGGACTCTGAAAGCAGATTAATTAGTTCTTTGCTAACGGTCACAAACATCCAAAAACAAACTTCTTTACACTTTGTGGTTCGCTGTGTGTTCAAAACAGAGTAAATTATTCCACTGGTGTTGATTCTAGTGACAAAAGAGAATTTGTTTTAGCTGAGAATTAAAACTAATTACACAGTGAGAATATTTAAACATGAAATAAATGAAAGAGGAAGGAGCTCATCAACGTGCAACCTGATTTCTCAAAGAAAAAAAAGAAGAAAAAATGTTGTTTCGTATGGAAGCTCATATCCGCCAAAAAAGAAAAACTAATGAGAGGAATGACAAAAAAGAAAAATACTTATGCAAAGTAATTTTTGAGATGTATTATTCAAAGTAAATAAACAACCATTTTGTTAAACTATTCAAGTGACATTTCTACTTTTCTCTGTGTTTGCATTTAACTTGTAATGAATTAATTGGTTTCCACCAAGGCAGCAAAACAAGTTACACCAGCCATCAAACTCTGTAGATTAAACTGGACACCTTATATACTTTCAGTGCTGCTTTAGTAGCTAAATTAATGCTACAACCTATGACGCATCAGTCGCCAGCAGCAGTAACTGACTGTAGTAATCAGTACTGCTTACAGGTACAGGTTAAAAAACAACATTTTCAGGTCAATGAGTTCAAATTATGAGATGATGCATCAGATTTTTGTGATCTTATATGATGCTATTATTACGACTTTGTATGTCATTATTTTTATTTTCCGTGAGTATTTTTAGTGCATCAGATCAATGTCAGTCTGTTGATCCTCCTCTTTGGTCCAGACTGCAATCTCCTGATGTTTCATCTAGCGCCACCTTCAGGTCAATATATAATTTCATCCAATACCTTTTGAGTAAAGAACAAGAAAAAATAGTGAAATCCTTCGGCTGTAGTTTGTTTTATCCAGAGCAACCAGAAGCTGACCAATCAGAACAGAGCAGGCTCATCAGGAGGCGGGTCTTAAAGAGACAGGAGCTAAAACTGTTTGAGACAGAGGCTGAACTGAGGGGCTGCATAAAGGACCACGATGAGATCAATAAGGAGGTTTTAACTGGAAACCATGCAGAGATATTCCAGTAGAGACAGAATAGAAATACAGAGCTGGACATGTGCAGGATATCTACATGTTATATCAGCATGAAACTACAATGAATCAACATGTTCCTGGAGCCGTTTAATGTTGTTCCTCCATTTCCTTTCTGCACATTCAGAAATCAACATTCTTTTAGTCTGAATACCAATTATTACCAATTATTTTTGAATGTGCTTAATATTTTCACTTTTCCGGTGTGAACACATTACAGACTCAATGTTTTTTTATCATTCCTAATTTTTCAATGATGTCTTGTATCTTTCTTTTCACCTGTTATACGAATCATAGAAACACAAAAAGGACAAATGTACAGTCAATATTATGAAACTGGACTGACAACCTGAAACATTAAAGATGCTGATCTGAGTGACATTTTGGGGGTTGACTGATCTATCTGCAGAGATATCTTATGAAAATCTATTTTTTATTCGTCTTTGGCTTCTCCATGCTCACCTAAACACAGCAGACTGTGAGGAAAATGACACCTTGTCTCGCATCAGTTAACTGCCGACCGACCGACGGGGTGAAAATAAATCGACTTGGCTCCTGCTTCACAATCATTCTTAAAAGTTAAACAGCCATAAAAGGCTGCAGGAACTCTGACCTTCACAATCTAACCGAGCAGGAAAAGCCAATGATGTGTACAAGGCCCTGCTCAGCCTCGGCAGATTATGATAAAATATGTCACTGCGTCACCAAAAGATAACTGTACGTCTCCTGTGACAGATACGGACCCGCTATTTTAATAACAGCCCAATTTCTGCTGCACTAAAATGTTTTACTGTTGGCTATAAAGCATGCAGCGTGTGACACGGGGAGGCATGCGTCTCTGTGCTTCAAAGTAAGATGGACCATGTGAAGCTGCAGAGGATTTAAACCAACCAATCCAGAGGTAAGTGCCATAACATCGAAACAGGTAAACCCGAGCTTCTGCTCGACCTCAACTAGACAAGATTTGTTGCTTTTGATTTCTTAAACATTTTCTTACAATGAAAAAAGTTTTATGACGTGTAAAATTCCTCAACAGAACCAGCTTTTTGTGGGCATAACATGATCTGACAGGGACGTTATTTAAGACAGGATATGTTGAATTAAATATCTTTTATTATGTTTTTATTTATGTATGTATCGTTGCATATCACAACGATAGCTGGTGGAGACAGAAAGTCCTTTTAAAATATCAAAGTACAAAGTGCCAGACTTCCTGTGCTATGACATAAAAAGTGTTTAAATGTTAATCCGCTCTCTAATCTCAGAGGTTTTGGTGTTGTGTATCACAGCCTCAGTGGGAATAAAAGAACAAAAGCTGATTTAAAAAGCTGTTTTCTAGTGTGTGTTGGTAAATTTGACAGTGTGCCCATCACTTCTTAACATAATACTACTTCCCCCTGCCTGCTTCCTTTCAGACTGTGAATATTTGGCTGGTTGTGAGCGTCTCGTGGGACGCCCCACCTCTCCCGCTCCCCGTCAGCAGAAGCATCTGTTTAAAACGTGGACACTGCTGCTGCTCTCTGTGAACCAGGAGCTTTGGTGTCTGTCTCTGTTTTATTCACTTTACACAGTCGGTTCCCTCTTTGTGCTCATTAAATATTTAATGGGGGGTTTAAGCGTTTGCTGGGATTAGGCTTCAGTCTCCAGGGAGTCGCCGCATTGTTTCCCTCCATGGCTGCTAGTTTACAGTCTGTCTGTCTAATCTGCCATTTATATCTCACACTTCTGCTGTATGTAGTTGATGCTGTTAGTAAATATGTTAAAATGACATGTTCTTAAAAATAGCAGCGTGACTAAAATCACTGGATTCTCCCACAATGCAACAGAAGAACAAAAACAAGTCAAAGGCGACCCCAGAGACAGGAGTTCTCATAAAGGTTCTAGATGTTTTGAAGATGATAAGGGGGACTTTTAGTGGGTCATTGAAGAGGTTCTAAGGGTGATCCAGGAGGTTTTATATACAACATCTTAGGCAATGATCTAGGAGTCCTTAAGGTGGTTGTAGTTGTCTTTGAAGAGGTTCTATGGGTGTTTGTTGTTGTGTTTTTGAGGATGTTCCAAGTGTCTTTGGTAAGCTTCTAAAGGTTCTTGGAGTCATTTAAGATGTGTTAAGTGTCCTTAAGAAGGTTCTTGGGTGATCTAAAAGGTTTTACACATCTTTAACGAGGTTCTAGGGGCACTTAAGGTGGTTCTAGGTGTCCTTGACAAGGTTCCATGGGTGTTTGAAGAGTTTGTTATGTAAATGAGAAAGTTCTGGGGTGTTAAACGAGATTATTGGTGTCCTTGAGAATGTCTTATGTGTCTTTGATAAGGTTCTGTGGGTTATCCAGGATGTTTCAGAAGGATCTAGGTGTCTTTAACAAGGTTCTATGGGTGTTTGAAGATGTTTGTGATGTAAATATGTAGGTTCTTCTATGCATTTAGCTTCTAGTGGTTGGTCCAGGCAGTTCTAGGGATGTTTAAGAAGGTTCTTGGGGGCCTTGAAGAGTGTCTAGGTGACTTTGAAGCGGTTCCATGGTTGTTTGAAAAGTTTTTGATGTAAGGGTTTCTGAGGAAGTTCCAAGTTCCTTTGGTAATCTTCTAAAGGCTCTTGGGGTCATTTATAATGTATTAAATGTCCTTGATAGTGATTTAAGAGGTTTTACACATCTTTTACATGGTTCTAGGGGTGCATAAGGAGGCTCTTGAGCCCATTGAGGAAGTTATTGTGTATTTGTGTTTGTGTTTTAACTTTTAAAGTGCTTGAGGTTTTTTGTGACCATGTACCTTCCAGGAGTCTTCGTTCCATGCATGTGTGAAGAGGTTTTTGATGTAAATGAGTCGGTTCTAAGAGGTACTGAGGATGTTCCAGGTGTCTTTTAGTTCATCTTGAGGTTTTAGGGGTGCTGAAGGAGGTTCTATGGGTGATCTATGAGGTCATGGTTCTTGGGGTGTAGGATAGTGTAGGTGTATTTCAGGTAGTTCCAGGTATATTTGAGAAAGTTATATACCTTTGAGGAGGTTATGTGGGTATTTGAGTCTTTGGATACATTCCATGGGTTTTAATAATAAATAAAAACCCATCGTGACACCAGTGTAACAAAGACTTTGAATGTCCCAGACTCAGTGCCTCATCTCCACTACCACCACTGCCCAAGAGGATTCGTGTTGGAGCTCCAGATGATGTGACAAGCGTGGCCGCTGCAAACTCTGCAAAATCAATGCAGCTACCACTGTGTGATGTGCGTCTGTAACCCACATAATTTTAAGGATAAATGGGTCTGGGTTCTTATGGGTTAAGGAGGTTCTATAAATGGTTAAGGTGGCCACAGGTGTCTTGAGGTTTTGTGGGGATTTGAGGAGGTTTGGGGTGTCTGCTGAGCGTCAAGGTTTATTTGAGGCTGTTGTTGGGGCTTGAGGGGGCTTATGGGGTATGTGAGAGGTTAAATACAGTACATGTTTAGGAGGATGTAGAGATTTGATTTTATAACAAAGATCCACTGATGTTCCTCAGTGAGCCTGAAGTCTCTGTGTTGGCAGCATTGGCTGTTTACATGTGTGGACTTGAACCCAGTTTAACAGAGCTGTTCACATGTGACTGGCAGTCCTGCTGTCTTTGTAGTGGCAGAGCTCTAAAAACTGACACCCCGGGGGCCTCGGGGGCCGCGGGACGTTGGTATTGAGGGACTGCGGGGCCATGCCTTCCAGCCACCATATGCTCGGGATACCAAGTCAAACACGGGACTCTTTCTTGGCTCATTAAGATGTTCGACATTTGGCAGAAGACGGCTCAGTGTTTTCCTGACCTAATTTTCAGTATCAAGGCTTTTCAGCAAATGTTTCACTGCATTCAAAATCCCATTTCTGTGTGTTTAAAATGTGTTGTTTTAGTTTTCAGGTGTGCTAACCCAGCCTCGAGGACCTCTTCAACATCTTCATCATCAGCAACCGAGAACATCACCGTGGACCCTACAAACCACTTCACGATTCTTCCTCCTCAAAAATCAGGGTCACGTTATATTCAAGGAATTCACGTGAAACAGTGGATCATGTAGGAGCTTTTACATTTTATTCTCATAAACTTCCGACATTTCTCTCTGAGGTTTGTTTGTACGAGTGACCCAACAACCTCTCTTAATGTCACAAACTTATATTAAATCTCTGATTTCAGCCTCACAGATAAATGTCTTCTGTTCATGAGAAGGTGAACGTTCCTGAGATTTCATCTTTAGCATTATTGACACCCCTAAAATCAACATATAAGCCCCCATTTTCAAGCCATAAATAAGACAAAAATCAAAGCGACATGAAATGTTAATATGAATAGTGACATGTGTCATTCTGTACCACAAGGTGTTGGACAACAGGTGACTTAACTCAGAATCAGGTTTGTTTTCTGTTCTTTTGTTCAAGCAAATAAATCATTTAATATGGAAGATTTCTCGCAGTGTTTCTCTGATGCAAACATCAAATGTCAATGAATTTCTGGATAACAGGCTAAAATCAACACATGCTGTCAGTCTGTCTGTTTTATTGTCAGTGACCCTCTGCGGCTGCACAGAGTCTCTAAAATGATTAAAACCAAAAACAAACATGAATGAAATAAAGTGAGTGAGTCTATCTGTCTGTCTGTCTGTTGTATTATTATTAATGATAATAATAATAACACCTCCTCTTCTTATTGTCCTGGTGGAGCGGCGTCTCCTTTTATTACCCTGCAGGGTCATTTACAACCCCGTCCCGTCTATTCATTGGTTGAGGAGATAATCCTGTGATAAATCCTCCGCCGTGCCCTTCACAGTTGTCATAGCAAGACCATAAACAGCATTTATAACAATCTGAGGAAGGGGTGGGGGTGTTGGGGGGCACTCTGCTTAGCATGCAGAACAGATTAAGATGAGACGGGTCTGCTTAGAGCCGCCGCTCCATCCGTGACAGACAGACAGACTCATGGGAAATGTTCCATCGCAGGAAATGAGCTGCAGTGACGGATCACTCAGCGGAGACAAATACAAGAAACCTGCTTTTTTAGGAGTTTAGTGCAGGAAAACATTTCTGTAAGGAAAGAATAAATAAAGTATTATTGTAATTTGATTTTGTTTTTATTATTATTATTATAAGATGTTGGAGCAACTGTAAAAAATATGCAATAAAATATATGTGTTTTCTTAAATATTTGTAATTTTATAATTACCACCATTAACAGATGGATATTGATATACATTAATATATAAGTTATTTCAGTTTTTAAATTAAATAACCTTTTTTTTATATATAAAATCATTAAAAGATGTCAGAGTTGCTTGAAGCTATACAATACAATACAAAATACAATATTTTGCATTTCTATTATTTAATTTGTTTCTTATTCATTGTAATTATTTAATTATTTTTATAGCTGGCTGGAACCACACTGAAAATATTTTTAAATTTTAAACTTTGGTGTAATTTTATATTTATATTCCTGCACCATTTTTTATATAATTAGAAGACATTTTACATTATTTGTGTTTCCTTAAATATTTGTAATTTTCTTTTTCTTTTTTCTTTTTTTAGATGTTTAATTTCCTTTTTTAAACAAATATTTAAAGATGGTGGATTTTCCTAGAACTGCAGTGACGTTTCTAAATCAAAATATATATAATCTATAGATTCTGTTTTTCAGCTAAATAAAAACTAAAAACATCCCATCACTCCTCCACCCTCTTTTCCTCCACCCTCTTTTCATCCACCCTCTTTTCATCCACCCTCTCCTGGATTTTGACAAGTTGAGTCGCTACAGTGTGACGACATTTAGCCGGCGTTGTCTGGGCTAAACACAGCCGGAGGACTCTTCACAGGTACACGATTAATCTTAATTAAAGTCAAGTGTGACAAACAACACCACACACACACACACACCTCCCTGCTCTTTGTTCTGTCTTCTGGGTGAAATCACTGACGTCTCCTGGTGAAAAAAGACATTTAATCGTAGTCAGCTGATGAAGCTCCGACAGGCTTCATGTCATCTTTGAAATCTACTAAAGTACATATCAGATATAAACATCACAAAAACATAAAATCACCAGTAAACTAGAAACATCAGATAATAAACGCAGCTCATAATTACAGTGAAATTATGTCACTGTGGAACAATATTCTCTAAATTCCCTAAAAGTTGATGATTTTAGAAAATGTGTGTATGAGGTGGATTCATAAACTCATTTCTGTATCTTCTCCATTAAAACTCTTCACGTTCTGTCTGAACACACGGAGTCTGCAGCCATGTTGGCGCCTCTGTAAAGTTGAACTCAGCAATACACGAACAAGTTGGAAACTTGACATGAATGCAGCAGAGAAGCATGTTCATCGTGTTTCATCACTAAACACGAAGCTGAGACTGATGAAGGTTTTCTGATGGTGTCACTCGATGAACCAGAGATCATCCTGAGAGGAGCAAACCATTAAATACACTCTGAACCACAAAATAACCCCGTGGTGGCGCTGGAGCAAAAGACAGAAGATCATGAAGGTCTAAAGGATTCATCTTCTGGGAGCATGAATGTCTGTAATATTTCAGTCGGGTGGACCAACAACAGACCTAAGAGGGTCTTAAACGCTCCTTAGTTACTTCATAACTGGCAAGGTTTGATCTAAATAAACACACAGCAACAAAGCAAACAACTGCAACTCGTTTCTTGTCGTTTCCGGCTCATCCTCTATGCTGTCCATCTCTTCCACTATGATAATAATGAGGTCGTGGCGATAATGCAGTCACAGATGTGTATTTTACAACAGCTTTGAAGGTGGCTCATCCGTCATATAAAAGTTTTATCTTTCAATCTTTGTTTCTTAATTTCTTAATGTCTTCAGCTGACGTGAACGTATGAACATCTCTTTCTTTCTTTCTTTCTTTCTTTTGATACTTGAGTACATGTGTTTACTTTAACTGCTCCTAACCTCAAACAGGAGACGTTGGTTCGATGCTGCGGTCCTGCTGACTGTCTGCTGACTGTCCTGTAAAGAAAACAAAGGACAAAAAAGCGATTACGTCCAGTAATAAAAGCCCAAGTACCATAACATGCTACATTAAATATCTATCAAGCTCCATAAATTAACACTAAGCAGCTTCTCAAGCAGTTTGTCTCATTGAGGTTGTTTACTGCAAGAAAAAAAACTTTGTAGCAGTTTGTTGTTTTTATTGACAGTATGGAAGCCCATTCATGCCAAAATAATAATAATAGATAAATAGAAGAAATGATGATTCAGCAAGACTCACTTATGTTATTATCTCCTAATTATGATGAATTATTTCATAATTACATCTCATCTTAAAAAAGACGTCATTATTTTGTCTCCACGTTTAGCTAACATTGTTAGCAACAACAGGACAGCTGTCCTGGTCTCAGACTGGACGGACACGATGAGGTAAAACCAGTAAAAGTTGAAATGTGTTCAATCTAAACCTACTTAAATCATTTTAGTTTCCTGATATGATTAATGTTGTATCTTCAATGTACTTAATGTTTGGCCTGATATTAAACACTGTGGAGTTATAATGAAGTGAAATAAAGTTTGGTTATAATGTGAATTATGTTTTAATGAAATAATCAGAGCTGAACCAGCTGTAGTTACTGTGATCTTCAGTCTGTTTCCGGTCAGTAGTGAACATGAACATGAACATGGATCATAATACATCCATGAGATTTACCAGCCAATAATAACAGGCTAACTGGCTAGCTACCGGGCTAACTGTTAGCGATTATTATTATGTTTATATCGATTCAGGAGTCAATTAAAAAATCATTTTAAAAAAGAACTGTGATACTTAAGGGTATTTAATATTTAATTTAATTTAATTTAATTTAATTTAATCATTTATTTTAATTTAATTTAATTTATTTTAATATTTTTGTACAGGCTACTTCATCTTAAATGACTCTTACAGGCCAGTTTTTTTTTAACAATATGTTTAGTAACATAATACACTGTCAGAAAACACAATCTCATAATCACACAACATCTTTATGAAGGTCCTGTGATTCAGCAGCAGGTGATGTGAGAGGTGATGAAGCTGGTGAAGAAGCGTTTGTGTTTGTTGTTGTTTGTTTTGGGGTCTCGGTGGAGGAGAGATCTGTTGTTTTTGTTTGTGATGCATCTTGACTCCGCCTCCGGGGAGAGGTGGAGGCAGCAGACTGTGGAAACACAACCCGAGGATTTAAATCTGATTCATCTTCATCATCAGGACAGCAAACACACACTCACTGCTTTTCACCAGAGAAGCTGCTGATTCCACTTCCATGTGTAGAGTCATGAGGGTGATGAGAAAAAAGGTAGAGGAAGAAAGAAGGTGGTGAAAGGAGGGAGAAAAGTAAAGGAGGAAGGAAGGATACATCCAATCAGTTTCCCTCCTCGAGTATTAACGAGCTTAACGATGTGCCCGGCTTCAAACAGAGAGGAGGGCGACTCGTTCTTTCTGCAAACGTGTCTAATCAGCATCAACCTGTTCACATGAACAAACACCAACATGAAACATGATTTCTGACTCAATCCCACAGAAATACTCACAACAACACCACATGTGTATTCATCCGCAGCAGAATATAGTCCCCAACAAGCACAACAATACTTCCTGATTGAGTATCGCTTGCAAACAAGACTAACTTTTGCTTTTACTAGACTCGAGGACATTTTTACAAATATAAAACTAAACAATTACTGTAGTTAGTACGTGTGCAGTACAGTCCAGTAGAAACATGCTCGAATAACAATCTGAAGAAACTTCAAACTGATCTATAGACATATACAAGATATATAAAGTTTTAACAGTTCATTCATTAAACAACATTATAATAGTGCAATGATAAATCTATAGATGACTTTTTAATAATTCCTTAATGAAACCTCACGTTTACATTAATCTATATAAGAGTCTGATTCTGGTGGCACCAAACAGAAAAGGACCTGAGCCACACAACCTCCATCACAAAGCCTCCTACAGTTAGTTACAGGAGAGAACATAGATGTTTACTTATTATGAATTCAGAAAGAAATTAATTAAATAACTGACTGTAATGAGTCATTTAATGGGTCTTTTAACTTTAATCATACATTAATAACTCTAAAGCGTACATAGTAAAGTGAAGTATACGTACAGAAACTCACCCTTTCTGCTGTGGCTCTCTAATGAAAAATTCATTTTTCATTCATCAATGAGGAAATTAAGGACATTTAAGGGATATTTTGTGGTTCATGTTGTGGTTCATTCAGGGGCCACTGTGGGGATGAAGAGCGGCGTGTCAGAATAAGAACAAGCTCAGATCTGGAAGATGGAAAAGAAGAAAACACATTAGAGAGGAAACGTTGAGAGTCTGAACTCCAAAACAGCAGCCAGCATGGTGCCAATTAGCACAGAGCATGCTAACATACGCCCTCCTGTAGCTTCTGATTAAAGTGCATATTGATGGTATAAATTATCTCCCGCTACAATAGATAGCTGGGCATCTATATGTAAATGTTTAATTAACCCGTAGCTGAATCGCCGCACCGGTCCAGAGTGGAGGTTATTAATCTGATTATGGCGGATATAACGCCGGGCCAACGCCACTGAAATGAGCAGTCTGAACGTGGTGGCAGATTCATCAGAGACACCGGCTCATTTCCTAAAGTGCTGTTTGTTCTCAGTGATGAAGTCAGCACCACATCGCTCTTTAAGGTGGACTCAGATCTGCTTAATGGTTCTTCTGGCTGAATTTAACACCCGCAGGATTTAAAACAGGATCTTTAAACACAGAAAACCACAGAAAACCAACTCGGTCCGCATTCACAGACTTCTGAGATCCATAAAGGTTCATCACTGCGAGCCGTGCATAACACATTACACACTGAATTGTCCAGTCACAGCAGAGCTCTCTGTTTGCCAGAATATTAGAGATACACATGTTTAGATATGACTTTCACTGTCTCTATCTATATAAGCACCACAGAGAGGCAGTTATTGCATCAGATCCTAAATTGAACATGTTTTCACATTTTCCTTTAAAAACATCAATCCCTCTGCAGCTTTCAATATTTGTCATATTGTTGTGGTTAAAAGGCAGATACCCTGTTGACAGAAGAAGCTGCATGAATATTTAATAAGCTGTAAGACTTGCATTGCTTGTGTATCCGTGGAACACGGCTGTTTACAGCCTACGGAAAACAAAACACAACAGGGAACATTAGTGCTCACCTCTGAGCCGTCAGCAGATGCAGTTAGTTCATTACAAGAAGACGGAGAAAAAGTGAGACAACAGAGCAAATAAACAGAACAACAGCGTCGCTCTCACAGACAGAACAGTCGTCTTTAATGTTCCAACAACGTTAAAAGGTGGTACACGAAAACAGCAGCGGCAGGTGAAACACAGGTGAGTATCCGTTTCCTGCAGATTTCCAACCGTCTAACTGAAATTACTATTATAGCAACATATCTGCTCTTTAAATCTCTTGTCTTGTGTTCTCCTTTAGGAAAAAAAATAGAAACCAAAAAAAAGAGAAATGTACATTTTAAATTCTTCGGTTTCATGATGGCGCCTATTAGTTTTACATTATTTTGATTAAATACAGTTCCATCATCATGTTATGATGTTATTTCAGAGCAGACGGTCACACTGAGCCTGACAGCATCCTGCTACACAACACAAGTCTACTTCTTATATAACTTACAAACACAAACACACGTCCTACAGCTTAGCTGGTTGAACTAACCAGTTAGCAGCTGGATAGCTAATTAGCTGCTCAGCTGCAGCTCATTAAACAGAAGTAAAGTTGCAAAAGTCACTTTGGACCCGATAATTTGTGGTTTAGTTGTTGCTCTTCAACAAACTGTAGCTACAGCAGTTTTCTTTACTTTGTCTCCGTTCATACGGCGTAACACTAGTAGATATGATCAAACACAGAAACAGACACATGAAAGTATCTTAAATCTCATCTGGATACGAAACACTTGACAAGAGTAAATGTTGTCCTGTCATCTCTTTGTGTTGTTATGTTAAAAACATCATTAAATGTGTTCTGAACTGACGGTGAGTAAACGTACAGAGATGCTTGAGGAGGAGTGACAGACAAAAAGAGCCGTCTGTCAGAGACAAGACTCGTTATTCTGCAGAGGAACTGACGGATCACAGACATGTGGAAAAGTCCTCTTTCCTGCTCTGTGCTGCCTCTGAGAGGAAACCCTACCTCTCAGTTGAAAAGTGACAGCCCGTCTAATTGGGATTAATCAACTGGCAGCTCCAGTTGAGTGGCGGCGTCGCGATCTGAAGAGAAATGGCATTGACCCAAAGAGAGAGGTGTATACTGCCCCGGGGCCGGCGCTTGTACTGATTCATCTTCCTCAGCATAACATTATTATTCCCAACTCCACCACAGAAGAAGAAGGAGCCTCTTTAGGATTCCTGGGTCAAGAACAAAAAGCCAGAGACAGGGAAAAGAAACTGAACTAATCAAAAAAGAAAGAAAAAGAGCCGCACTTGACAGCTTTTTCCACTGAACATGATCAGAAAAAAAAGGATTTTGGAAGAAGAGGCGGCGGCGGAGCTACATTATTCTTTTTTATTCTTTCTCTCGCAGCCATCGCTTTGAATTACAGGGAATCTTTTTGCTGAGCGTCAGGCGTTGAAGAGGAAAAATCAAAAATTCATCTGAGAGACTTTCAGGAGCAGAGAGAGAGCGAGGAGGAGGAGTGTTTTGTGCTGGAACCAACATTTGCAGAAAGTTCCAGCTCCTTAAGCAATTATTAGCCGTGATAGTTTGACATGTTCAAGAGTTGTCAACAACTGGCTTTAAACAAAAGTACAAAGCAGAAATAAACACTGCCCACGGTGGAATTAACTTGAGGGACGTGCATGCTTGATGAATTAAACATGTGCTTCTTCTTCTGCTGCGATACAGCCGTGCGAGGCGTTCGAGTTATCAGGAGGCCTCGACTCCGACTCTGACACTGCATCTATGAGCAGACGAACACTGTAAACACATCACCTGCATACGTCCCTTCATGGTTGAATCAGTTTATTAGTTTCAGTCTAATTTAAACATCCTGTTCCTTCCTGTTCCTTCTTGTTCCTTCAGCTTTCTGTGTGGAACGATGTATTTGCAGAGCGTGTTTTCACATTCAGCTGTTGAAGGAAGAAAGTTTCTCTGTGCTCACTTATTACTGTCTCACCTTCAGAAGTGATTTCTTTCTTTAAAATCCGTCATACTCGATGAACAGGGTGATGTGGCCCAGTCTACTTTTAACAAAGGAAAGTTTAAAGATTGGTGAGTAGTGATGAAAAGGCATAGAGCGATATCCATGTTAGAAGAACCTCACTGAACCAACTCCATGTGGTACTTTTGTTGGAGGCTGAGTGCTGCTGAGCTGACCTCCTGCAGGGAAATTGACAGAAATCTTCTGCCCAGCACTGCCACTGTCCTATCAATCACACCACACACACTGATGGCCTCGCATGCAGCTGGAAACATCTTCTTTGCTGCCATCTCAAAATGATCAAATTGATCGAGTAAGCCTGCCACAGTCTCTCATTGAATGACCCACAGCATTACACAGGTCCGGTTCAAGAGGCTGTAGTGCAGCACTCACTATATGAAACCACCGAAGGAGAAGTATCTGTATCTATTATGGGCTGGTGCTCATTGTCAGCAAAGTTGTGTTGTAAATGCTGAATACCCACATAATTCAAACTCCGCACCGTCTTGTATCTGCAAGTGTTTTCAGTGATTTCATTAGCCTGCAACCCGCAGCGATAACCTGCCAGCATGGCATTGTTATTATTGTTAAAGGAAATCACATCTCTTTCTGTCTCATAGTCTGGATCTAAAGCCATTATCCTGTGTAATCCACATTTACTTCATAATGATAAGATACAGCAACACAGTTTCCACTTTAATGACAGCAGCGTTATCTCTGAACAACCTCAGTACAACAGTCACACTCATCCGACTGTCACTGTGGAGGTTCGAGCCCTCGTGTCTGATATTCACTCTGTGGAGAGTTTCCAGTTTCAACAGCCGACGCGACGAGTGCTGATCAGCTGATCATCACGAGACGGAGACGGAGACGGAGACCTTGCTGTGTCCAGTATTTAGAGATGTGGGGTTTTTCACATGAAGGCGAAGGAGGACATGATGTTGTAAGATCGTGCTTTATATCTTGTTGTCTGACACCACTGAAACTGACAACTGGTGACTGAACTTGATTTAACACATTTTAAATATTCAGTCAGTCTTGAGGTTTGACGTAGACGTTTTATCGTTATATCGTGTTGTTTTTTTACAGTGCAGGGCGGTGTAATGTGCAGTCTGAGCAGCTGCTTGCATCATTTCCATCGACATGTAGTGAAACGCTCCCCGGGGGGCCGTTCATTCACTCCTGTTTTTATTCTGACTCCATTTAACAAAATGTATTCTGTCTTGTGTCTCTGCCGCTGCTCCACTAATTAGCAAAGTGCTCAACACATAAAAGCCTAAAGTTTTATCTCTTTAATCTCTGATTCTCTTGTAGTTCTTGGAAATGAAAACACTTCCTGTTCTTCTTCTTTTCCTGCTGCACACATGCAGCTGAAAGCATCTGACTAAATCTGCTCCAGTGTGTTTTTTCAATTTGGGACTTTGGGACCACATGAAGGACGAAAGTGTTAAGTCTTACTACACCAGGAAGTCAGTATTTTATAAAGTATCCCAGCAGACAGCAGAAAACAACACGCACATCGAACTCTAAAAATCAAGTCAAATATCTTCTTAACAGACGTGTGCGTGTTTGATGAACATCAGGTCTGGTCCAAGCACAAATATTTCACATCTACGGGTGTTTTATATTTTTCATTTGAAACTTTTCATTGTTCTTTAACTAGTTAAAAGCTGGCGTCCTATAAAAATCATGCACCCCACATAGAATAAGCTGAATATCATCAGACTGTCTAACATATTCAGGTTAGCGTTAGCATTAGCCTGCTGCTGAGTGCATCAGGTGAATTAAAAGAATTCAAACTGTTAGATTATCAATAAGAATGATCATCTTTTTCAGAAATGAATTAAAAAGCACCAGGGGCCTGAATATAGAATAAAAAATATCCATAAATAAGCTCAACAGTCACAATGCTGAAACTGAATGAATGATTAATAAGAGTGGTGAGTTCTCAGAGAAGATGCTCAAACAGATGAAGCTGAAATACTTACTGGAGGATTTGTTTGTTGCAAAAATGATTCAAATCTCCGAAGATGTTGGAGATGCTGTTGAGGCTGTTTCTGTCTTTTACTGTTGAAACCAGACAAAGGAAATGAAACAACAGACAGAAAAGGTGAATTATCTGCTGCCTTCGCTTCACAACAAAAGCATTCAGATATTTGTTTGACAGCAAACACAAACTTTCCTCTTTTATCTTTCTGGTGTGTGTGTGTGTGGTTTTTGGGTTTGAAGCCACAGCGAGACCTGTTTAGATTCATCATGTAGAGTCTTAATATGACCTAACACGTCACTTCTTACAGCGTAGAGTCCTCCGTCATGTGAAGCCAGCTGATAACCTCCCTGCATCAAATGAGACTTCAGAGTGAGGCCGAGAGTGTGTGTGTGTGTGTGTGTGTGTGTGTGTGTGATGAGCGCTGCTTTAATCCCACCAGGTCGTCTCAGAGGAGGGAGGGGTTAATGCAGGCGATGCCAACACTGAGCGGAACAATTCAAGATCGCTGCTTTCTCAGCGTTCAGGAATATTATTAACAGGAAGTCAGTGCTGAGGTCTGGATTAATCCTGCCCTCCAGAATCAGAGCCGAGTTATTATCTTCGCCTCATCCTGGACGCTCGCTGTATCTCAGCCTGTTGTTTCTGCGTCTCTGAACGCCAACCTTCACTCTTCATAATCCATTACACTGTGATCAGAATGCACACTGTTGATTGGTTCAAATGTGCATTAGATCAGCAGAGCAGGAGGAGGATTTAGAGTAATGGAGTCTCAGACCTCGTACATTCAGTAGATGGATGACGGGACGCTCGGCGCTCCATCAGTGCTGACGCCATGAGATAATATTTGAAGTGCGATGGATGTTCTTAACTCAGTGCTTCTCTAGTCCAATCAGCAGCCTGTGTTTTCCCTTCTTCTTCTTCTACAGGTGAAGTCGGCAGGTCGTGTTGTCCTGCTGGTTATTTTGACTGTAAGTTTAGTTTCAGGATGACAAACACAGAGTTTCTGAGACATTCAGGCAACATAAACCTTCAAATAGCTTCTCAAATCAACACAATAGAAACCACCATTAAAATCACGTACACAGTTTCATCAGTATTGATCCATATTTGATCAGCGTGAGAGGCTGTAACCACAGGAAGTGATGTTGACGATCTTTGAGGTGAGAAATAAGCACATTAACAGAATCTGGATCCATATTTGATCAGCGCCGACGGCTTGATGTGAGTTTCGTGTGTTCAGCGGTGTTGATGCTTCACTGTATATCATCATATATTTAACAAAACAATTACAAACCACATTGTTTATATTCATTTACTTTTCCTCAACTTAGAAAAGAATCACAATGAGAAACTGGATGAAACATTTCACATAATAATTTACTTCCTGCAGGATTAAAACAACTAAAACTGTTGAGGACATTCGCCGTAGACTCAGCTCAACATCCTCTTCCTTCCTGTCAGGAGCAAATTAATATTTGTGGACACAGAAAATAAACTCAAAGAGTCCCATAAAGTGCGAGCAGACAGTCAGACTCAACCCTCCTATTCATCAGCAGAGCTAATTCACACCCGTATAAACCGGCGCTCGTTCTGTCCGTCCTTATGTATTTATCAAGATGAATAATCAACATGAAGAAGCCTCCCGCCTGAGCGCTGGGAGCGGAGGATCGCTCCACTACATCAATATTCAGACCATCAGCGGCCCATGAGTAAACAGAAAGAAGCGCTGGCCTCGGCATATTTAAAACGCAGCCATTTTAGCACAGCGGTTATTAAATGATCTCCCCGTTATTTATTTCCTTTCCTAGTTATTAACGCTGGACGTGATATTATTCTAATTATATCAGGCCCAATCAGCAGTATTGCCTGTCTCTGGCTCATTTCCATTAGCTTTGTCTTTCACACTGTGATACTAATTCAATGAGACATCAAACATTTAAATGGAGGCGAGATGCAGAGGTCAGGACTTTTTCTTTTTTCTTGCCTCTGCACGCTGTTATTGCTTCGCTGTAATTGTGTTTGTCCCCCCGCCGGATGACTAATTGTGCCGAGTCGCCCGTCCCGTCAGATGAATCGTACACTAATATGTTAGTTTGCTCTCTAATGCTAATATGTGTTTTGTTGTGGACGAGGCTCCGTCGGACTCGACTCACAATCCAAGTTTCTGTCTCTCACACAGGGACAAAGACGGAGATGCAGGTGATAAAGGTGCAAGACTGAAAGTGACACAAGACTGAAACAACAGAATACACACCGACGACAGGCCGAGGGAGGACAAGATTGAAGGACAGGGACATGAGACAACAGAGACAATAACAAAACACAGCAGCAGTGAGACAAAATTAAACAGCAGGACAACCGATGAGGACAGCACGAGATGGAGACGACGACTGGGTGGACAACATGGAAGGACAGAGAGGGCGACATGACGACTGGGACAACAGACAAGCTGACATCTCATGCAGCCGTCCTTTTTTATACTTGTCCCACTTCCTGTTTTGTCTCTTAACTTCTGGTTGCTATGACTACTTCAGTAAACACAACTCAACAGTCCTGATTGGTTCACACAGCAGTAGGAAAACATGCGCTCATATTTAAGGTCATGTGACCTGACAGCAACACGTTTTTAATAGTTTTTCTATGTGTGTGTGACAACGTCTTCTCTGATTGGATTAAAATGTAAATATTCTTCCTGTTTTATGTCTGTAGTGTCTTAGATTGGACATTTTACCGTAAGTGTTACAATATAGGGACATTTGAGTGGATCACGACTTGGCTGGGGCTCCACCTGTGTCTGTGTGTGTGTGTGTGTGTGTGTGTGGAGGTGGGGGAGGAGTCTGGATACCACTATTTAATTTATCACTTGAAGTGGTGGGCGACCTCTGGGCGTCCCGGTCCCTCCATCACCTCCTCAGCTGCTCCCTTTAATTGTCGGAGCCGAGAGAGTAAATGAAAATCAACTGGCCTCATAATGAATGGAGGCCATTAACCACACACACACACACACACACACACACGCACACACACACACACACGCACACACACTGTAGCACAAAGGCCGACTGAAGGTTTCCCATCAAAGAAAGCGTTCAGAAAACTGTCAGAAAACACGGAGTTGACCAATCACCACTCAGGTTTCTGTTTTTAAACACAGACTAAAGACCAAGTCTGGCTTTTGTAGTATTTTATAATAAGTTATCATTACATAATTAACTTTTTATTTCATTTCATTAATATTTTACTGTATACAAGGTTTTTTTTTCCTCCTTAGGAGTGTTTTTTTTTTTTTAATGCCAAATAAATCGGCTCACTGACACTTCAGGTCTTGAGTCCTGACAAGCAACAAGAAGAGAAAGATGGGAAGAAGTGCTGGAATCAAACTATAAATGTTCCTTAAGGAATAATTTACTCATTAATTAAAGTTCATTAACATTTTGAGTGTAAAATGGTTTGTGTGGAATTAAAACTTGCGCAGGAATATTAAAGTCAGACACACTCAAATTTCCTACATTTGTGTGCGACACTAAAGTTACGAGTGAGAATTTTAACCCCTTTTTTATTTACCAATGATCCAGTTAGCCAATCAGCTTGTTGGACACTGACTAGCCAATCAGCTTGTTGCATTACATTATTTGATTCCATATTATTTAATCACATGAAAAGTCTCATTGAGATCAAAATCTGTTTTCAAGAGCGTCAAAAACACAAACGAAATCAGACAAATACAAACACAACATCTGCTTATGATGGACTAAATCCAGTTATGATGCATAAATAGAAACGATTTCTGAAGGTTTCAGTGAAGGTTTCAGAGCAACCCCAGGACCAAGCGTAGTGTTTTCTGGATCCTCGGTTATCAGCTCTGACTTGGTGTCCTCTGGGTGGTGAGATGGAGGCTGTTCCCCTCATGCAAGTGTGAAGGAACAGATGGAGAAAGATGGAGCATCCACCCAGAGGTCTGCATGGTCAAGAACAGAGTTAACAGAGCAAAATATAAATGAATACACTCAGTCAATGTAGAACTACTTATAAAACTAGGTTCACTGTGAGATCTGTGGATTCTGGCTCACTTTTGTATTCTTTTGTGAACTGATCCAGTGTTTAAGTAAAATAATGAAGTTTCTCCATCGTTTTCTCTCTAAATCAGAAACATGATGAGATTACTTACATTTCTGTGTGATAGATCGGATCAGGGCGCCTCTGCTCTGAGCCCCAGGGATGAGCTGGATGGGACAGATTTGTGGGCGAGTGTCTTCACACAGGACAGTGTAATGAAAAGCCTCTGAGTCTCTCTGTGCTAAAGAGTTCATTACACCCCGTCATCAATCCTTCCTCTTTCTGAAGCATTACATTCATCAGGAAAATTAAAAAAGTGTCATGTCTGCAGTGATTTGTATTCTTCCATCAAAAACACACACCGTCGAGGTGCTTCAATTTGCATATTCACAGGATGTAATAATAAGTCATTGGGGCCTGGCTGAGGCTGAACAGAGCCGGGATAAGAAGGAGTCTCTCAGCAGGATGGACCAGGAGCGATAAAACCATCCACAAAACACATCAACTCACTTCTGCCTTCATATTTGGCTCATTTCAATTTTAAATACTTTACTCATCCATCAAGCAGAAATTTGAGTCAGTTAAAGTTTACACATACAATCAATTTATCAAACAAACAATGTAAAGTACAAATATGACATGTTAGAAGAAGCTGATGAATGTCAGTGGACGATCTGTAGCCGGCCAGCAAGATCCAGTAATGTCCAAGATGATGTGAACACTTTCACATCCAACCTGGACTCCATTCCCCAAAAAAACCATCTGAAGACTCAGATGATGATGAAGATGATGATGATGATGATCTTACAGGCTGATTATCAGTTTGTTCTGGTCTGACTGGATGAGTTGATAAACTCAGCAAACCAAAACACACCATCAGCACCAACATTGTTCCTCTCATTGGTCAGAAGTGAAGAAGGTCAGACCACAAATGAACTGAGACACTTCCTCTTGACACGCTTTCTAACAGCAATGCCCTCTGGGAAATGGAGTTGTTATGGAGACAGATTTGTTATTAGCCAAGTGCAGTTCAAATTTTAAATGAATTTCCAGATAATCATCCAAAGAAAATGTTTGTTTGTTTCCATCTGCTGCTGTTGTTTGAATAATAGCAGATAAACAGCAGGTGGCGCTAAATCTCCAGTCGTGCCATTAAACCGCTAAAGAAGAAGAAGAATACAACGATAATTATTAACATTTATCGGTACATCATCTTTCATTCAACAAGAAGATTTTTCAAAAACAGAAAACAATGTAAGATAGAGGATCATCAATAACTCGTAGTGATTACAAGTGATCAATAGTGTGCAGGATTATAAGACTTTATCTGCTATTGGAAATCCTGCTTGGAAGTGCTGCAACTATTTTCATTTTCAAATAATCTGTTGATTTCTTCCTCAATTAACCAATTTAATTGTTATACAAAAATATCAGAATATATCAGAATTTCCAGTTGGTCTTCAGACATGTTTCTGATCAACGGCCTCAGAACGATCAATCACGTAAATCCAAATACGCTGACAACAGCAACGTGTTGTTTGGTGGGTGTCTATCTTAATATATATATATTTTATATATATACTGTACACAGAGGCTCGTCGTCTCCTGGTGTAATCTGCGTCTTTCATTGGAGGATGAATCAACTCAGCGGCCACAAACAACATCAAATAATGAAAGACGAGCGTTTGACTGCGGCGCTGGATCCAGTCTGCCGTGCAGTTTGTTTTGAAGTGCTGAGCAGTAGCCGAAGGCAGGAGTGGTGAAATTTCTCCGCTTCCCTTCGTTCACTTTAATTTTAATGATGCTCTTCCTCAAGCTTAAGTAAAGTCTTCCACAGTGGGCGCTGGAGCCAGAGAGGGTTGACAACTCCTTTGAAATCAGATGTAAGTATATATTTAATTTTGCTGCTGGATGGCTGCAGGCTCAAGCAGACAGAGATTAATTGGCATAGTATTATGTGCCCTTATAATGTTCCTGCGCCTTCATTATCTGCAGAGTGAAAGATTCGACTGAAGCAAAACTTTGTGTGGAAGACGCTGCACTACTTACCTGAAAGTTTCTTGACTTTCTCCCACTTGTCATAACTCAGCAGCCGTGCACGGGGGCGATGATCCCCATGGTAAACCTCCAGCGGATGGCTTTCCATCTAGAATGTAAATAAGTTGCTGTGAAATAAATAATGTGTACAAGTACATCTCATGAATGCAGCAGGGAGATTTGCACACTCGCCTCCTAATCAAACTCTACCCTTGTCGCTCCCAAATATGTTCAATAAAATATTCCACAAAGGGTACATATGTTTGGCTGTTTGCCTCTCTTGCTTCATCTTTGTATGAGAAAAGTACACTTTACAAAGGTTTGTCGTTTTCTGGCAGTGCTCAGTGACATCTCTGGGACGCGGCAGCTTTCAACAGCAGCAGCAGGGACAACGCAAGGCGGAAGGAGATGAAATATTTATGCTAATTGTTGCAAAACTTCCCACAAAAGATGACAAGAGGCATGTGATGAGGCGCTGTCAAGCGGCGCTGTCATTATGACGGGCTGAAACCCACGGAGGAGCAGAAATCAAAGGCTCGTGCACGCAGCTCTGGTCCCGGACGGGGCGCGCAGAAGGTCGGAGCCCCTTTAAAAATATTTATAATGAAGGGCTGGCATCAGGAGCACGTCAGAGAGAATTAGCAGACACGGGCGTCACCTCGCTGATTCAACCCTGCAGGCTAACTCTGCATCTACCTGACTCCTCAATCTCTTTCAACGTCTGTCTGCGTCTCCATCAAGAAACCAAGGCCTGACATGAAAGTCAGGATGCAGGCCCTGATAAACTTTGCATATTCCCCAAGAATGAGAGCAGGAGAAAAGAAAGAGAAGATTAAACATGTGCAACTCAGCAGGCAGGCATAAATAAAAATGTTAAAGTTCCAGCGCCTGGCTTCATTTGCATTTGGCTTTGGAGAGCAGAATAAAAGGCAGCAGTGTCACAGAAAACAATGTTGTGTGAAATTTTTAGTGTTTTTAGTCGCTGCTTTTTCTTCATGTGTGTAATGATGATTCAACAAGCTTTCATGGATCCTGTTCAGCAGGAAATATTTGTTGTGTTATGTGCCAGTGTCAGTTTTTAGTTTTAGTTTTCTCTTTTGTAACGGGGGATCCCTGTGAGCGGAGCATTAATCTGCGTTTAGCTGGAGGAAATGTGCCGTCATGGTGTCATGGGGCTGGTTCCTTGGGCGTCGCTTTGATCAAAGGCCCGATGGAAAACCTCCTTCAGGGCGAACACAGAAAGGCGCTTGATCTCTGCGCTTAATTAGGGGCCCGTTTCTTAATTGTTCATTTTACAGATTGGGGGACAGCGCATGTGGCAGCCTGGTGTGCTCATCTTAATTCATGACTGGAAGCCGTGATTTAAGCTGAAACGCCACTAAATGGTTTCACTGAGAGCCTCGTGAAGTCTGTTGGTTTGCATTATGCATGATTTGTTGTAGTCTTTTTATCTTTCAGAGTAATTGCGTCTTCCTAAAAAATGATTCATGTACAGCTGTAAGAACGGCCTGTTTTTATTTTTATTCCTTCTATGAAAGTCCATTGTTTGATATTTGCTGGTTTGCTCGCTGAGTAAGAAGTGAACTTAACAAAATAATTATACTGTGGCTCTTTGGTCACATGTGACCTCAGGATTCATCGCCGCCGGTCTGTGGCGTCGTCCAAATGAATCATGAGAGAGACAGAAAGAAGAGTTTTCCTGGCAGCATGACATGAAAAAGAAATAAGATCTTTCTCTCTGCGCTGCCTGAGAGGAAACAGATCTGCAGCATTTCTGCTCATTACCAATAAAACTAAACCCGAGGTGGGACGGCACCTACCACCCACGTCCCCTACGGTGGTTCTCCAGAAGCAGCTGCCACATAATGTTCTGGGTTCACAGATTTATGATGATTTATTAGATACAACAACAACAAACAGGAAACATGTTCATTATTTTTAGATGTGAGATGTTTTCCCTGACTCCTTGTTTTTAACACCACAGCTGTGAAGTTTGTGTCTGAAAGTGAGATTTTTATCCAGGACAAAAAGGATCATTTTCAGGATATTTTTCAGGATATTTTTATATAATAAAAAAAGATTAACTGAGATTATAAAAACTGTGCAGACACATGTTTGTCCCTCAGGACTCACCGTAGCTGTGTGCACTCGCTGCTCAGATCATTCAGTACTACAAACCCACATATTCAACTCACACTAACCCGACTTGAACATGTTTCAACATCGTGGTCAGTATACAACACATCCAACATACAACTGTCTGAATGAACATGAACATTTTAAAGACACATCCAACATGAACATTATGTCTGATAAATTATTTCTCTTTAAAAGCTCAGCAGTTCATTAAAATGAATAAACCAGCAGCAAATATACTTTTTAAAATATATGTTAATATAATGTATATAATAATATATGTCCTTCAGTTGTTTTGTTTTTGCCGTCCCGGCTTCAGCGGTCCGAGGAGGAATGATGGCGGGGAATCCGAGCTGTAATTATCTCGCCTGTGTGTGGCTCCTTGAGGTAGGTGAGGCTGACATTTGGTTCATGTTGGAGTGGCTGTTGTGGTGATTTCTGGTCCGGGGAGTGTGTGAGAGAGAGGGGGATGATGGGATTGAAAAGAAAGGCCGGCGATGGGATTACGGGAGCATGACAATTGAGGATTAGCTCTGCTTTAAACAAATAACACTCGCACAGGTCAGCAGATCAACAATCAGTGTGGAGAGCTGAGAGAGGAGCTGTTGCTGGCTTCATTAAGGCTATTATCTATTTATCCATCCATCCATTCACTGACCCACCCACATACCCACCCACCTAACCTACCTACCTACATATCTATCTATCTATCTATCTATCTATCTATCTATCTATCTATCTATCTATAGCAGTTCTTCCGTGGGGTTCCTCAGGGTTCTGTTCTTGGTCCTTTATATTTCAATTATCACGTTAGCACTGTTATAAAACAGGAAGCTGCTCCTCCTTTCAACATATCCAGCCTTCAGTTTCCTGCGTAGGGTTAGGTTATGTTTCTAAGAAATAAAGCTGAGTGACACATTTTTGCCTTCTGCATGAAATAATTTTTAAATTAAGAGTTTGACACATGACTGCTGTTTCTGTATGATTGTGAAGGTTGAGCAGCAGTTGATCCGATTGGTAAGCCACCAGCACCAGCTTCTTCATTAGTGCCATCCCAGCATGCTTTGCATTATCTAGGGTGGAGAGAGAAAGAAATACGGCAGCTTCTCACCTTTTTATGATCCTCAGATTATCTCAAGGAAATTAAATCGAACACAACTGGACTTGGTTCTTTGTCTTTGAAGACGTTTCACCTAGATATATTGGATCTATCTCCAATTTACAATGCTGCCCTTTTATCTATTCCCAGGAGATTCAGCAATTTAGCCTCTAAGAACAACAGCCATTCACAAAAGACCCCATGTGACTCTAACGACTGTCGTTATAACACAATAGAACACTAACGAAGTCGAAACTAACTTTCACCACCCCCAATGACTGTCACTAAACGACTGTCGTTGGACACATGGAGTGTGAATGAGCCAATGACATCACTGGCCATGTGACTGCCTCCACAGAGGTTAAATACCTGGGTTTCTACACCAGCTAGTTGGACTAGTCCCAGCCTAGTCAAGCTAGCATGAACTGATGAAGCCTCTTGGATGAGAGGTGAAACGTCTTCAAAGACAAATAACCAAGTCCAGTTGCGTTCAGTTTAATTTCCTTGAGATAACTATGACCTGGATGAATGAGAATATTCACAGGCTGATCCTCGGATTAATCTGCCGAGTTGTAAATCTCCCTCTACTCTTCATTTTTCTTTCTTTGCATCATATTTAATATTTATTGGTGATAAACATAAAATCTGCACAATAGGCTAATGTTCTCATCAATATTATTACATAAATGATAATACATTTGAGGAGGCTGTTACTCTCAGTCCCACAAGTTTCTGTATTAGTACCACTTCTATTCAGTTTATATATGCTTCCTTTAGGGAACATTATTGGAAATCACTCAATTAACTTTCACTGATATGCCGACGACACCCAATTATATTTATCGATCAAGCCTGATGAAACCAATCACTTAACTAAACTTCAAGCATGCATTAAGGACATAAAAAATGGATGACCCACAATTTTCTGATGCTAAATTCAGATAAAACTAAAGTTCTCGTAATAGACCCAAACACCTTAGAAACTCTCTTTCCAAAGATTTAGTTGCCTTAGATGGGATCACCCTGGCCTCCAGCTCCACCGTAAAAAATCTTGGAGTTGTTTTTGATCAAGACTTGTCCTTTAATAACTATATAAAACAACTTTCGAGGACTGCATTCTTCCACTTACGCAACATTGCCAAAATCAGATGCATCATTTCTCAAGTGGATGCAGAAAAACTAGTCCATGCATTTGTTACTTTTAGGCTGGACTATTGTAACTCTTTGCTATCAGGCTGCTCTAATAAGTCTCTTAAGAGTTTGCAGCTGATTCAGAATGCTGCTGCACGTGTTCTGACAGGAACCAAAATCAGAGATCACATCTCTCCCATTTTGGCTTCCTTGCACTGGCTACCCGTTAAATCTAGAATAGAATTTAAAATTCTTCTCCTAACTTACAAAGCTCTTCATGGTCAGGCACCATCATATTTAAAAGAGCTCATAGTACCTTACCACCCCACTAGAACATTGCGCTCCCAGGATGGTGGGTTCCTTGTGGTTCCTATAGTGTCTAAAAGTAGATTGGGAGCCAGAGCTTTCAGCTATCAAGCTCCTCTTCTGTGGAATAAACTACCACTCTGTGTTCGGGAGGCAGACACGATCAACACCTTTAAGAGTAGACTTAAGACTTTCCTTTTTGATAAAGCTTATAATTAGGGCTGGCTCAGGTCATCCCTTAGTTATGCTGCCATAGAACTAGACTTGGACATGGATGCTGATAACAGCACATCAAGGTCACGTGGCTAACGTGTTAGCAACACAGGCTGGTTATTTTCATCTCAGGAAATGTTTTTTCATTCATGCACATTTCAATTTGCACATAAAAATCTGAAAATTAGAAAATAAGGCTGAATATCAGGAGAGATTGCAGCTGTGTGAGGTGTGACGGTAGCTGTGTGGATAAAAAGCAAATGGAAAATGGGTCTAAGGACAGAGGGTGTCACTCCTTGTACAGATTGTAAAGCCCTCTGAGACAAATGTGTTTTGTGATTTTGGGCTATATAAATAAAATTTGATTTGATTTGATTTGATTTGAAACAGACGTAATGAATCAATGATGAGTTTCCAGGAGACGAAAACATCAAAAGCTAAGATGATGGTAAAAATCATTTCATGAACCATCTTAAGTTCAAGAGGTGTTTCTCAGTAGCATCATGACTGAAGACGCTCTTAGAAATGATGCTCGATGAATGAGTGACTCTTAGTTTTTATTATTTTTGTACCTTTTTACTTTTCATGAACGCTGATGTTGTTAAGTGACGTTTGATGTAAAATGATGTTGGCTATATTTCAGCAGCTGATCTGTCAGTTTGTGTCGTCATGCTGCTGTTAGGTTAGGTTAGGTTAGGTTTTCTTTATGTTTATGTTGTCAGCTTGTATCATGTATGTTTGTCTCATACAACAGGTCTCCTGCTGTATGAACACATGAATTTACACTTTCATCGTGGTTTCCATCATTTGACCTTTGACTGCTGCTCTGTTAATGACATTATCTCGTTGTGCACCAGCTGGAGAATTAGCGCCACCTGCTGTTTATTTGCTAATATTCACACAACAGGAAACAAACATTCGCTACAGTTTCCTCCTTCATCCCTCCTCCTCCTCCTCCTCCTCCTCCTCCTCCTCCTCCTCTCTGTGTAAACTGCTCCTCCATGAAAGCTGTTTTTTCTGCAGCAGAAATGCAAATGAAGGACTGTTGCTGGAGGTAAAATTAGCATCTTTAATTAAAAAAATATCAGCAAACAAATAATACAAAACATACGAACGATTAAAGGAAAAACAACCTGAAGGAGAAGGAATCTTTTTAAGTGACTTCCACTGGATTTAATTATCAAATATGAATTAATTTCAGATCCCAGATACACAAACACACATCTAAGTCTTCTGGGGAGTAATTAATAACCAATATTTTCACATCAAATACTGACTTTGATCCAGCAAACACTGAGACATCTCAGGAGGAAACTGCAGCTCAGTAGAGTCTGAAAATATGTTTTTTCTTTATTTCATCATCATTTGTGATGTAATTTCATATTTTATCATATCATTTTAGTCGCTGTGACATTTAACCTTGAGCCTGTTTTCAACTTCAACGACAAAGAGTTGAATTCATCACACTCTGATTGGCACCTCTGACTGGCTTCTCTATAGCAACGGCAGCTGAGGCTCATGGGTATTGTAGTATTAATAACTATCCTACGAAAACACATATAAAACATTTTAGAAACAAAGTGTGAATAATGTGAACTGGTGTCAGAATATAGAATCAGAGTTTCTATGTTCAGTCACGTTGAGATGAGGACAAATACTTCAGGAAGTGTGAACGAAGTGATTCCATTGGTTCATGAGTTCCACGTGTTCACATGTTGACATGTGATGCTCATCGGTGTTGGTTAGTTTGGGTCTTTCAGAGGACAGGCTGCTACGTCTACGTGCTCGGCAGACTTGGTAATTGATAAAGAATAGTTACTAAATAGAAGTCGAAGCGTAATGAAACATCGCTGACATGGTGCCATCCTGCAGACTAAAGCTTACGTCTCGATTTCAATCTTTATTAAGAAAATTGAATTTGACTTAAAGCAGCTAAAACAGTAAAAGTTATTGATTACAGAACATTAGACATATTATGCATGAATGAAATGTTATTATGTCGAACTGACCTGCAAAGACCTTCTTACACAAGAAACTCTAGATTGGCGTGAACATGTTAACAACTGTTTTCAGCAATATTAAGCTCAGAGGATTCAGTGTGCCTCTTCCGCCCTCCGCTGGTTGTTTCATATAACTGCACTCAGACAGACAGACGTGAAAAAGTTTTATTTCAGGAACAGAAGCTGCTCAGAAAGACGGAGGTGACACAAAAGAAGAGCTCCAACACTGTAAGAAGATGTGCAGTCAGCTGACTTTTCAAACCCAACAGCCTTCTGGGTAACTGAGTCCAGACAGAGAGGAGGTCTCAGTCGTCTCCTCCACACAGACTGAGCAGAGCCTTCTGGTAGTCTCCTTTAGTGTGCTCCTGAACGACATAGACATAACACGTTATTATAATAATTATATGATTATTATATCTATATGAGCCCACTGTCATTGTCCAGTCTTTTAACTCCTCTAAAACTTTATTGCATTAAGTTAATTGTAATTCTAGTCAGGCTCGATTACAGTAATTAAATAGTGAAATATGAATGTATTTTATTTGATATATTTCTCAGGTCAGATTCACTGAAGCAGCTCATTAAACAACATGATTTGATTATTTGACTTTCAGGTTATCAGCTTCTTATCAGGTCAGACTGCAAATTCAAAACATAAAAATCAGACTGAAATTAATTTATGTATTCAGTATATTAGTACTGTGGTGTGTTCACTGGTCTTCGCCTGCGTGGGACATTACAGACACATGCTCGTGCACTCACAGCGATGGTCTGGTACAGCGATCTTTTGTGCTGCCTCTTGAACTCTGTTCTGATCTTCATCAGGTCAACTTCACAGCGAGACACCATGATCCTGGTCACAGCCTTCTCCTTCGCTCCTTTACTCTGATGAAACAAACATCACACTTCAACATGGAGTGAAACTCAGTGAAGACTGACTGACTGATGGAGGAGTTTTACCTTCATGGCTTCACTGAGTCTGTTGGCGAAGTACAGCTGCCTGTTTTCGAAGCACTCCACTGTGAAGAAGAAGAAGAAGAAGATTTAATACACTTCTGATGCCGTTACTATGTTCTATACAACATATCTGTAAATCAACTTTAATGAGGTTAAAACAGGAAACACATGCTTATGTTTTGTTTTTAAAAATATAAAAAACAAAGTTCTGATACACAAATCTGTTTTCAGCTTTTGGACTTTTTCTCTAATCTTTGATTTCTGCTGAAATATTGGATCATTTGAACATTTATTGAAATGAAACCATGTGAGAAGTTTAGAGGTAAAAATCACTATTTGGTGGAGCTGTTAACAACTCATAGACATCTGAAATGTGACCCGACTACACACTGCTTTTAGTAAGACGTCAACAGACTAAAAGGTTGAAACCACTGGTTTCATCTTAACAATGTGTTGGATTTTAAAAGCTTCTTATATTATCCATTGAGTCAAATCTGCATCTGAACAGTAACTAAAGCTGTCAGATAAATGTAGTGGAGTAGAAAGTACTAGATGTACCTCTGACATGTAGAAAGTACTAGATGTACCTCTGACATGTAGAAAGTACTAGATGTACCTCTGACATGTAGAAAGTACTAGATTTACCTCTGACATGTAGAAAGTACTAGATTTACCTCTGACATGTAGAAAGTACTAGATGTACCTCTGACATGTAGAAAGTACTAGATGTACCTCTGACATGTAGAAAGTACTAGATGTACCTCTGACATGTAGAAAGTACTAGATTTACCTCTGACATGTAGAAAGTACTAGATGTACCTCTGACATGTAGAAAGTACTAGATTTACCTCTGACATGTAGTACAGTGAAGTATAAAGTAGTATCACGTGGAAATACTCCAGTTAAGTACTTTCCTTCGCTGCCGTGTACTGACGTGTTTGTGTAACATACCCAAAGTGAGGAAGGACGTCTCCAGATCTCCCTTCACCTCCTTCCTGATGCTCTCCTTCATGTCGTACGGACTGTATCTCTTATACCTCTCAAACACTGTTAGCATGAAAACAAAGTAAGAATGAAAAGATGTGAAGTTAAAACTGAGTTAAAACTTAAAAAACATTAGTATGAATGAATGAATGTTAACATTAGAGTTTAAAAAGCATAAAATAAAAATTAAAAAGCATAAAAACAATAAATAATAGTGTAAAAATAAATGGTAGCATTAGCATAAAATAAAGTTAAAATAAAAACATTTAAAGGAACATTATCTTCAAGTTACAATAAAGAAATAAAAGTAAATTAGCGTATTTTTAAATTATATTATAAAAGTAGTATAAAAACAATACAGTAACATTAGCATTATTTAAGTAATGTTAGCATTAAAATCAGTGAAGTAACATTAGAATATAACTCCAGCTTTCTCACAGCTTTCTCACTGCTGCACTGATCCTGATCATTATATATATATATATGTATATATATATATATGTTGTAAAGGCCAACGGCCTCAGTCAGTCGTCCCGTTACGTTTGGTCCTTTGACCTCACATCTGCCATGCAAGGTGCCAGCTGCTCCAATCATTCACACACACACACACACACACACACACACACACACACACACACGTTTGGGTTTCAGTGTCTTGCCCAAGAACACTTCAACATGCAGAATGAACTACATTCACATGCAGTTATCCGTTTGAGATGTGGAGGCTGCTGATCTTTACACTCCATCATGCCTGTGCAGTGTGTGTGTGTGTGTGTGTGTGTTGTGGGTGTGGTTCACCTTTCTGCAGGTGGGGGACGCTCCTCTCCGTCATGATGGAGATCCAGGTCACCACGTCAGGTCCCTTCTTCTTCACGCCGGCTTCATACAGAGACTGAGACGTTGACACAGAGCAGAACATTCATCGTCACACCGGGACACTGAGGTACATAAAACAATGATCGATTCCTAATGGATTTATTGATCAATGAATTCCTGAGAGTCCGTCTCTGTTAGCTCCACTCTGCTTTCATTTATTCCATTAAACAAAGTCACATCCTGCAGATCAACACTACAGGTGTGTTAACTCACTCTGGCGTCCTCGTCAATCTTCTCGTAGTCGACCACATTCGAGGGTTCGTCTCTTTTTGTCTGTAGATCAAACAAGATTCATTGTAACAGCTGTAAACTGACAATAAAGTTGTATCGATGTTGATCTGTGACGTCCTCAAATGATATCAAAACCAAAAATATTCAGTTTACTGTCACAGGAAATATTCACATTAAACAATCAGGAAATGACAGAATTTGGATGTTTTTTCTTTAAAAATGACTCTTGATCCATTGATCAGATTATAAAAATAGCTGGTGATTAATTTAATAGTTGGCGACTAATCATTTCATCCCTAATAATAATATGAATATGAACTAAATGGAGGCGTGTGTTACGTACCTGAACCAGAGCCAGCAGCAGCTTAGCGAAGTCTCCTGAGGTGTCTCCGGCTACGTCTTTGTCCAACTCCTTCCTGAACACTGCAGACAGACAACTTTAAACTTTACCTGCAGTCACCTGAACGTCACCTTTTTCACCTGAACGTCACAAACAGTTTTATTCTTTTTCACTGTTCTCATTCATTTTTTATTACTTCTATTTGCAGCTTCTAAAAACTTCTCACATGTATGATGTTGGAGATCCTGTGAAATGCTAAATTCACATGAGTCATGATGTGATATTAAATTTACAGACTGTATACACACATGTGATATAAAACACTTGGGCTTTGTGTAATGCATTGATTACAAAGCCTACAAATCCAATATTATCATTGATCAGTTCATTCATTTGTAACACTGCCAGCTATTATATATCTACAGATAGAGAAACATATAAATAGTTGATCGCCATCATAAAGCCTCAGTGTTATGTTAGATATTTATATTTCACATTTACTGAATATTATTGGAGCAGGATTTCCAAACTTACTCTCTTTGTAAACCTTCTTGATCTCCAGCAGCTCTTTGTTGCTTCTGGAGCAGACGATCTCGATGAGGGTTTCCTCGTCCGTTCCGAGTCCCTGCACAGAGGAACTTATACAGTACTCTACTTTATATTAAGCAACAGGTACTTCTGTTAAACACTGAGAGGATGAGCACAGAAATATGGTCACTTTAGATGACAGCATGAAAAGCACACGTGTGTCTGATAACATTAATGATGCCTCCATTGTGTTCAAATGTCCCCATAAACCACAAACAGTCGAGTCAGCGCGTTCATACGAGCAGCCTGAAACTGAGCTCAGCCGTCGTTTACTTTATTATATATTAATATATAATTAATATAATAATAATACTTATTATTACTCATTTCTTGAAGTATTACGGTAGTTTTTGTATGTAAAGTTCAACACTTCTTCTTTCTTCATTAAATTTGATTCATTAAAAAAACTGCAGTATGACTGCAGTATTTTACAATTAAAAAGTACAAATATGAATATATAATATATATTTAATACAAAATAGACTTTCGTTCCAATGTAAAGTTTGTCCTGAGGGAGGCGCTAGAGGTCATGCAGTCATTAAAATCTAGTTCATCCTCTGGAGAGCATGAATGTGTTCAATATAATATCAGAAGTGAATCTTCTAACGTTAGTTATAGTTAAAATAGTTCACCAAAGGTTATACTAGATAGTAGGACTCCTCCATCGGTGTGATAAAGAGCGCCCCCTACAGCCCTGATTGAGACAGACGTCACTTATTCTGAGAGGAAAAAGATTTAACTGAAGTGACTCTGACCTTCATGGAGGCTCTGAGCTCGGAGGCGTCGTACTGAGCGGTGCTCTTCATCAGACCCAGCATCAGCGCCTCCAGAGAGCCAGACAGCGCCCCCTTCAGGGCTGTGATCAGATCCTGAAAACAGATTTTAAATGTTTTTACAGCATGTATAATATTTACCATTATCATCCTATTGTGTTAGCATGCTAACTAATTAGCACTAAACACAGCTTAGTTTTTTAGGTACTTGCTGACAAACTAAAGTAAACATTTTGACCACTTGATGGCGCTAGATGAGAAGTGAGAGGATCAAAGTTATTACAGTTTATCCTGAGGGACAAATTCTCTACAAGCAGGTGTTTATATTTAATAGATATATTGTATTTGATCATTTAAACGTCATAATGACCTAAAATGAACTTTGGTTAATAAATCAATAAGAACAATATGAACTAAAACTCATTATAAAATCTGCTGGTGTCACATGACCACTGGAACATGTGTCACATGACCACTGGAACATGTGTCACATGTATTTTTATTGATATGACAGAGAAGCATCTTCTTCACCTTCTTGGTGAGCCGCTCATATTCGAAGGCTATCTCTCTGCGCTGCTCGCAGCTACGTCTGGTCAGGATGTCGATGACGGTCTGCTCGTCTACACCTGCAGAAAACAGATTTAATGAACACATTTGTTTTCTGGTTTTCAGTTATATTTTTTAACTCACAGATCACAAATAATCTGACGAGGTGAATCTAGTAGCTGCATCTTATAGGCGCAACATGTAGGAATTGTCGACTCTATACTGACACTCGAACCAATAGGGGGCAGCATATCACCAGAAAGTCACATCACATTACATCATGTCACGTTATGTTATGCCAAATCAACGGTGCATTATCAATCACCTGAATGAATGTAAATGGAGACTTGTTAGAAAACCTCCAGTCTGAAGCAGCTAAAAGTATCTGTGGAGCCTTTTTTATGAGTGTGTTCCTGTTTCGTCTCGTGCACACAGGTGACACAAACATACCGTATTATACTGTTAATGGTTTAGTATTCTACTGCCAACGAAGACAGAGAACGAGAAGAAGCTTGTAATAAAATCAGCTTTGCAATACTTGTTTATGTTGTTATATTGTAAAGCAGTGAAACCAGACTCATGTTTGTCATTTTAACGTTTTCGTGTCCTCTTATTATCAGCAGCTGTCTCGTCTCTTTCCTTCAGCTCTTGAAAAACACGATGGTGGAAAATCTTCACTCTGCAGAGGGACGTCCTGCTTTTTACTGCCGCTCACACTCAGGAAGCTGAGTCATCTCTACACTCCCAAACACAGCACAGTCTGAAATGACCAGCCGCCTCGCAGGTTCAATTCCCAGTCTGTACGTCTCTCATCTGCAGTGAGTTTGTGTTGCATCTGCAGGTAAATTCCTGTTGCCGTGGTCTGAAGCACTGATCATTTTAAATTCAAACTCAGCTACCAGGAACGTGTGTATGCACATATCTGATTGGCCAACGCAGTGCAGCTTGATGACGTGTGTCAGCGCTTCAACATTCAACATGATTTTGGGTTTTTTTAGGTTTATGTTTGAACAGATCTGTGAATACATGCAGTTAATCCAAATTAAACGTTGCTGAAATTATTCTCCAGCGATGAACTCAGCGTGTCGGCTTTATATTTAAACTCATGAGTTTTGTGTTGTGGGACGTTCAGATCAGTCACATGACTCTGAGAACCGTCCAGAGAGTCGACGGCTGGACTCTCTCACCTTTAGTTTTGATGGCCGTCTCGATCCGGGCAGCATCTTTCCCGGGGTCGAAGTCTCGTACCGGCACCACGGTGGGGAATTTGGGTTCCACCTCCTACAGAGGACAGAGAGGGAGACGTGTGACCACACTGACCTCAAAACACCAAGATGACGACGAAGAGACACTGCTCTGTTGTGATGTTTGCTGTGTTCTTGGATTTGGACCGTAGCTCTGAGCCCTTCAGCTTCATCTCATCGCTCGAATTTCTTTTTGTTTTTGCTGAAATGTCAAACCTTGCAGCACATTACCAGCTGGTCGCGACCAGCGCACTGTTAGACGTTATTATGGTTGTGTTTAGATGCTGGAGAAGGATCCTTTGTTTCCTGAACCTGAACTACTTTGCTGCTACTGAGAGATAATAGAGAGACTCAGAATAATAATGATCTTGTTTAATGATGCTGTAACGCTTTACATGGATACATTTAATAGTGCAATAATTAATGCAGTATTAAAGAAGTAATTAATGAAGTATTGTCACTCTGCACTACTTTCTGTGTGATGTCTTCAGATGACTCACCTCTCCATACGACAGCGTCAGTTGGCCCAGAAACTCAGACACCAGCGCCATGATGAGTTTACTGCAGAGAGACAATTCATATGACCAGAGGGAGAGAAACACGTGTAACACGCTTTAAACATGACGCACATGACAATAGTTATATTTCCATTCAAGAAAGATCTGCCTGGATGCTGTACATACACACATGAATACAGTTTTTAAAGACTTCCTCTACTGCTCACACTGGAAACATGTGGTTTCCTCTTCAAACAATAGAGCTGCAGGATCGAGATTCAGAGACCTGCAATCTGTGAACTCTTCACAGTTCATGTAGGTGTGTTTGATTTATTGACCGGGACATGCCAGAGGGTGTGTCTGCAGGAGCGGTCGGGCAGCAGATAAGAAGAGTGGATCATAACGCAAACATGAAGCCTGTTTAACATGACAGATGACCACCTTTGACCTGCGTGCAAAACATTAACAGGAAGTGCTCATCACCTAGCAACCACCGGCGCAAACAGACCTGAAGCTGAATGTCGCTAAATGGCCAAAAGTATACAGACAGCTAAACATATGTGATAGTGTAAGATGTGATTTTGACACCATGGTCATTGATCTGCTGCTACAGCAGCCTCCACTCTTCCAGCAGATGTTGGAACCTGGCTGCTGGATTTCCTCCCATTCACACTCTAGAGCATCAGTGAGGTCCAGCGCTGATGGTGATAACATCTAACTCACAACTGGTGTTTCACTTCATCGCGAAGCTCTTGGATGATGTTGAGGTCAAGTTTTTATTACACCAAACTGTGAAAAAGATTTCTCTAAGGATCTGGCTTTGTACATAAATACATAATACAAAATCCCATCCGAATGTAGCTCAAAGTTTAACTGAAATTTCAGAAAATCAATAAAAGAAAATGTAAATTAATGTGCGTTTTCATCCACACAGAAAAGCACAAAAAGATGCATGTAATAAAGTGGGTGTGTCATGTAATAAAGTGGGTGTGTCATGTAATAAAGTGGGTGTGTCATGTAGTAAAGTGGGTGTGTCATGCAGTAAAGTGGGTGTGTCATGTAGTAAACTGGGTGTGTCATGTAATAAAGTGGGTGTGTCATGTAGTAAAGTGGGTGTGACATGTAGTAAACTGGGTGTGTCATGTAATAAAGTGGGTGTGTCATGTAGTAAAGTGGGTGTGTCATGTAATAAAGTGGGTGTGTCATGTAGTAAAGTGGGTGTGTCATGCAGTAAAGTGGGTGTGTCATGTAATAAAGTGGGTGTGTCCTGTAGTAAAGTGGGTGTGTCATGCAGTAAAGTGGGTGTGTCATGTAGTAAACTGGGTGTGTCATGTAATAAAGTGGGTGTGTCATGTAGTAAAGTGGGTGTGTCATGCCGTAAAGTGGGTGTGTCATGTAGTAAACTGGGTGTGACATGTAATAAAGTGGGTGTGTCCTGTGGTAAAGTGGGTGTGTCGTGTACATACAGAACAGGAACATTACAGCTTGGTGCTGTTGGAAGCGTTTTGATGACAGCTCTGTGTCAGTGACACAAACACGTACTGAATGCTGCCAAGAGACCAAGAAGAACGGCGACAGTGAAAAACACCTGACGCCAAACTTCTTGTACGTCATCATCTATTCACTGGTTTGTTTTTATTGATGCATTAACTGCATGAACTGTTTCACAATATTAATCATATTTCCACTCAGGTTTTTATGAGCAAACTGGAAAAGAAGTATGACAGGGTGTCCACATACTTTTGGTCATATAGTGTATATATCAGATACATCATTAGTGCACAATTTAGTGATTAGCATGTAGCTGTTATGAAAACTGTATTCATTTATCCTTTATGTCCATTTAGAAGGTGAAAATGTCATTTAACAAACTTAATTGATTCCATGAAATATCCTGAGAGACATTTCAGCTTTTAACAGATTCTTCAGAAAGTCACTGAGACTAAAAGACGTGTTAAACACATGATTCAGTTAAAGTGTCTCTGTGCTGTGAGAGGAAACAAACGTTCACCTATCTGCACAAACAAACCGCTGGAGGAGCGTTTCATGGTTTCTTACCTTCAGAGACGCAGCAGAGAGCAGCAGCAGCTCCGTTATGATCCAGAACGGGACAGGGTGCGGTTTTTAAATACCACACACACACACACACACACACACACTCCCCTCTACTCGCTCTGACTCACTGGACAAGATTTTTACACGTCAGACTGAACTTGTGGACATAAATTCCTCACTGAGGTTTAGGTCGCCAGGCACAGTTCTGGTCTCTGATTGGCTGCCAGGTGTCTGTCACAGTATACCAACGTTTTACCAATAAACTCCAGGTTTCCATAGCAACAAACCTGGTTCTTTAATATACATGTAAGTCATGATTACTCACAATAGGGGGTGACTCACCTGTCCCCTCACCTGTCCTCTCACCTGTCGCATTACCTGTCCTCTTACCTGTCCCCTCACCTGTCGCATTACCTGTCCCCTCACCTGTCCTCTCACCTGTCGCATTACCTGTCCCCTCACCTGTCCTCTCACCTGTCCCCTCACCTGTCCCCTCACCTGTTATTTATTTATTACGTGCTGTAATCCACACAAATGTTTGTGCTGTGTTTCCATGGCAACCTATTCAACTAGTGTGTATCATCAGCTGATAGGAGTCAGAACAAAAGTTCAGTTTTTGTTTCGGTGGGATGCAATTACTGTTGGCACGGTTACCATGGAAACAATGAGCCTCTTGGTTTAGTGCAGACGGTTCAGTTCAGGAGTGTATTTGGAAACTGACGTGAGCTGTTGGATATTTTCTTTCCTTTCTTCCTTTATGTCTTTCTTTTTCTTTCTTTTGCTTCTTTACCTTTTTTATAACCTTGATTTCACTTATTTAGTCTCTTCAGATTCATTCAGTCGTGTCTCAAATCCAGAAGATGGACACTATTTTACAACAATGCACAAAGGAAATGAAAGAGCTGCAAACAGCTGAAAAACATTTAAATTACAAAGAGGTAAAAGTTGTACATTTAATAAATGTAATCACATAAGAACAGTTAATTTACACAGAAACGACATGAAAGAGAGAAACTCACTTTTCAAACTTGATGATTATTTATATTTTTAACACTTCTGGTATTTTTTACTGTTTCTGGACTTTTATTGTAATGAGTATTTCTCCATCACTGCTTCTCATAAAGGAAACTCAGTGACAGCTTCTCCACCAGAGGGAAGCGAGAGCTCATTTTACCTGAGAACATGAAGCCTGAAGTGTTGAATGAATGATGTTGAATGAAAAGACACAATATGGAAATTTCATCAAAACACAAAGTTATACGCAATATCTACTCAATATATACAGTACTGAAATGTAATCACACAGGAGGAAATAAAGCAGGAAAAAGAAAGGAGAACAAGAGGAAGGAGGGAGCACAAAGAAGGAGGTGGAGAAGGAAGAACGTATGTTGATAAAAAAGATGGGAAGGAAGGAAAGGAAAGGAAAGGAAAGGAAAGGAAAGGAAAGGAAAGGAAAGGAAAGGAAAGGAAAGGAATAGAAATGAAAGGAAAGGAAAGGAAAGGAAAGGAAAGGAAAGGAAAGGAAAGGAAAGGAAAGGAAAGGAAAGGAAAGGAAAGGAAAGGAAAGGAAAGGAAAGGAAAGGAAAGGAAAGGAAAGGAAAGGAAAGGAAAGGAAAGGAAAGGAAAGGAGGTGGAATGGTCGGAAGTGTTCCCGGGTCTGTGATCTGGCTCAGGTAGCTCCAATCCTCTGTTTCGCTGACGCTGGACTTAACTTCGTTATCACATAATCCTCCTCAGGGCCACATTAACAGCTTTAACCTGGAGCTGCCGCCACAATATGCTCCAAGCTGAGAGGCTGCAAAACAAACAGCACGGCGCCCCAAACATCATGTTGCTCCTCCTGATGCTGACACATTGATTCAGCTGCCAGAGTTTTAACAGAAACAGCTTAAAAAGGCACATTACACCCATTTTAGCATCTTTATGACTTCTGTCTCTGGATATTTTTTCTCTTTTCTAAACAAACTAACGTGACCAAACTCTTCATGATGAACATGTGACACGTTTTAATAGCTTCTGTACAACAACAGAGACAAATACAGAATTAGACATGACAACAGATTGAAGGCCAGTGATTCAAGTGATGATCAAGTGATGATAATGAGCTTCCAGCTGTCTGTCAACAGTCTGTCAACAGTCAGTCAACAGTCACACCATCAGGACCGAAGCTTTAATCCAATTTCAACACTGAAACAACACTCAACTCTCAAATCCTTCAAACCCAAACAACTGCTGCTGCTTCCAACTGCTGATCTCTGCAGGAACATTGAGCTTTAATTTACAGAGAACAACAAACCACTGGTTTTATTTAATAAGGATATTCTTGTTGAAGGACAGTTTTAGTCCACTTAGAACCAAATTCACTTTGTTTCCCCTGAAGACATGTGATCCAAACAGAGGGAAGCACATACATGTCTTTATTCACACTGACCTCTTTGAGTTTGTGTCTTTTGTTTCTCATTTAAACTATAATAATATCATCATTCATTATAAATCTGAGAAAGCGAGATCCAGATTGATATTAAGACGGCTTTGAAGAGCCAAAACATCCAGACTGAGCCTCAGACGCTGTATATTCACGACAACAGACTGAAGTATATTCATGTTTTAGTACAAGAACAGCAGGAGATCGACTCTGCAACAAACACACAAAAAACTGACTGCAAAATACTCCAGCTATCAAATCTGCAACAGAAGAAAAAGTCATAATTATTTATCATCTGGGGAACATGAATGAACAAAGACCCGTGTGGCTAAAAGGAGATGAAGTGGTTCCTTTGAACGGTTCCTCTCCTACAGGCTTTATTTCCTTGTTGTGAACATCTTTGGTTTGAGCATTGAATGCGGCTGGCGTTACGTCTCTTGTGTCAGTTTTGAATAACACAGTAACTTGACGTAAGTTGAGTGATTTTAACATTATTCGTATCAAAGAGCTCTTTAATAAAGAAACTATGGACGCATTGTGAAACTGGCACAGCTGCAGACTCATTTCAGTTCACTGAAGTGTTTCTGGAGTCTTCGTACAATTAGTTTTTGTCACCAACAGTTTGGAGAATGAAGAAATGATCTGTGCTTTAATCCTCTGACTGTAGATAAAATCATGTTTGACTTTACCAGCCTGGGCGCTGCAGTTCAGTTGTGCAGAGGTTCCCTTCATGTTTCAGCTTTTGGGAGTCTAATCTGAACCCCTCGTCCCACCCCGGTCTGTCCCGCTCTGTCCCGCTCTGCCCTTCAGTCCCTCAGTAATCCTGTTAGCAGAGTTCCTCTGTAATCCTGCCACAGTGTTCAGATCTCTGCAGGCTTCACAGCGTCTTCACCGCAGCTCTGTGGGATGCTGCTGGACCCTGACTGAATAACTCAGGTAAGACCCCCGACACATGGCCCACACCCACCTGCACATTTATACTGCACCCAAAAACACACCTGGATCCTGCTGCCAGCTGTGGGAACGATGCAAAGTTCAGTCTTTGGTGTCAGATTTTTATTTTCTTCTTTCAGAAACAGACAGAAGCAACAGAAAGGACACTAGGATGATATGTGGTGATGTTTCTTGTAGTTTAATGATGGTTCTATGAGTCTAGATAGATGATCAGACCGCTGTGACAATGATAGAGAGGTTCAATTATCTGAACTATCTGAAGCATTGGCATCAGTAGAAACGTGACTTGGGGCCGTTTCCTCAACCTGAATCTGAAGTGTCTAAGGGTGGAGGATGGATGGAGTCATATGTTGTATGTTGTTTATATGTATTTAGCTACACACACACTGATACGATATGAAGTGCTGCTAGTCGGATCAGACTGTGTGTGGGATCATATAGGACCAACTGATTAATGCCCATTTACTGCTAACAGGCCAATTAAACAATAAAAGTACATAAAAGACTGCAGTCACCAAGTCAAGAGGATAAAAACACAACATTTATTTCCATTTGTGTAAAAAGAGACGAGATGACAGTTAATTCATTAAGCAGGTAGCTGGACAAGAGAACTAAACTAAACCAGATCAAATGACTTCTGTGGGTAAATGTACTTTGTTTGTGTATTCAGCCAGTTTTTTAAGCGGGTACTTTGTACTTTGTTTGTGTATTCAGCCAGTTTTTAAGTGGGTACTTTGTACTTTGTTTGTGTATTCAGACAGTATTTTAAGCGGGTACTTTGTACTTTGTTTGTGTATTCAGCCAGTTTTTTAAGCGGGTACTTTGTACTTTGTTTGTGTATTCAGCCAGTTTTTTAAGTGGGTGTTTGCCTGATGAAGACCTCGCAGGTTGAACAGCTTCTTCTCTCCTGGCTGATTTGTTTACCTGTCTGACTCACTGTGATTGGCCGACTGACTGACTGTTAATTAGCTGACTGTTTAACTGGTTGGTCTTTAACTACAGAGCTGGTTACTTTGCTGATGATTACTGGAAAACGGGCTGAATGGCTAAAAAGCTGCAGAAGCATTTTCATGGAGGTACGATGTAGCAGCACAATGACCCAGCGGTTTCCTGCTGCCAGATCTCCTGTGGTGGATTAGGGTCATGATCAGTCAGCTCTAATTGAGGCTGACACTCAGCCAGACATGATCCAAACGCCATTAAGCACAGTACAGCGACCAGCGCGTCACCGTGACTACAGCTCCTTTATTTGTTTTTAAATCAAGGAATTTATCATGTTCATGTTAATCTTTACAAATCTCAATCAATAACTTTTATATTATAGAATATTTTTTGAATATTTTTGTTTGTGTGTTCGTTCAGGATGTTGAGCTGGGTGGTCAAAGTCGTTCCCCAGCCTCCTGAACCTCCACCCAAAAAAGATGAAGAGCCAAAGGAGGAGCAGAAACAAGATGCGCCCCCGCCCCCACCCCCTTCCCCAGCCCCGCCCCCTTCTCAGGTAAACCACGCTCCTTTGTTGATATGTTTTGATTGACAGCTGTCTTTAAAACATTTTTGTCAGCAGTGATGGATGAAGTAGGATTATACTCTGTTATAAGTAAAGATCAGCATTAAATAAAAAAGTGTGAATATTGTATATTGACTCAAGTTACAATCATATATATTATTAAATGAATACTGGTTCATTGTGTTTATGTTTTTATTATGTTTAAATTATGTAATTATTTTTTTGTTGTTTTTTTAATACATTTACATTAATTTGACGTTGAGTTGATGCCATAAAGTAGCTGTCAGATAAATGTAGTGGAGTAAAATACATATTTATATATAACATATATTTCACCTTGTAGAAGTTCAACGTATCATAAAATGAAAATACTAAATACGTTCAGTCAGTTGAGTATTTGAGTAAATGTATTTACTGGTTTCCATTTATTCATTTCTGTTTGTGTGTTTTTTTACTTCAGTAGTACGATTTGAAACGTACATTTAAATTTAAATATTTACATACTGTATATGGAGACCTATTTGTTTACACTGGGAATAAACATGAATATATTCCATAAAATCTTCCATAATCTTAAACTTTAAAGTATGAAGATTTACATATAGATATATTAACATACACAGAAAAATAATACGTTAAATACTGGTAATATTGGTATAACAATTAAATATATATAAAGGCAATGTATATATGTAAATATATCATAACAATAGAAATAAATATGTCAAATATATGTGCAAAATATAACAAATATATTTTAACAATAACAAAAAATATTTTGGGGCCAAAATCTTCAAATACTACAGGTAGGGACTTTATAAATGAGGTGAGAACATAATCTATATTTTTTTAGGTATGAAATGTTATTTTAATGTTTTATGTGTCAGATAATATAATTGAGTTATTTTAACAGGAGAAGAAAGTGACATTTCAGGATGATTGCACAAAAGAAGGTAAGATTACTCACAGTGAACATGATGTGGTTCAGTTTGGTTTTGTTCTTCACACTGAACGTGTGTTTCTGTTTGACTGACAGCTCCAAAGGTGGACACACCCAAGCAGGAAGTCCAGGTAGCCGAGGGGAACAGGTGAGTTAGGTTGACATCCACTAACATATAAACTTAGAGGACGTAACAGGTCAACATGAGCGCCTCCTAAGTTTAATTTAATTTTAATTAACATTGATTTATTAGCATTTTGCTTCTTTATAATCTAAAGGTGAAATAATAAATGTGAGTATATTTAACAGTTGAAGGTCAGATTGTGTTTCCTCAGCCCCGCGTCGGGCTCTCAGGCCGGTGTGTTGACGTGGATCAGCGGCGCTCTGCCTCAACCTGCACTCTCACCCAAACTGAGCCGAGCCAACACCAGCACCAAGGTGAGGCGTGGTACTCACCTGGGTCAGAGTTCAGCTCGTCTGTATGTTCTGATGATGATTTCATGTCTTGTCTTCTGTTCACAGGAGGAAGATGCAGCCACCAGGTGAATACTGTATGTTTGCTGTATGTGTGTGGAACAGTTCAACCAGGAGAGACCGAGATATAACACTATAATACAGGATACTTCTGGTGTACTTTACTGTCCATATTTAGCCCTCAGTAATATATAATAATAACCCTGGCGATGTCATAGTGATGTCATCAGAGTTACCTCATCTAACTGATTATTAATGAGCCAGAATTATGGGAAAAAATATAAATCAAATAAAACAAAAACAAAAAAGGCTGGAAACCAAAATATGAAATATTCAACTGTTCCTTTTGTGTTATTTCTCCTCTGTGAATGACAGTAATCCAGAAGACGAGTGAGTAATGAGACCCTAAAAGCCACTGCCAAATACTGAGCTGCTTTATAAACCCATGGACAGACAGGATGCCAAATAGTGAGCTGCTTTATAAACCCAGCGACAGACAGGATGCCAAATACTGAGCTGCTTTATAAACCCATCGACAGACAGTATGCCAAATACTGAGCTGCTTCATAAACCCATCGACAGACAGGATGCCAAATAGTGAGCTGCTTTATAAACCCATCGACAGACAGGATGCCAAATACTGAGCTGCTTTATAAACCCATCGACAGACAGTATGCCAAATAGCGAGCTGCTTTATAAACCCATCGACAGACAGGATGCCAAATACTGAGCTGCTTCATAAACCCAGCGACAGACAGGATGCCAAATACTGAGCTGCTTTATAAACCCATCGACAGACAGGATGCCAAATAGTGAGCTGCTTTATAAACCCATCGACAGACGGGATGCCAAATACTGAGCTGCTTTATAAACCCATGGACAGACAGGATGCCAAATAGTGAGCTGCTTCATAAACCCAGCGACAGACAGGATGCCAAATACTGAGCTGCTTTATAAACCCATCGACAGACAGGATGCCAAATACTGAGCTGCTTTATAAACCCATCGACAGACAGGATGCCAAATAGTGAGCTGCTTTATAAACCCATCGACAGACACGATGCCAAATAGTGAGTTGCTTTATAAACCCAGCGACAGACAGTATGCCAAATAGTGAGCTGCTTTATAAACCCAGCGACAGTAAGGATGCCAAATAGTGAGCTGCTTTATAAACCCATCGACAGACAGTATGCCAAATAGTGAGCTGCTTTATAAACCCAGCGACAGACAGTATGCCAAATAGTGAGCTGCTTTATAAACCCAGCGACAGACAGGATGCCAAATAGTGAGCTGCTTTATAAACCCAGCGACAGACAGGATGCCAAACAGTGAGCTGCTTTATAAACTGGGCTCTGTAGCGCCCTCTAGTGTCTAGTGTAGTGACAAAGTGTCAGATTATATTTACTGTTTTTCTCCACAGTAAAGGAATGATAGCCTGGATTGCTCAGGGTTTGGAGAAAGTCGTTCCTCAGCCCGACGTGAAGAGCAAAGAGCAGCCAGAAGCTGAGCAGCCAACCAAGCAGCCGACGGAGCAGCCGACGGAGCCGCCTGAGGTCCAACAACAGGTGTTAACACAGAGAGTCCTGAAAACAGTTAAAACATTTAAAATCCCTAAATGTGATTTAGGCAGAGAGCAGAAGCCCCATAAAAGAAGCTGAAAAGTTATTTGGACATATTCTATTGGCTCAAATGATCTTATTCATATGACACTGTGTACCTGTGTGACCCTGTGTCTTTAGTAAGCTTGTCTGTTTTTTCCTCAGGTGTGTCAACCAGCAGCTGCTCCAGGTGAGAACAGATCTAAATATTCCTGCAGACGAAGCAGAGATTCAGACTGGACTTTAAATCCATCGTTTGTTTTCTTGTTTACAGCTGCAGAGCCTCCAGTTACTCTGGTGGAGGTGGAGTCAAACCGAGAGGACAAAACTGACAACAAGCCTTTTCCGCCCAGGTAACACACTACAAAATGTCACATGATCAGTCAACCTGAAGACTAAGAAATAACACATCATGTTTTAGGTTCCTCGAAGTCGCCACTTTGCCTTGATGACAGTGATATCTAAACCAGCTTCTTCAGGTCAATTACCAGCTGTGTCTGGTCAAAAGTTAAAAGGTGACATTCATTAATGTGTTTGACAGCATCAGTTGTGACAACACATGTCTCTATTCATGGCAAGAACCACTAAACTAAGCAAAGAGAAACGACAATCCTTTAAAAACCACCAAACTGGCTCTAATGGCGACCGGAAAGGAAGACCAAAAGTTCCTCTGCTGCAGAACCGAAGTTCTTTATGGTTACCACCAAATCACCAATTAACAGCATCTCAGATTAGAGGTGAATCCCAGAGTTCGAGCAGCAGGTACATCTCTGTGAACCATGACTGAGGGAGACCAATCAGAAGACAGACGCTGCTGCAGACGTAACCAGCATGGCTACCACAACATCATGGTTTTCATAGATCACCTCCGGGCCCTGTAAGGCTCTCTGACTAGTGAGTGATCATATGACTCCACAGTCACCTGACCTAAACCCAGCTGGTTTGGGATGAGCTGGAACAAGCAGCCGACATGTGCTCAGCATATGTGGGAGCTGTTAAATCATCCAGGTGTCGACGTCATGGTTACTTAAATATGAAACTCATGTTATATGTTTGCAGATTCTTAGATTCTGGTGTTTTTAATGAGGGAGAAGCCTTTTCTAAGGATTTTAACCACAGAGTGTTTTTATGTCTTAATACATGTCCGCAGTGTTTAAAACATCAGTGTTTACTAGTTTATAGTCTCCTTCTCATTCACATCCACCAAACCCTTGTGTTATGTTGAATGTTGTTTGTGTGACTGACAGCATGATCGACTGGATAAAACAAGGTATAGAGAAGGTGGTTCCTCAGCCAGAGATCCAGGCTCAGTCAAAGCCAGACGCCGCTCCAGCTTCAACTAAAGGTTTCTACTGTTCATTTCATCATAACGGTTTTTACTCAGGTCATTTTGTCCTGTTAGAGTTGACATGTGACTAATCTGCTGCTTTTTCTAAACAGCTGAGACTCGACCAGCAACTGCTGAGGCTGAGAAGTAAGTTTGAACAGATAAATCACTTCTCTCAGGCATCTTAAGCACTAACATTGATATATATCCAAAATGCATCAGTTTCTATCTGTAATGTTCTTTTTTTTATTTAACTCTGAGGTTTTCATGCTTTTAACATACTGTAAGCTTGAGAATCACATTAGATCCATCGATAGGAGGCAGAAGACCTAAAAGCATATAAGGCTGCAAATTCTGTTTTATATTACACGTCAAAATCAGTAAAAAGTTTCCAGATGTCTCTTTCTTGTTGCTCTCGCAGGTCTTCTGGTGATGCAGAGCAACAGCCCAAGTAAGTAAAACAGCTTCCTTCACTTCACACATTTACTGTAACTGGGTCCCTGATCCAGGACCGAGAATCTCACAGAAACACTGAGCAGATCCGGAGAAAATGTGCAAAATACAAACTCGATGGATAAAAGACAATCTTAGTAGGAACAATGGAGACATCATTTACTCTGACTGAGAAAAGTCTTATCCAGAGTCTGTGTTTGACTTAATCTAACCTGCTGTGTTCACAGTATGATGGGCTGGATCGTCACCGAGATTGGTCGCCTGCTGCCTCAGCCTGTACCGAAGCAGGTGAGTCACTGCTGTACACGTTTCAAGGTTCGTCTGTCATGTAAAACCAAGTTAGGACAGCTCAGCATCACAATGTTTATTCTCCTCACGCAGGATGCAGGAGACGACGATGTGCAGAGCAGTAAGTACGACGTGTTTCAGGAAATACACATACAGCAGCTGATAAAGGAAGGTTGTATTCAGACATCAGGATACTTTCCTATAAAAACGTTAGTTAAACTGCTATATGCTGCGTTTTATCAGGTTTTAAAGTTAAAACCCAAACGATCGGTGTGCAGAATGCAAACATCTTTAATATCAGGTGCTGATTACTTTTATTTCTCTCTAAAATGGTCCCTTAAAAATATTCTGCACTACATTCAGCTACATTTATATTTTCCAAAAAAACCAGTTCGTTCTTGTGTCTCGTTAAACTAAATATACTCACGGTGAAGCATGAATCTCACCATTATGTGGCTTGTTTTTAATGGCAGCTTCTTTGTCTCATTCTCCACCAAGCTGTAATATGCTCATTACTGCCCCCCTGCGGCCGGTGGGGGAAAAACACCCAGAGCGATCAAAAACATATTTTGTTTGGATGAGATTTATGCTTTATCACACGTGAGTCAGTGGCTGGTTTGGTAAATGCATGTCTGCTCATTTCTCCAGTAGAAACAAGTAAACACACGTTTCTGTTCATCTGTGCAACTTTATTGGGACCAGACATGACATTAAAAAGCAACTTGATACCAAAAGAAACACTTGCACTGATGAATTGATTGATTGGTTGATTGGTTTTACTAGCTGTGTATTGGTTGGCAGGGGTTGGTGTCAGTGATGAGGCAGACTCTAACCGGGCTGCTCTTCTCCTTCTGTTTCAGGGGGGAAAGGCTGCCAGAGCCCCTTAAAATAAAAGGAGAAGGAAGAGCGGGACAGAGCCGCTCACACTGACACTGACAGAGCAGTTTGCACACTGTGATGCTACAATTCAGCCCTGAAGTGCTGACGAGTTGCTCCACGAAGCTGCTTTCAGTTTTTGATGCATAACACAGTTTCCTTTTTGTTACTAAAACCACAAGGACGAGATTGAATCTGAAAATATCATTTGATGAGGTTTTACATGTTTGAACATGATCAGAACAGGAAGATGATTGGATCATTTTGATTTCTAAATCTGAACATGACGTCAGCGACAGTCTCGTCCCGGCTCAGCTTCAGCTTTTAGTTACACATCTGGAGTCTGTTCATGGGACTTCTGCTTTATTAAAGACTTTTGCTGATTTTAAAGGCAGCTAACTCAGTTAAAGCGTTATGCAGTGTATTCATAAAAATAAAGACATTAACTGGAGAAGAAAATGTTTTGTTGAGTGTTTTTATTGTGTTGGCTGGTAAACCTGAAAGTGCAGGTAACAGGAATCAATCAATCAATCAATCAATCATGAGTCCGTTTGCATTTCATATTCTAAAAGTCATGTTTTCTACCATATTTATATTTACCTGGATGTTTGTATTGTTGTTTTTTTTGTTAGATTTTCACATTTCTCTAAGATGCAAAATAGAACATACATGAGCCGCTCCATTTACTATCAGCTCTCTTTTATCACTGACATACAATTAGCATTGATAATTGTTGAGATACAGGATCACACACACACACACACACACACACCTGCAGAGATAATCGTCAGTGCTGCTCTTCTTGCTCTGCGGCCTACAGTCACCATCGTACAGGCGCCGTCAGACCTGGTGCTGGAGGACGTGGATCCAGAAACGGAGACTAAGCAGGTAAAAGAGAATCAGCAGTCATCGAACCTGCGACCAGGTGGCTATTACACTGTGTTGTGATCACATCATGAAGCTTTCATGTTTTTCCTGATCAGAAAATCATTATTTTATGATGCTATAAAAACATGATTGTGGTGTCGTGATCGTCTTTACTTTCTCACTGCTTCACTATTGGATGGATCCCAGTGAATTACCACAAGTCCGACTTTTCTAACTAAGAACCAGATTTCCATCAGGCTTTTTCCACTTTGACCTTCTGTCCTGACTGTAAAGTGACACTTCTTATATGCAGATACAGTTTAAATGAGTGTTTTCACTGTAACTGAAAGGGTTGAAGAACGGTGAGCCTCTTATTTTGGGTTTGACAGTGCGTCTGTCTCTGTGGTCATTGCAGGCAGAAGATGCAGAGGAGCAATGTGCTCTACAAATGGACAGCATCAAGGAGGAAGCTGGGGAGGCGGTTCTAGCTCACCTGGAGGAAAGGTACTACTAGTGATCGAAGCATAACGATGCTGGCTGCTTGTTTTGTCCAGAGTGAGATGACTCAGCGACTCGACCCTTTGTTATTGGGAGTGTTGTGTAAAGAGCAGCCTTCCTTTTTGTGGGTTACCTGAGCTTTTCCTCTTCAAACAGGCTGCAGCAGGACCGCCTGGAGACAGCCCGCATCGCTGAGGAGATGGCCAGGAAGGCAGCGGCGGAGGCGGTGCGACAGCTGGAGGAGGAGCATTCGGCCAAAATCGTCATAGAAACTCTGCCAGAGTCCAACGAACAGTGAGTCAGACTAATTCACAGATACTAGTGCAGCTCTTACTGAGATACTGACTCACCACATTAGCTGAAGTCATTCTGGTTAACGTTTCACTGTATGCTGTATATGCAGTACTGCTACAGTATTACTACAAGTACACACAGAGATGTCCTTCAGTCACTGTCCTGCTGTTTGTTTTCAACAGCCTACCCAACATCCTGGAGGAGGAAGATGAGGACGAACTGGAGTAAGTCCGTCTTCATGAAACCAAGACCACCATCTGCTGCTATTCTAAGTTAGCTGCTCGTAGCAGCCGCTGATCCAGCTTCTGTCTGGGCTGAAGCTGACATCCAGCAGGACAGATGCTGCTGTTAGGCCTCACATGCATGCATGACGTATGACGTAATAATAAAAGCAGTGTTGATGAGAGAGAAAGCGTCAGTACGCTGCACCATAACTACATAAAGGTTTGCCTTTATCTAATGGAGGAATGCTCCCATACTTTAAATCATTACAAGTACATTGATTCTTTATATTTCATGATACCTTTGAGTTCTTGTATGAAACTCCAAGCTGTGAATATATTTTCCTCATAAGCTTTTTACTCCTTCTGGCTCTTTATAGAGAACTGAGGTCCTGTCCCTCATCCAGGCTCTTAAATTGGACAGTCTCCATTACTAAGCTGTGTCTTCTGTCCATGAACGTCACAAAGGGAAATGTGATCACTTTAATACCTTGGCAGAGCACGAGATGGATTGTTCCAGTGACCTCTGAACTCCATACTTTCACAATACTTCTCCACAGAGTAAATGCAGACTGTGTGAATGAATTCCCATGAATCATTGCATGTAGTGATACTCTGTCCCACCACCAGGGCGGCCAGTGTGTATGCATCAGTGTTGACCTTTTCAAATCTGGCAGCTATTTAAATTTGCTCCACAACTGAGTGTGACAATATTTTGCACACTTCAGCTGGGTACAGGTTATTGTAAGGATTGGTGATTGGAGGGATAAGAGCTAGTCTTTGTTATTTAACATGGGTCCCCATTTAACTTACAATGTCTAATAACCCCTGCATAGTATCATGTATCTGATTCAAAACCAGACAAAAGAAGCCCTGAGAAACTCATGATGGAGCAGAGGTTAGCCAGGACCAGGGTGGGACTTTAGTTTTTACTGGTTTCTTTACACCTGCACAGTTCACCGTTTGCTGCTTGCTTCTGCAAAGCTTTGCCTCTTTCATACATGTGTCCTCATGGCTCAATATAACTGTTTTGTGCTGCTTTTTGCCAACTTTCCTTCTGTGAACCAGGCCAGACCATAAAAGGTAGGATGGAAGTTTAAAGTCAGTATAATAACTCAGACACGGGACAAATCTGGGTCAGTTAAGCTGTTTATCTTATTTCTACAGCAGGCTCTAAGAATCAGTCTCAGTCAGCTCTCAAAGTGAGACTATCTTGACACAGTTTGGTATAATATTCATGGCTCCCAGAGGATGACCCCCTGCACCTCCTCCATCGATTGGCACAGTGTTTTGACATTCATTGTTCCCAGAACATGTAAGGTTCTGGCGAGGTTCTGATTTCTTCTGTTAGAACCTCAAAATATTTGTTTAGATGTTTCTTTTAACTTCACTTTACCGTCGTCTTTTATGATTTATTAATGTTCGTTATTAGGATTTAATTATCTACATGTAATATTTATGTTTTTATGTTCATATTTATTCTCCATCTTATTAAATGAACTGCAGGGACAATGATGGAAATAAGTCCAGGACTTTATTGTTGTATCCCTGACAAAGTCCAATGTGTTTTATTTCTAATATTATCCTAAACCTAAACGTATAACAGTATTTAGGATGTAAAAGGCTCATAAAGACTCATAATAAAAGAGTAAGTGAAGTAAACATAGAAGAAGCAGCCTTGATACAAACTCAGCAAACCTAAAACCTGAACATCAGACAGACGGTGTGAAGTTCAAGTGTCCAGTGGTGGATTTTTGTATCTGCCTAAACAATCATACAGATATGATGCAGACTGAGTTTTCATATTATTGTATCTGTGTATTCTAATTTTAAAAAGTCTCATCTCCATATTTTTGTTGACTTCTTTTGCATTTGCACTTCCTCTAAATTAAACATTCAGTCCCTCCAGGAAACGATAATTAACACAAATTCAAGAAATATTTCCCAATTTGTAAAACTGCCGCAACATTTTTGAATTGTGGCATTTCATGTCATAGCAGATCGATGAATGAGCAATAAATGGAACTCATATAATTTTGAGCCCATGTTTTTCATGTACAGAAAATACATTTAAACAACTATATTTCTGTATAGTTACACATCGAGTACACTGAAATTTATGGTACCTGCCTTCCTCACCAGGAGCCAGCTCGATGTTGGTACTGAAAGTGAGGCCGACGCTCCAACTCAAGCCGACAAATCCACTTCCCCCACTGAATCAGAGGCAGTGGATGAAGATGACACTCCTTCTTCAACAGAGGCAGAGCCGGCGTCTGAGAGGAGGAACCTGGAGAGTCCTGTCACCCAACAACCAGAGCCTCAAGCCCCAGAAACCCCGCCCACCACAGATCAGGTAAAGAGCCCAGCAGGTTTTTAACGTCTCCTTATACTATGGCCTAATGTGCAGATAATGTTCTTAATTAATTATTATGAATCAAATCCTTAAAGCTTACAGTAGTTACCATAGAACATAAAAATGACAGCGTTTGTCCTGGTGTTGACTTTTTAAGGGCGTATATCTGCATCAATTTCTCTTTCAGTACAACACAGTGGAAAGAAAAGGCAGAGGCTAAACCCAAAACCTCACAGATTCCTAAATGTTCTGAGTATGGAAGCCTTAAGTTATCACTGAAGTGGAAACAGACTCTTTAGCTTTAGCTTATCATTATAAATATTGATTGACAGTGTAATGGCTATAGTTATATTTCTGTCTGCTACCAGTCACGAGCTCCAGGAAAATGATTTACGACACAAAGGATGTGGTTTCATGTCTCCATGATAGACTAAATGAAGAAACAGATTTTCTTTTCTCTTTATGTTTTCTTCTAATGTTACTCTCCCTCCACTGCTGTACTTACTTGTTTGCATGAAACAATAATATTATGCAAGCTATGCTATTATTATTATGCAATGCACATCATTACAATAGCTTTTGCCTGTTCCCAAACTCAATATAAAATCGTGATAATTTCAGTTTTCAGTGTCAGATGTGAAGAATATCTGGGTGTCATCAGCATAACAGTGGTGGGAGAATACATGCAAATGTATGGCAGCATTAGAGAAAGAAGAAGAGGAGGGGGCCTAGGATTGAGCTGGGTGGGACCCCTGTTGCCTCTATCCTTCCATGCACCAAACCTTAAAAGACAAAATCAAAGACGTTTGCTGGAAATCAGCTATAAGAATAATATTAAGTCATTCATGGTGATTTCAAACTTTGCAAAATATTTATTTTTTTAATTTTTCTTTCTGCTCCTCTTTTAGCAAAATGAAGCGGCAGACGAAGGTGGAAGTGGAGGTGAGAGCCAAAACATATTTGACTCAGAACTGCTCTTACTCAGAAGGAGCAAGATAAACCAGTTACTAAGTTTTAAAGTCATGTTTAAATGTTAGATATTAACTTCCTGAATTCCTACTTATTTCCTAGAAGAAAGAAGTCTTTTTCCTTCTCTTCCTAGAACAGGTTCTGTAATTACTGACAGTTCACCAGGTTCTTATCTTGTCTCTGACTGTTTCTCCATCCAGTTTCCAACATTTGCTCTCTGATAAAGAGCTTTCTGCTTCACATACCGTATGCTGCCAAGTGTCTGGAGAGCTGCACGAAGCTGATGCATGATAATTACCTCACCCCTCCCACATTGTCCATGCCCACCCTGCCGCCGGAGCTCGCCCTGCTGGCCCAGGAGCTGTCGCAGCTCCCCGAGCAGGCACGACGGTGCTGCATGAGCATCATCAGCCGCTTCAGGCGCCTTACCTCCAACTCCCAGCATCCTGAGCAGCCTTAACCCCCACTCTCCTCCACCAGAGCCCTTAGAGAAACCTTATAGACACTTAATTATGTTTAGATCAAAACCTTTGAAGTGCCAAACAAACAGCTCATCCCACATCCTCCTCAACATCACTCCCATCATGCTCTGCAGCTCTGCACTGCTTCACCATCAGCTGCCGGCTAACCACACTCCAGGTGACCTTTGACACTCAGGAAGTGGATGTTTGTGCGGTGCTAGGCTTGGCTCCTTTACTGTTCGGCGTTCCCTTTGCTAAGCAGACCACATTCTGTTCTTTACAAGCTGCTTTTCATAGTTTTGGTTGTCTTTGTGGGGAAGTTATCACTTGTATTCAACAGTTTTTCTGGCTTGTTCCTCAGAGAGACGTGGTAAAGCTCCGGTGCTGAAGGTGGAGGATGTAGATAAGGATGTGGCGCTGGGAAAAGGCCTGAACATCCCACAAATTATCACTCCAGAACCTGAGTCCAGCACTCTGATTGTCCCACAGTCAAAGATCAGGTAACAAACAGGGCTTCATCTCATATGGGTGTTAAAAATGCTTTTCTCTTTGTAAGACTTATTTCATTTATTTATTTGAAAGTGTAAAGTGCAGAGAGATAGACAACATGCGTAGAGAGAGAAGTAGGTCTTCATTTGTCATCATGTCCCCTTCAGTCCTGCAGGAGATCAGTCTGCAGATGAGGGCGATGATGGTCTGAAGGCTGCAGATAATGAGTGAGACAAATCACACTTACAAACACAGACTCTGTCTTGTCTGTCCTCCGTGTTTACCATCCTGTTGTTGTTGTTGTTGTCCTCCAGGATGCGTCCTATGTCAGCAGCCAGTGTCGGCAGCATGGTGGTCCAGGACCGCCTGAGTGAGCTGGTCAAGATGTTTAAAGGCAGAACAGAGCTCAGAAAAGACCGGCTGGTGGACCCTGACGAATCTGACGAAGAAGGTCCCGCCACCTGTAAGTTTTGTACAATAAACCTAATAAATACAGAAAAAAATGATAGATTATTATGTAGATTTACCATGTGATTTCTGCAGCTCCACCTGCTCCGCCTCCTCCTCCTCCTCCGCCGCCAGAAGAGAAGAAGGAGGCTCCTGCTGAGGCTGCAGTAGAAGAAGAGGAGAAGCCGTGGTTCCAGTTTGAACTTCTAGGACATCCGGTGGATTTTCCCAAACTGCCCAAACTACCCAAACTTCCTCCGATGCCCGACTGGCTCCGAGCCATCGTGGAGTACCGCTTCCCCTCCAGCATTGACCCATTCACCGGTGGGCCCTGAGACACCAGGCTTTTATTTGAGACAGTCGGTTCTTAGAGACATTATCACTAGGGAAGCAAATTTTAAGTAACTTCCTTAACTGATTGTCAGCCACGTTAACAATCAGCGGTCAATTCATTGTTAAAAATGTATGAAATATGATGGACATTTTCCAAAAAATTAAAAAGCAGATTAAGTAATCAGCAAGTTACTGGAATAAATTGTGGAGCTCATGTCTGTCGCAATTTTTGAATTGATGAGGACTTTGTCTCTCCAGATCTGATCTACGTCATCTGGTTGTTCGTTGTGGTGGCGGCGTGGAACTGGAACGTGTGGTTGATCCCAGTCCGTTGGGCGTTTCCCTACCAAACCCCTGAAAACATCCACATGTGGCTGCTGGCCGACTACACCTGCGACTTCATCTACATCGCAGACATCCTCGTCTTCCAGCCCAGACTGCAGTTCGTCCGTGGAGGAGACATTGTGGTCGGTGACGTCACCAGAAATAAAAAATCTTTAGTTTTTTCAGCACAAACAGTTTCTTCAATCTGGAACTTTTTTTATTTCAGTGTGAAAAAAAGGACATGAGAGAAAACTACATGACGACGGAGAGATTTAAGGTGGTTTAATCAGCCTGAAAATATGTAGACAAGCAGAGAAGCCTGTTGTTGTTTTCCACTGATGAGTGTCTGCTGTGCTGTTTACAGATGGACATCATCAGCCTGTTTCCTATGGAGATATTGTATTACTTCACTGGAGTGAACTCTCTGCTGCGATTTCCTCGCCTGCTGAAGGTCAGGATGTGTTTCAGCTTCATGCAGTCGTTCATGCTGCTGCTGTGTTGAAGACAACCTGCTGACTCATGTTTTTCTCTCTCAGTACATGGCTTTCTTTGAGTTCAACGACCGAATGGAAGCCGTGATGAAGAAAGCGTACATCTACAGGTGAGTCTGAACCACAGCCTGTATATGAACATGGACGTAGTACAATGTTGACACTGTCGCTTCTTTTTGGCAAATATTTCCTATTAAATAAATGATATTTATAAGTTCCGGTAAGTTTTTGAAAGTTCTCCAACTTAAAACTCTTAACTGTCAGGTGACTTTAACACCTAAAAGTCTTGCTGGAAAGTCAAAGTGAATTAGCAGCAAGTAGTTTATTTTATTGTATTGTCATTAAAAACAGACAGAAAGGGGACATTAATGACTGCAATGTAAACGTGTGTATCATATATGTTAAAACACACATATACATGTGATTCTTTTAGTGAATGTGTCTTTCATTTCATTATGTTTTTGTTGTTGTCGTGTGTCTCAGGGTGATTCGAACCTCCACCTACCTGCTTTACTCTCTGCACATCAACGCCTGTCTGTTCTACTGGGGCTCGGCCTACGAAGGCCTGGGATCCACCAAGTGGGTCTACAATGGAAAAGGCAACGCGTAAGAAGCCTGAATCTACACAACACTGTTAATACACATGAAATACTGGAGGTTCAAGATTCTCTTGTTAAATTTAAAATTCTGAACATTTGTAAAAAGGCATTTTAACTGAGAAAGTAATTATTTCATTGTTGAAGGTAGCCATCATTTATAGTTTCAACTTTCAACATTTCAGTAACACTTTAATTTATATTCTTCATATTTATTATTCATAAACAGCCAATAAAAATTAACAAACACTTAAATGTCTGCTTATAACTACATTATAGCATGTTATAAATCATTTATTAATGATTCCAGAGGAGATAAATCAAAAGCAATAATTTTATAGATTTTTAGGTTATTAAGTGACTATATGACATGTTAGCAATAATACACACGTTTCAGTCTTCCTCACATTTTAGCTTTTTAACTGATATTTCTTGACATTTATTTATTTATTGATATTTATCACTACTATTACTCTAAAAGTTATACATCTAAAAACAATGAATATTGTTGTTGTCCATAAATCTGCATTTTTGAGATGTACAAGTTATGAGAATAGTCATGTTTAAGTTGAAGATGATGATTTTCTTCCTCCAGTTACATCCGCTGTTACTACTTTGCTGTGAAGACGCTGATCACAATCGGAGGCCTGCCAGACCCGACCACCGTCTTTGAGATCTGCTTCCAGAACATCAACTACTTTGTTGGCGTCTTTGCTTTCTCTATCATGATTGGTCAGGTCAGTTATCCATCAAACTGCTGTCACAGACACGTTTGGGGATTTGTTGGCCTGGTCCTGATCCGACTCTGTGATTGTTCCAGATGAGAGATGTGGTCGGAGCTGCGACAGCCGGTGAGAACTACTACCGAGCCTGCATAGACAGCACCGCCAAGTACATGAACTCCTACAACATCCCCCAAGAGGTCCAGAACCGCATCAAGACCTGGTACGACTACACCTGGAAGAGCCAGGGCATGCTGGGTAAGAAACTGGAGACAAACGTTAAACAACTGAGCCTGACATCTGTTGGAAAGTGACCCACATCAGGATGAGACCCGCGTGTGTAATAAAGTGAAAAACAGCCTGAAATATGTAGCAGCAGTTGTTCTCCACTGCTCGCCAAAATACCACAAGAAAAATGGAAAGTAAAGTGAATAAATTTCAGGTTTAAGAGAGTAGACCAGCAAATACACCGATATTTACAACTGTAAGTAAACAGAGCAAATGTGTAGTTCCAGTAAATACACAGAGCCGACATGTGGTTCAAGTTCCAGTAGTAAATACTAGTGGGAGAAGTACTCCCATCATTTTATTTAAATAAAAGTAGTAATTACTCTGTTACAAGCAGAAGTATCCAAAGAGTAATATTATCCAAATATACTCAAAGTACTAAACAGTGTTATTATTCAGAATCATATATATTATTTATTGTTGTGTAACTATTAATGCATTCATGTGTCAGCATCACTTTAATGTTGCAGCTGATTTTAACTTATTAATATGTTGTTGGGTAGATTAATCCACAATAATTCATCGTAATTTATTAGTTGATTACATTTTGTATTTTTAATCTGCAAACTAAAGTAAAGTCAGATGAATGTAGTGAAGTAGAAAGAACAATATTTCCTTCAGAAATGGAAATACTAAGGTGTACCTGAGTACTTAGGTGAATGTACTTTGTGTCCTGTGCAGATGAACAGGAGCTGCTGGTGCAGCTTCCTGCTAAGATGAGACTGGACATCGCCGTGGACGTCAACTACGCCATCGTCAGTAAAGTCGCGTTGTTTCAGGTCAGAACACAGAAAAAAACAAGTCAATCCAACTAATTCCAGTGTTTACAGCTTCTGATTGGTTCACTGCTCACTCCAACACAGAGTCACGTTCACACACAAAAACCATATTGAGTTAAATACAGATGATTTCAGTAAGGTTGTGTCTGTATGAATACATTAGTGTTTTTACATTTGGAGACTGTAGTTACTGAATGTTGTCTGAATGTGAGATAAATGTGTGTGTGTGTGTGTGTGTGTGTGTGTGTGTGTGTGTTTCAGGGCTGTGACAGACAGATGGTTTTCGACATGCTGACAAGGCTCAAATCTGTTGTCTACCTGCCCGGAGACTTTGTCTGTAAAAAGGTAAATATACACCTGGTAAACCTGTTAATCTGTTCCTGAGAGCTGCAGCAGGCTGTATTGACCCGGTGTGTGTGTGTGTGTGTGTGTGTGTGTGTGTGTGTGCGTGTTGCAGGGGGAGATCGGCAGGGAGATGTACATCATTAAACAGGGCGAGGTTCAGGTGGTGGGTGGTCCTGACCTGCAGACGGTGTTTGTCACCATCAGAGCCGGTTCTGTGTTCGGAGAGATCAGGTCAGAAACTCGGCCTGTTTACATGTTTACATGTTTATCCACACGGTTACTGTTACACGTCAACACCTGCTTCAACAGGTTTCTAGTGTTTCTCTTGACTTGTAACGTACCACCTAACACGCCTTTTGTTGTTTTGTCTCATATAATCAAATCAAATCAAATCGGGTGTTTGCCTGCATTAAGAGATGTCGTATGTTATTTTAGCTGTATTATTATTATTTTTCTCTGATTGGCCAGTTTGCTAGCAGGAGGCGGAGGAAACCGCCGCACAGCCAACGTGAAGGCGCACGGATTCGCCAACCTCTTCATCCTGGATAAGAAGGACCTGGCGGAGATCCTGGTCCACTACCCAGAGTCCCAGAAACTCCTCCGCAAGAAGGCCAAGTAAGAGCCCACAAAGAGGACCCACGAAGTCAAACTTCTCTAACTAATCGTACGATAACGCAGATTACGTTACGTCATGAATATGGACTCAAGATGGACTGTTTCACAGTTATCAAAATGTAATATTGACTATTAAAGTACACACATATTGAACATAGGCTCAAGCCTCTGAACCTGTAGACAACGCCCTCTGTTGGAGTCAAGTTAAATAGTCGTACAGACTCAGTCATTCGCCTAGAGATTCATTAACATAATGCTGCCTTTGTTTCAGGGATGTTTTGTCGTTTTGCAGATTGAAAGGGTCCGTGAGCCCTGATAGGTTTCTGCTTTTAGTCATTTACTGTTATTTATATCCTGTTCTGATGTCGGCTTGTCGCTTATGTTAAAAAATTGCTGTCTGCTCTGTAGCCTTGATTGCTAAAGTGGTTGCTAAGGTTGTTGCTAAGGTGTTTACATGTGTTGTCCAAATCCATGTTTTGGATTGTATGGATGGATTTAAGAAGTTGACATTTGGAGTAAAGAAGGAGAAACAGAAGTGAAATCCTGCTACTATAGTTTACGTAGCCTCTGGAGCCGGAGGAAGCTTCCTGAAGCTGACCAATCAGAACAGAGCAGGATCATCAGGAGGCGGGCCTTAAAGAGACAGGAGCTAAAACGTCCTGTTTGAGACAGAGGCTGAACTGAGGGGCTGCATAAAGGACCAGGATAAGATCAATGAGGAGGTTTTAACTGGAAACCATGCAGAGATATTCCAGTAGAGCCAGAATATAAATACAGAGCTGGACATGTGCAGAATATGAGTCCTTTATATGCAGTGAATCTGCGTCACCTGCGTCTTCTCCATCCCGCCTGATCTCTCTCTCCTGTCCTGAACAGGATTAGACTCGGCTCTAATCTCTCAGGTCGCTTATACCTCCAGTCAGAGAATGGGGTCAGATCAGCAGCATGATCCTCCTCCTGCTCGGCTTCATGTATTCTCACTTTAGCTCCTCAGTCAGAACATGGTGCTGCAGCAGAGTGGCTGGTTGTGTTGGAAATGCTGCAGGTGTTGGTATGAACCGTTGTAGCTGCAGGTTGTAGAGAATGATCTGTCGTGTTTAATTCTTTGTCTCTGTTCACGCTGTACATGTTTTCCTTCAAGGATGATGGTGACAAAGGACAAGAAGCCAGATGAGAAGGAGGCAGGTAAAGATGTGGTGCAGGTCATCCCGCCCCGACCGGACACTCCCAAAATGTTCAAGGCGGCGCTGAAGGTGACGGAGCAGGCAGGAATAGAGGGAACCTTTGCCAAGCTGAAGAAGAGCTACAAACCATCTGATGGTGGAGCAGAGGTACGACACCACCAGGAGGTTTAACATTACACCTCTGATAGACAGTTGGTGACAGTAATGAGCAGAGAAACGTAGTAATTCTGCAGGAAAAGACAACAAAGATGAAGGTCTGTGGTTAACACAAGCTTAAGTGATTTTCAAGTTTTGTTCTACGACATAAAATAGTAAATTTTCCACTCATGAATTTTTAAGCCTTTACGTGTCTGGACATTAAACATCACACAAATTGAACAGAAACTCATCTCACTAGTTCGCCTTTAATCGTAGCTTTTTCAAATTGTAGTGGTGGTGACATTGAAGTCATGTGACTGTAGTGTAGTTCATTTATATCCTAAACATTAGCTTTTTACTTACTTTATTTTCTGCAAAAAATCAAAAACCAATGGAAAATCTCATTGGATTTTTGTTAAGGACCCAGACTGATGCTAACTCCAGGTTTGCCTACAAAACTCATCATAACTGTAGCACTCTATTGACCTAAATTTTAGCTTGGACCGGTCACTGACTGACTGAGTGATGAAGTTACACCATTGGTCTAGATGTGTGTTGGGGTTTCCCCATTGGCCGTTGCGCTTTCAAAATGAATCGTAGCAAGATGCCGTGTTAGTGTTAGTTGATCCTATGATCCTGTTTAGGAAGTGAAATGTCCTTTTGTGCTTCATTAGAGTAACTTCGTTAGCAGTGTTAATATACAAAAACAAGTGGACACAACAACATCTGGAGATATTTAGAGAAATACTGCAGAGAGTAACAGTACAAGCAGTAGCAACCACAGTGATGTTTGATGAAGAGCTGCTGACACCATGACTCAGCGCTACTAAAACCACAGAAAAACCCGACAAGTTTAGACTTCAATACAAGTTGTCACCAAATAGAAACAGATTCTCTGAGCCTGAGAAGAAAGACGAGGAGGGGGGTTCGATTTAATAAGTGACCATGTTAACAAGCTAGTTAACATAAAAGATACCCTAAAGAGCAACAAGCTACAACCTACTGTATGATATATTCTTTATGATTTTTGTTTGTTTCATTATTTCTTTCTCCCTGCAGGGTCCCCTCTCCATCTCCACTATCCCTCCTCCCTCTCCGATGCACCGGCGCTCTCCAATCCCGCCTACTGAGGCCCGAAGAGACGATGGCGACGACGCGGTGGCAGAGACCGCCGACAGCTCGGTCATCATCAGAATGACTCCGCGACGGGAAGGGGAGGAGCTTCTTACTGTGGAGGTGGCGCCTGAGGAGGAAGCTGGAGAAGAGAAGAAGGGGGACATAGCACAGAAGTAATATAGCAGGAAGCCGCTATCCTCACAGGACAGATTTTACTCCTCCTCGACCTGCCTCGTATTCTTCTTCTACTAGTGAGTCCCAGAATGCCTTTCAATGACCGCCAGAGAAGAGACGAGGGTTTCATGCAGGTGGAGAGACAGCCCCAGTGCATTCTGGTCTGTGGGTGTGCAAACTCCTCCTTCTGTTTCTTCTTCTCTTCTTCCTGATGCTGTGGAACATGTTTCAACATCCTCTTCTTTCTCCCTTTGAATTTGTGCAAAAGAAAAACATAAAAAACACCAGAAATTGAAAAACAATGTTTTTAAATTGTTGTGTCAGTGGGAGGGTCTCCTCGTTTAGTTCCTCTTACTGAAGATGAGTGATGAGACGTCCTTTCCTCTGAACCATCTGAAGCAACGTCACATGTAAAATGTAAACGTAACGTAAAATGATTTCAAATAATATTAAAGGCGGAGAGTTATCACTGGCAGCGGTATTAGTTTTCATTTATGTCCTCAAACTGAAGACAAAACTGAACTTTATATTTATATACTTCAACTGCAGAAGGTACCGAGTCTTATATTAAAGATCGTGCTAAGAGTTAACAGTAGGTCGGCCTAATTTGACTCAAATGTGTGATTCACCCCATTCAGCTTTCTTGGAAACTCCAGGTGAGGACACCTGTGGAGCTGCTGAATACTGAGATAAGAAAGAAAGTTGATAAGATGCTTTTACTCCAGACCTAAAAGAGTTAAAAGTGATTTCCTGCTTTGAGAAGTTTGATAAATGTGACCCCAGATCTTATTTTTAAGTATTGTTGTAACAGCTAGAGTGATGCATTATGGGTTGTTTGTAGCATTAATGTTGCTAAGCTTGTAAGCTCCTTCCAGCCTGTTTATAGTGAGTCTGTTAGAGTCAGTGTAACCTGCAGGAGGTTGTGAGGCATCATGTAAATAAAGTCATGGAGGAATCATCTGTCACACAGGTGAGTGTGACATGCTAACGTGAAACATCTTATATTCAGGCCAATACGGTAACGATCTCTGCATACAACCCTTCAAGTGACAACCATCCTCATCGTTGTACAGATCAGTCAAACTGCAGTTTATACGTTTACTTCACTTTTTATGTACAAATTATTTTAATTCATGAATATTTGGTTGTAAATTGATCATTTTATAAACCAGGTTATAATTAGAATATAAGGCATAGAAATAATTTAAACTGATGTGAGTGAATGGGAATAACAATGATAGATAAATAAAAAGCATCTACTGCAGAAAAACAACAGACTCTTTGTCTTGTGTTAGATGATGTTTTTGGTTTCTTTTTTAAGAGTTAAAGCAGGTTTAACACAGCTACTGACCCTCTGATTGGTGCCACTGATCAACCTGAGGATGATGATGATGATGATGATGATGATGTGAGGATGATGTGAGGAACACTTTGTTTTTCTGCTACATCCAGCTTTGATTGGTCGTTATTTATTTCCTGTTTCCGCTGTCAATAACTGCCTGACACAAACTGACCTTAAATGACTTTTAATGATTTTAGTTTCCAGGTCATCTGTGTGTGTGTGTGTGTGTGTGTGTGTGTGTTGTACGTGCTACATACTGAGGCCTGGAACAAGTCTTTAACCGACACATTGAGGTAATTTTGGGGCAGTGAGGACATTTCTTCCGGTCCTCACTACTTCAACGGGCCGTTTGGGGGTTCAGACCTGGTTTTTGGTCCGGGTCGGGCTAAGAGGCTGGGGAATGCATTATGTCAATGAAGGTCTTCACAAAGATAGAAGTACCAGGATGTGTGTGTGTTTCAGGAAAAGCTTCAGGAAGCAGAGGAAACTCTCATTGTGTCGGTCTGAGCCGAAGAGGAAAGACTGAAAACAAGAAAAGGCGGGAAAACATAAACAATGCAGAGCGAACACAGGAAGCATCGTCACACGAGTAGAAGAAGAAACGCTGGAGCTGCTGTAATTTAACCTTAAATATACGCCTGATGTCTCTTATTCTTATTATATTAAAACACATGAGTGAGTCACATGTCCATCATGAAGATAGCGGGTTAGAAACATATAAAAAGTGATGATGATGCATTATGTAGCACAACAAGCTAGCAAAACTGTAAACATACCTGCATTCCTGCACATGCTCAGTACAGGTTACAGTACACAGTAGAGGGTTTCTATATAACACCTGTTTCTAAATGTACAGTAACCACTGAATTCATGGATGAAACATGTCTCCAGTTCTGTTTTTAATAAAACACTGAGCGGTTCTCAAGAAAACTGCAAGCAACAATACTGGAGGCCAAGCAGGTGGTTATTTTAATAAAATGAAATGTTCACCAACATCTGCTGCAGCTTTTCATTCACCTCTCAATTATTACTGTTGACATAAAAGACACAAAACACTGAAAACATTTTCTCCTAAAAACCCTCCAACGAGCCACATGTATGTACAACCTTCCAGGAACCAACGCTGTCACATAAATGGAGTCAAGTATAAAGTAGCATCCAGTAGAAATACTCAAGTAAAGTACAAGTACCTCAGAATCTCCACCGATGTACCATAGCAGTCATATGTCGTTATGGGTTAGTCATATTAAAATGTCCCCTTGTCTGTTTCCATGCGTTTTAATGATCCATGTCACACATGTAATGATCCGTCCCGCCCTCAGCTCAATGAAGTCACTACGTTTCTGTGTCGGCCGTGCGTTGTTTCCATATGTCCGACAGCCCGTGAAGGCGGCACGCAGACAGCGGCGCGGAGCAGCAGAGCAGCGCGCGACACACGGACCCTCCACCGCTGGAAAACCGACGTTACCCGCCGCTACAGCCACGTTTAACGCTTAGCTAACCGGTTAGCTGGAAGGATTTACTGCGAGGAGACGGCGGAAAAGGGAGGAGGGAGAGGAGTTAGAAGAGGGAGAGGAGTAACAGGAGGGAGAGGAGTAACAGGAGGAAGAGGAGGAGGAACAGGAGTAACAGGAGTAACAGGAGGGAGAGGAGTAACAGGAGGAAGAGGAGTAACAGGAGGGAGTCGCTGCTTCGGACCGGAGGTAAAGAAAAGTTTGGTGTCTTGGAAGTTTTGATTTCTTCCTGCGGTCGTTTGTGACGCTGCTAAAAGTGTCACACACTGTGTGTGTGTGTGTGTGTGTGTGTGTATGTGTGTGTGTGTGTGTGTGTGTGTGTGTGTGTGTGTGTGTGTGTGTGTGTGTGTGTGTGTGTGTCTCTCTTTTCATGTTGACGTCCAGCAGTTTCCACCGCTTCAAAGCTCTTTTCTCTCCGCTGCGGGGTTTAACAAAAGAGCCGCGAGCTCACCTGGTCAACACACACACACACACACACTTTGCCAGAAACACACACACACACACACACACACACACACACACACTTTGGCAGACACACACACACACACTTTGCCAGAAACACACAAACACACACACACACACACACACTTTGCCAGAAACACACACACACACACACACACACACACACATTGCCAGAAACAGATACACACATAATATTTCTGTCTGAGGACGTCTCTCTTGTTTTATGGACCAAACAACTAATGGATCAATAATGATACTAATAATCAACAAATGGACGTGAACCTTGTTCATATGTGTATTAATCAATAATGTGGAGATCATCGTTAATCTCAGCTGATCTTTAATTATCTGCAGGTATAAATTTGTGTCTGTTGGTTCTGTGACTAGAAATCCAGATCCTGACCTGAAACCAAAGATGAAGCCTGAAACAGGTCATAGAAGCAGAGAGACATCTGGGATGCAGCCGTGTGTGTGTGTGTGTGTGTGTGTGTGCACGTGCACGTGCGCGCTAACATCAGTGTGATTGGTTGAGGCGGCGGCGGCCTGCAGGGTGTGTCTGTAGAGACTGACCGCTCCAGCACATTTTCTATAAATACCCTCAGTTTTGTCTGCAGGGTTTTTTCTTTTTTCTCGCTGAGCTCGTCGGGAACAAAAAGGCCTTCAGTCAATTAAAGAAACCGTTTCAACACATGAAAAACTGTTGCTGCTGTCATCAAACATCAAAGCTAACTGTAATCCAGCAGGTGTGATACTAGCAGGCTAACGGCTAGTAAAGAGACTGAACAGGACGAGCTCAGCGGCTAAGCTAGCAGGCTAAAACACCTGAGTGACAGTACCTGTGCTGACTGTTGCATGACTGACAGAGACAGGCGGCGTCAGTAGGCTAGTTTCTGATAGCCTTGTTAGCTTGTGAAGAACAGAACACACCTGTGTTTGGTTTTAATACCATTTTTCCTTCCTGATACCTGAACTTGTGTATCGGCTGATCCCATTTTTTTGTCTTCATCAGAGAAGAAATTTTGTAAAACTCTCATGTATTAAATCATTTAAAAATATCTGTGATATTAAAGTGTTCATATTCAGCACGATGCACAACAGGCAACATCCAATTCAGTTGAAAAGCCGCCATGTTTGAGGCAGGTATCCAGGTGTTTTCATTTGGCTGATTGGTGATATCGGCTGTCTGTTGTTCACTGGTTGTTTGTTTGTTTGTTTGTTTAGTGTTTATAGCAGCGTTGCGCCTTCACGGAGTCGCTCTGCATTTCTGTTGAAGCATGTTGGATTTAATGAATTTGAACCTTCTTCTTTTGGGTAAAAAGTGCAACTGTGAAGGTGTTAGCTCTGATGTTAGCAACAGTGGGTTAGCCTGACCGGACCCGGCTCATTTAAGGTGGACTGACCTTTAAGGTAGGCCGCTATTGTCACTGTAGTGATAAACTCACAAAATAAATCCTGTTCATTAAGCTCACAGTTGGGTCAACAGGAAACTGCCCCGGTGAATCATCAGAACAAAAGATGAAGACAGAAAACACACCTGTGTACCTTCAGAAAGAAGCGTCCAATCACAGAGCTGAAAAAGACGTGTTTGCTTGTAGAAGTTGTGTGTTGGTGCAGAACTTCAGTAACTTCCTCCCTCTCTGAGTTTCAGCTTTACATGGTAAAAGGACGCTCGCTCTGTAACAAACACATACCAGCAGCAGTCAGAAACTGCTTCGTGCACTGAGCAGCAGCCACTCAGAGGCCATTAAAGATTAACGTTGTGTTTACTGAGTCCAGGGTCGCCACCATTATGTTACTGCACACTTGCTGATTGATTAGATAACATTTTGTCCTTTATAACAAGTCATTGTTTAAACTTGATCTGATTGGATGTCAGATCAACATGTCAGGAGTCTCTTTACTGTGTCAGGACGCATGAATCTGATGAGACAGGAATGCAGCAGCACGAGGTTTCAGTCTAATGTGAGGAAATGTGATTTACTCCTTCATAATTCATCTCCTCAGAGTCTAAAGATCTGCAGAGCCATGAAGTCGTGGGAATAAAGCTACAGATTGAGACCAACATATCGGCGAGGTTGTTGTTGTTGTTGTTGTTTGTTTGGTCTTTTTCTTGTTTAAAAATTGAGGCAAAGTCCAAATACATACTGAGAAGATGTTTACGGTACCATCATGATAATCATCATAATCCTTCTATTAGTGCTAAATTATAGTTTAATCATTGACTAAAGCAGCTTTAAATGTCTCGTAGCTTCTTCACACACACACACACATGCATATATACACACACACAGACACATACATACATATATATATGACTCAAAGTAATTAATCGATTATCCATATAGTTGATTTAATTTGCAGCTCTGTTGTTTTGGTGTTGAGACGTCAGGAAACGATGATGATCAGCTCTGATATCGACTGTTTCTGAAGTTTATAATGTGTTTGGCTTGTGTGCGTGTGTGTGTGTGTGTGTGTGTGCGTGTGTGCGTGCTTATTGATTATTGTGGTTAGCTTCACACATAGACTCTAAACTCAGCACACAGTAAACCGTCTCTGTGATCATGTGGAGATATTCAATGTCCTCAAATTTTTGTTTCTGTGTTGACGTGTGTGAGTCAGAGTGACGCGTGTGCGTGTGTGTGTGTGTGCGTGTGTGTGTGAGTGTGTGTGAGTGTGTGTGAGTGTGTGTGTGAGAGACGCTCAGCTGGGACTGTTATGTAATGTCTGTGTGAGATTTAAACCAGAAGCTGCAGTTCCAGCTGAGTCCAGCAGGAGGAGCCACATCTCCCATTATGCTGCGGGGCGTCTGGCTGGATGCTGTTCTGCTATGTGTGTGTCTGTGTGATCAGTTGCTCTTTGATTACAGCTGCACTAATGATTAGTTATTGTTCTGATTACTGCAGTAATTTATAACAAATATGGTGCCAGATTTTAAACAGATAAAATCTGGCACCTTAAAACAGCAGAAAGGTCCTTTTTAAAGTCTCATTCAGTGTAATGTAGCGGTGGATCATTTATACACACAGAGTGGAAAGTGTGTGTGTGTGTTGCTGTCATGTGATCTGGACCAAACTATGATGTGCTTTTCCTGTGAGTCCTGGTTTACACCTGGTCGCTATGGGAACACAGCCATGAAAATTGCTCAGAAATCTTGTGTTTTCCATTCACTTGACGAGCAGGAACTGTGGCAGCGATTCTCCATGTTTCCCTTCATTAGTAGTCGAGTAGGGGTCATCCAGTGGTCGGTCAGGTGGTCTCGTCTCATCACCAGTAAACCCCAGCTGGAAGCGTCGTACTGAAACGTGTGTTCGGAGCGTTTCCAGCTTCCTGTCTGCAGCTGGCGCTCATCAGTCTGCACAAAGTCTGGTTTTTAGCTTCTTCTTGGCTGTTTTTTGGGTTTTTGTTGATTTTTGTCTTGTTTGATGGAGCGAGTTTGAAACGGATTCATCTGCTATAACAAACATATTAGTGTTTGTTTGAGGTTATGTGGAGTTTAGCAGTTTATTAGCTTTTCTGAGCATTTTATTCTCTTTAGTTTATACTATTTATGTTTCTGTTATTCTGTGGATCAGCTGTGTCGTGTGTGTGTATTTTAAGTTGGCGTCTGAGGAGAAAGCTGAGACCAGAGCAGCAACACAGGAAGAAGAGGAGGAGACGCAGGCCTCCTCCTCCTCCTCCTCCTCCTTGCTGAGTTGTTTCCTTCACTGTCAGCTTTTTTCTTCTCTCCCTCCCTCATTTGGTTTCCTTTTTTGCGGATGACTGATGTCATGTTGCACAGTCCTTCATCGCTCTGTAATTTCCTCCTGAAATAGCTCATGATGTTGGGTGTGTGTAAACCACTGAACCCAAACAACATGTCTGTCTCTGTTTCCTCTCAATGACACGTTTTACACAAACCAACCGAACGGATCATCACAAGTTAACAAATAAACTTTAAACAGCAGGACCAACACATTGACTAAAAACTGCATTTTCATATCATTTGGACTGTTACAATATTTATACAAATTTAAAACTACATATATGAAGCCACGAACCAGCTGTAGGGATGTTTATCCATACTCTGATTGGTCCGGTTCTTTATCAATACTCTTATTGATTCTTTATCATTACTAAAGATTCCTCGCATCAGAATAATGAGTGAAGAACCTTCATCATCATCCTCCTCCTCCTTCGCTGATGCTGATGCGCCTCACTGCCTGCAGGTGGCGCTGTAGAAGGAATTTGAGTAGTTTTAATGTGATAGCATCATGTGGCTAATTGGTTAGCGGTGATGTTAGTCCCAGTAGTAAAGGACATAAAGTTAGTGCGACCATAAACAACACTTCTGGAGATATGTGGTCACCCAATCAGGTGTCACAATAGACGTGGATCCGACCTTCAGGTCCAAAGCAATGATGCGGCCTCCCTAGTGCTGTTTTACCTTAATAATGTCGCCTCACGACGTCCAGACAGAAAGGCGTGCGTGTTTTACCTTTTCTCGCCGTGTACGTCATGTTCCGTGATGTTGACCAATAGGAGCGCAGCTGAATTGTAAAACATGGCGACACTAAAGCGTCAGTAAAGTGACTGTCAGTCATAAACCTGTCTAAGTTATTAAAAGATAAAAAGGAACATGTTTCCACTAATCTGCTTTAATCCAGAGGGTCTGAGCTTCTTATATCACTAACACACCTGGTGCCCTTCGTCACTAACACACCTGGTGCCCTTCATCACTAACACACCTGGTGCCCTTCATCACTAACGCACCTGGTGCCCTTCATCACTAACGCACCTGGTGCCCTTCATCACTAACACACCTGGTGCCCTTCATCACTAACGCACCTGGTGACCTTTATCACTAACGCACCTGGTGCCCTTCATCACTAACACACTTGGTGCCCTTCATCACTAACACACCTGGTGCCCTTCATCACTAACACACCTGGTGCCCTTCATCACTAACACACTTGGTGCCCTTCATCACTAACACACTTGGTGCCCTTCATCACTAACGCACCTGGTGACCTTCATCACTAACGCACCTGGTGCCCTTCATCACTAACGCACCTGGTGACCTTCATCACTAACGCACCTGGTGCCCTTCATCACTAACGCACCTGGTGACCTTCATCACTTAACGCACCTGGTGACCTTCATCACTAACACACCTGGTGCCCTTCATCACTAACACACTTGGTGCCCTTCATCACTAACGCACCTGGTGACCTTCATCACTAACGCACCTGGTGCCCTTCATCACTAACGCACCTGGTGACCTTCATCACTAACGCACCTGGTGCCCTTCATCACTAACGCACCTGGTGACCTTCATCACTAACGCACCTGGTGCCCTTCATCACTAACGCACTTGGTGCCCTTCATCACTAACGCACCTGGTGACCTTCATCACTAACGCACCTGGTGCCCTTCATCACTAACGCACCTGGTGACCTTCATCACTTAACGCACCTGGTGACCTTCATCACTAACGCACCTGGTGCCCTTCATCACTTAACACACCTGGTGACCTTCATCACTTAACACACCTGGTGACCTTCATCACTAACGCACTTGGTGACCTTCATCACTAACGCACCTGGTGACCTTCATCACTAACGCACCTGGTGACCTTCATCACTAACGCACCTGGTGCCCTTCATCACTAACGCACCTGGTGACCTTCACCTCATCAACGTGGTTTTTTTAATTGTTTCAGGAAGTGACTGAGATTGAAACTCCTCAGAAACGTATCTGATCTGATACCTGGGCGCAGCCCTTGTTTTAATCTCTGTCCTGTGTTTGATTGGTTACTGTTTGACAGAGTTGGCAGGTCGATCAGACTTTATTTGTTTTTAAGGTGGACTGACTATATCTGGGTGTTGACTTTAAATCCTGTAACAACAGTTTGAGGTGCTGAGAGTTGACAGGAAGCTCCATGTACTTTATTTTACTCTGTAAAGTCAAAGAAAACAGTGAAAATGTCAACTATAGTCCAAGGTGATGTCATCAAACGTCTCGTTTTGTCCAACCAACAGCCTAAAAACTCAAAATATACAAACTACACTGACAAATTCGCACACTGGAGAGCCTTGAACCAGCAGATATTTGGTATTAAACAATTGTTTTGAGTCATTTTTAAAGAAAAGATTTCAGCTTCTTCATTGTGAATATTTCCTGGTTTCTTTGATCCTCTGTGACAGTAAACTGAATATCTTTGGGTTGTAAACAAAATGAGACATTGAGCATGTTGTATTGAGTTTAGGAAACACCTTTCACCATTTTATGGGAAACTAATGGACAGTTTAATCGATAATAACAATAAAAGTTGCAGACTAATTATCTGTGAAGTGTTCCTTCAGCTCTGTTGAGTTTGTTGTTACCTGGTTCAACACAACGATGCCTCCAGGAGAACTTTAACATATTTCATTATCAAACATCAGTGGCGGTATAGACGAGCCCTCCTTTCTGAACAGAAGTGTAACATGTGAGGAATCGCCATCATGTGACCTGCTGTTTGTATTGATCTTGAACTTTGTAAGCAGAAAGGAGGCGAGTGTTTCCCACAGGGACTCCGCCTCCTCGTTAGGACCCTGAAAGGGGTCGTCGGACTGGAAACTTCCTCTTTGTTGTGTTTACGGTACGGTTCGGGGCGGTCCCGGCTCTATACAGTAAAGTCTCGTCCATGCATCATGTTGACTGGTTGTGATGCAGACTGGCAGCTCCCAGGATCCTCGGCGGCGTCAGGGTTACAGGGACTAACGAGGTTGAAGCTTCTTCTGTTAACTTGTGTCCAGGTGTCTCTGTGCTGGTCACCTGACCTAACACGGCGCGCCCCTTTTCTTCCTGCATTTCCCATTTTGTCTCTTAACTTCCTGTCACTATTGATTAGTGTATGAATTATTTCATCTATTAAATATGTTATAGTTCCCCACAGCCTGGTGTTCAACACCTAAAGATATTAAGTTTATAGTTATGACAACTGAGAACCTGAAACCAGCTAATTTGACATTTTTGCTTTAAAAAATTGCTAAAACGCGGCCGTTCATAATACACTTACAATGAGACGTCAAGTTCATGATTGATTGGAGGATCAAACGAGCTGATTGATGTTATTAAATGTGATGAAGTATCATCCTGTTACATCATCAGTGAGTTTCATCCTGCAGCAACAACAGATGGTCACAGGACAGGGAGGGAGGGCGAGAGAGGGGCACACAGAGTGGAGATCTGTCTCTCTCTCTCTCTCTCTCTCTGTGTGTCTCTCTCTCTCTCTCTCTCTCTCTGTCTCTCTCTCACTCTGTCTCTCTCTCTCTCTATCATGGAGGTGAAGACCCAACCTGCCACAGCTTTAATCTTTCTGACTGTTGGAGGATAACAACACACACAGAGACTCTTTACAGCTATACCATCAGTCAGCCTCTTCGTCCAATCAGGAGCCAGACTGAGCTAACGACCCCCTAACGAAGCGGCTGGAGGAGAAACTGTCACAGCGTATCAGAGCAGGAACCAACATGGACCAAAAGTTGACAGATTTTTACTTTCCTTGTCAGTCCGGATGATGAAGCTTCAAACGTCTGCAGCAAATGTTCTTGTTTTTATTTTCGGATTCTCGGATCAGATATTTCCTGATTTAAATCACTTTAATGCAGCGTTTCATTTCATTTTATCCTTTTTGACGTTCTGTTGTAAAGTTCAGATATTGAAAGCTGCTGTTTGATACTTAAACACAGCTGAAATATATTTTCTAAAGATCAGCTTTGTCTCTAATTAATTGCAATTTTTTTCAAGCACTAGTAACTTTATTTTTTCATCCTCACCACTTTTTTGTCGTTTGTGTTGATGCGTTGTGACTTTTGTTTCACGTGGAGGCTTGAGGACTGTCGGATGCAGCAGTGTGACTTCAGTGGGTTAACGTGTGTGATGTTTCTGTAACTGAAGCTGCAGGCTCTGGTTACCACCTGCTGACTAATAGCTGCTGTCGTGACTGCAGCGGACGGGACAAGGTTCAGAGGTTTATCAGCTGCGTGATGTGGGCGGGATTCAGGACAGAGGTAAGACACAAAAGCGAAGCAGAGCGAGCGAAAGTCAACAGCAGCGTCTGATTCTGAGGCTGAACTCAAGTCTCACAAAGGATGTGAAGCAACACCTGCGAGCGCTCACCTGGGCCAGGTGACCTCGTCTGCACTGTTTGGACTCTCATACAATGAAGCTGAATACCCGCTCAGAGTAAGTGACGAGGGGCGAGGTCATGTATGTCCTGTGCACCATGGCCGTCCTGACGCTCCACAGCCTCTTCAAGAACCGGAGCCACAAGGTCGTAGAACCGGTGGGAACCTCAGAGGCTGCTGGACAGGGATGTCCTCCTGGGGATGGAGTTGTCGCTGAGCGCTGGGCGGAGGCTTGGGGTCGGGGAGGTGATTTGGTGGCGAGCAGAGCTGAAGGAAAGAGGAGACGAGTGAAGGTGAGAAAATGGAGACGAGGTTTAGTCGGGCGGTACATCTGAGCTGGTTCTTTTTCCGATTACACAACTAGAAGTTGAGTTAAAGAACCCAACAGAGTGCAGGAACATTTAGAGGAGCGTTCTTCTGATCAAACTGACATGTTTAACAGGATCAGAGTTCAAACAGGAGGCGACGGCAACGACATTGACAATAAATATATAAACAATAAACTTTAAACTTCACTGGAAATTTAATTATTTTATGATTTGGACAATCCGAGTCTCTGATTGGCTGGCTGGTACCATATTCAGGTCAACAGTTTTACCTCAATGGTGTATTGACCTGCAGGTAACCATAGCAACAAAAGCTCTGTTAGGAGTAAGCTGACTGTAAACATGGCGGCGCTGACAGGACATACGGCGACTCTCACTGCGTTCAACATCCACCTGGTGGTCAAGTGCAGTCATTACATAAGAGGTGAAAGAATAACAAGCTAGTGAAGCTGTAAACGCAACCGTTTCCCCGCACATGCTCAGTGGCTGTTTTTAGCCTTTGGAGCTGTTTCTAAACAAATTAAGTCACTAACGAACTGATGTGTTTTAATAGTTTCTGGATAACGGAGGATTTATCACACTTTGATACACACACAACACGGATCGGATCTGGTTTGGTTCTGAACATGAGATCTGATCACAAGTAGAAAATCAGCAGAATGGTCCTTTAAGATGAGCAGTAAGCTAAGTGGGACAGTCTGAGGGGACATATGTGCTGCAGCCTGGTGTGTTTAACCTTCAGTCCCATGTGGATGTTGGACATTTAATTTTTTGTTGGTTTGATTAGTTTATGATATTGAAAGTGTGATTGTTCGGCAGTCTGGTCTCTCAGAGTCCTGTTGAAGACGAAGACGGAGGACAGAGACTCGAGTTTTCTCCTCATTGGACATTAAACTCACCTGTAGGCCAGACAGGTATGATTGATGTCAGAGACGCCGTGTCTCCTGGTTCATGTTGCTGTTTCCTGTCACCAGCAGAGCAACGTGATCTGTGACGGTTCAGGGTCGAGTCTCTGCAGCCAGACCGGCCGTTACATAACGTTGATGATGATGATGATGATGATGATGAAGATGATCCGACTGCTGACAGTCAGGACAGATGTGAAGTTCAGCTGCTTGTACGCTTCAGTCACGTGACTCGCCATGAAGACAATGTCTGTTTCATGAATATCCTGCTTAATTAACAAAGGTGTGTTTGATTGTAAATACAGCAAATATTGATCTGATCTGTTGATTTATCACAGATCATGTCTGTGATACATTTCATCCCTTTATCTTGAAAATCAGTTTTGAAATATAGTAGATTGTTTATAACATTAGAGCTGCATTGATTAGTTGATTTAACAGAAAATCATTTTTGTAAACAGTAAACTGAATATTACAAGATGTCTGCAGATGTCAACGAGGGCTGTGGGAGGTTATAATGGCAGCATTTCATAGACGTGTTAAACAATTAATAAATTATTAATAAAACAGCAGAACAATCATAATAATGTAGAGCAGAAATAAACAGGATCAGTGAGGATGAAGAACGTCTTGGTTTTGACACTGGTATGAATATTTCAGAGGGGGGAGGAGCAGCTCTTCACGCTTCACTTCAGGCTGAAATATTCATCGATGGGTGGAGGGGGGCGGGGCTGAAGGAGGTGTGATGCTGGCTGTGCTGTTGCTAGGGGAACAGAGAGAGAGGAAGCAGCGTGTGTGTGTGTGTGTGTGTGTGTGGTGAGGGGGTCGGTGGCGGTGACACTGATCCTGCTGCTGTGTGTCGCTGTGAAGCTGCAGGAGGATGCAGGGATGATGCAAACGGCGAGGCCGCAGGGAGGGAGGTAAGAACGGAGCGGATGGACACAAAGATGGAGGGACAGATGATGGAGAGATGAGTAGAGAGGAAGTCAGTGAGGTGGAGGACGAGCTGTAACCTGATGCAGAGCAGAGTGTCGTTTCCTCTGACCTGATTACGGCGGCACGTCGCCTCCTTTTTAATTTCACCGTGTGCTTGTTCTGATAATCCTCCTTTTGTCCGCTAACGTTCTCAGTCTGTGTTTTCATCTAAACTGCTGTTATCAGCGTGTCACACGTATGATTCATGTGAGCATTTTTAGTTTTGATCATAGAGAGCTGCTGGGTAGTAATAATCCAGGCTAGCAACATGACGTTACTCATCAGAATGCGGTGTTGGTCACTCATCTTTAAATATCTAAGCATTTCTGTTTCAGCAGCATTTCTCAAAATCCCATGGAGCATGTCGGCTTCTACGTCACGGCTCCACGCCTGAAACATGTCTGTGATAAGAGCCGCACAGAGACGGGTCACAGCTGGAAAGATCAACAGCGACCTGTGATGTATTCAGACATTAGTGGACAGAAAATGAATGTGTTTGATAAAACAGTTAATAGTTAATTATTATTTCTGTTTATTCACGTAATGAAACACACAGAAACGTCATATTTCCATCATTGTGTCTTTGACCTGATGTGACAGTCTGTCGCTGAAATGTGTGTCTGCAGACAGTTTGACTCTGAGCACATGGAGACGGACACACACAGACGGAGATGATCTGACCCAGATTAGAGGAGGAGAGGAGGAGAGGGGAGGAGGGGGGAGGAGGAGGAGAGGAGGGGGAGGAGGAGGAGAGGAGGGGGAGGAGGAGGAGAGGAGGGGGAGGAGGAGTCTTAGTCTCTGCTGGAGGTGTGTGTGTGTGTGTGTGTGTGTGTGTGTGTGTGTGTGTGTGTGTGTGTTTCTACATTCTTCTACATTTGTATCTTTGTTCTCATCTTTAATGCTAAAAATCTGAGAAGTGCAGCAGATTTTTGAAATGTGCAGGTTTATATGACTGAGATTGATCTGATTGATCTGATTGATCGATGCCGTTTGTGTTATTTAAAGTTAACAGTCTTATTAATGATCTGATAATCTGATTTTGTTACTACAGTTAATTCAGGCTGCAGGTTTTACAGCAGTGTTCATTTTACTTTTTTTTAGTAATGATTGAAATGATTTGACATTTTTTAATATTTATATACTTACTTATTGATCTCTTAATGAAAACTGTGGAGAGATAAATGGTTTGAAAACAGGTCCGTTAGTGTTGGAGCTTAATGATCGTTTGCTGATCGGGAAGCAGATATTAGTAGAGCTGATTATTGAACGATTATTTTCTCAGTTAATCGATTAGTTTGGTCTTTAAAATGAATAAATAGCTGTGGAAGTGTGTGAATGTGTATGTTTGAGTGTCAATGTGTATTTTTTATAATGATCACAAGCAGGGCATCTCTGCAGATGATTATTCATCATGTGTAGTGAGAGTAGTAATATAGAGTATTGATCTGTTGTGGAAGGAACGTATGAACAGTTTGTTAAAGCATCAGTCAGGTGTCCATATGAACAGTGACTGTAATCATTGCTCCTGTTCATACTGTGAATGGATCATGAAGATAATAGTACAGGTTACATGTTCCCATGTAGCGAAGGAAGCGAAGGCTAAATGTGTGTCTGGTTTATTCCAGCAGGTTGATCTGACTTCTGATGCATTAAAACATGCAACACAACAGTTTTTATTCAACAGTAAGGTGATCCACACACCACAGGGGGCATCGTGTTACTCTCTTTGTTGTCTCCTGCAGAGCTGAAACAATAAATGTACGTTTATTATTTAACATGCAGAGTATCAGCAGATCCAGAGCGGCTGCTGCAGGTCAGACTGTTGCTCTGAAGAGTCGGACTGTAGCAGGAGGCTCGGTGCTGCTTTCACAGCCAGCAAACAGCCAGCTGCTGCTTGGAAAAAACAAACCGCTCAATCAGTTTAATGGATCATATTCATATCTGACGACCAGAAAACGACTTTAATGATCGATCGATTATCAAAAAAGTTGCAGATTAATTTTCTTCTTCAGAACGTGCACGTGCGTGTGTGTGTGTGTGCGCCTTCTTCTCCTGGAGGGTTGAGATATGCAGATGTGAGGAAGACTTGCTGCATGTTCAGAGTCCTGCAGGCGAGGACGCATGCGGCTCGTCCTTTATTAGTGTGTGTGTGTGTGTGTGTGTGTGTGTGTGTGCGGCTCGTCCTTCATTAGTGTGTGTGTGTGTGTGTGTGTGTGCGGCTCGTCCTTCATTAGTGTGAGTGTGTGTGTGTGTGTGTGTGTGTGTGTGTGTGTGCGGCTCGTCCTTCATTAGTGTGAGTGTGTGTTTGTGCTGCGGCCGAGCCATCTGCTCGGAGGATTAACAGATTACAGTCACTCTGGTCAACACAGGAAACTTCTAATCAGCTGTTCTGGGATCAGATGTTGATAATCCTGCTGGAGATGCAGCACAGACATTGCAGGACTGTTACCTGTCTCCAGGTCAGGGTGTGGGCGGGGCAAGTCGCTGCTACAGGTTACCTGAGCCCAGTAGCAGCAGGTGGCTACTTCTGTGTGGATGGAGCAGGTGATGTGAGCGTACAGCATGCTGGGCTGGGTGGGAACTCTGATCAACAGCTGGTCGGACCGAGAACGCTTCGTCCATCCTGTGGAGCGCAGAGCTCGCTGCGGACGTGGATGGGTAAGAACTGAAGGTTTACAGGCTGACGTCTCACAGGTGAGACGGGACAGGAGAGAGTTGCGCTGTGTCATCAAGAGTGGGATGAGACCGGCTTTAACTGACTGATAGAGGACTCGCGAGGCTGATGCAGATATTGCTATGAGTTATTTCTTCTGACAGAAACATGCTGAGCAGGACATTTTACAGTCAACCGTGTCTCTGCTGGTTCAGAACACGTCTTCAGCTTCTCTGCTTTCTTGTCACTGATGCAGATTCACATCTGCAGTGAGTGATGTGTGTTTAAAAAAATATGTACAGTCCAAAAATCTGAGAGCACAGTGGGAAAGTGGTCCTACTGTTTATATTGTTTTGATACTGTTTTTGACATAATGTTGTGACAACACATGAAAACACCTTAGCAACCACCTTAGCAACCGCCTTAGTGACAATGGGTCACTTCCTCCTCACAAGATAAAAGTTTATGATGAGCTGAAATAATTTGGACACCATCTTTGGATGTATGAACATGTTTTAATGTACAGTGTAGAATCTGTATTTTATATGGTAAATATAAAAATGAATCAGTTATTTATTGTAAATATGAAAATATTTATTAGTGCAGCAGTTATAAATTAATCGTGTAGTTACAACACTGCACTTAAACACACCACTGCAGTTTATCTTCAGTTTGAACTGCATTTCTGATCAATATGGAACGAAAAATAATCTAAAAATCATCTTTAATCTAAAAATCATCTTTCTGTGTGCAGCCGGTCCAGCGGTCCAGTGCTCTGCTCAGCCCGGCGGTCATGTTCAGCTCAAGAAAGACCTGGGATCTCGGCCACGCCCCCTGCCTGCAGGAGCTTTGGAAGAAAGACGTCTCATTGGACGGTGAGTCAGATGTGTGTCGCAGGGAAGGAGGCGGTTAGAGACCAGCATGGCTGCATTCTTGTCATGACGGAGTGAGAGTGTGTGTGTGTGTCTGTGTGTGTGTGTGTGTGTGTGTGGAGAGGTGAGTCATACCTGTTAATGGTAATGAGTGGAGGAAGCAGAGGAAACCTGAGCGTATGTGTGGGCGAACAGGTGAGCAGACAGTCCCGCTTTTATTGATTGATTTGTTGTGTTTGTGTCAGCTGATCGTGTTACAGTCTGAGTCTCAGATCAGGTGAAGCAGCTCAGTTTCTGTTCTGGGTTTTCTCTCGTTTTTCTAGAGCTGCAACTAGTGATTATTTTCTCATTTTCTCTATTTTCTCATGAAATGAAAATGAATGACAAACATGTGTCAGTATGAACAACAATGAAGGTAAAAATATATGAGGCAGGTACTTGATGTCAAAGGATTTGAATCAGGCCAAAAACCTCAAAAAAGAGAGAATAAAAATAAAATAAATAAATATACATTCATAAATATCCACATTATACTTTCAGTGGATTATAGATTTATGAACATATTTATCATGTTTCTGTAGGTGTTGTTTTATATTTTGATTACTTTAGTTTCCAGAGCTGTAATGATGCACAATTAGATCATTTTTTTGCTCTGACTTGTTAGATTCTATTTAATATGTTTTAAAATCATCTTTGTTTAATGAACTCAAAATTTCCTCCAAAAGTACAAAATATTTTTTTGTTTAGAAAGATGTGAAATCCCAGAATCATCCTATGAATCAGCAACCGCTTCGATCATCATTTTAAACGGTTACATGTTTGGACTTTTAATGACAAATGGAGAAAGTGTGTGTGTGTGTGTGTGTGTGTGTGTGTGTGTGTGTGTGTGTGTGTGTGTGTGTGTGTGTGTGTGTGTGTGTGTGTGTGTGTGTGTGTGTGTGTGTGTGTGTGTGTGTGTGTGTGTGTGTGTGTGTGTGTGTGTGTGTGTGTGTGATACAGTGTTCAGTTTAAAGCAGTTTCTCCTCCGTCTGAGTCCACGTGTGCAGGTCTGGATGTGGGAAAACTCAGAGCATTAAAAAGACTTAACTCACTCAAACAAAGTGCAGATTGTTCTCAGGTTGATAAGACACACACACACACACACACACACAGTGTGAGCAGGTTAATGTGTCAGCAGCTGTTACCTGGTCTGACTGGTTTTCATGGTTTTCAGGAGAAAGTCGGTTCAGGTTCTTCCTCATTGTGCAGAATAACGACCTCAATAACCTGATTACACTCATAAATCTGCTTACAGGTTAAAGTACAGTCATGTAATGCTTTGGGTTTAAATTTTTTACATTTTTTTCTTCTTGTCAACATGTTTGGATCCAAACCAACAATGAACTGATCCAAAGCCTGATATATCTCCTTCCTCTGTGCTGCAGTCCTCTAAGTTATTAAATGAGTAACTTTAGTGTGTATAAAAGCCTCAGCAGTTTCTTTTTAGACAGAAATCCACTCTGATAATCTTTGTTTGTTTTTTTGCTGAATGCTGGAGTTAAAAGATGGAAAAACACATGTTTCTCAGTGTCTGTGTTGGTCTTCATCAGCCCCGTCAAAGTTTCCTTTAAACAGAGTCAGGTGACTCTGTGTGATGTCTGTCAGCTGATCACAGACATCACACTGATATCAAGCCTCCATTAATCCTGTCAGACAGCGAACACACCGACCCCAACAGAGCTTCGATCCGTCAGAAGACAGTGTTGGTTTGTCAGGGTTAGTCTGAAGGAAGAAAAGAAATCAAAAAAATGTATGAAAAATGTTGCTTTCTGATAAACTGCAGAATATTTGGAGCCAACTTTATTCAGTTTGTCCCTCCTATGTGTCCGTAGCGAGCTCAGTGGACTTCCTGATGAGTGATGGTGAGGACGACGCCTCCTTCCTGTCTCTGCCCACCACCGCCTTCTCACAGCGCCCCTCTCTGACCGCAGAGCTGACCGAAACAAACGCACCCAGCCAGCAGCTGCTCATCCAGGTAACAAAGTGTGTGTGTCTGTGTGTGTGTGTGTGTGTGTGCGTGTGCGTGTCCTGCTGGTTTTTCACTTTGTTTCTGAGAAATCACTGTTGGCCTGTGATTGTGGCCGACGGTTAGAAAAACTACAATACCCATGATCCTCAGCTGGCTTTGTAGGAGAAGTCAGTCAGAGCAAGAGTGAATTAAAGTGAATTGTTAGTGAAGTTGTAAAAAGAGGCGGTTAGCTCGCCAGCTAACAGCTGACTAGCTAGCTCTGCTAGGAGGGACTACATGCCCTTGTTGGGCCTGCATACCCAGATCTGACAAATATGATTGGGTTAGGGTAAAATTATCTGGTCGGAGCCAATCAGAGGCAGAGTAGGGTGTGCAGGTCCAGGAAGGGCATTTATTCTCCTGCGTATAGCAACGACAACAACAAGAAACATGAGGATGAATTTATGATAGTAAGTCACTGTAGCTTTACATATTGCACCTTTAGGGGCGGCAGTAGCTCAGTCCATAGGGACTTGGCTTGAGAAACCGGAGGGTGGCGGTTCAAGTCCCACATGAACCAAAAATATGGAAGGTGGGCTGGTAGCTGGAGAGGTGCCAGTTCACCTCCTGGGCACTGCCGAGGGGCCCTTGAGCAAGGCACCGACCCCCCCCAACTGCTCACGGGGCGCCGGTTTGGCGGGCTGCCCATCACTCCACCATCTCTCTCTCCACTTTACATGTATATATGCCGTTTATGCCTGTACTGCATGTCTGTGCCATTGCATGTGTGTGTGTAAATGCATGTAAAAATGAAAAAAATAGTGATAAGAGAATTTCCCCAATGAGGGATAAATAAAGTATATCTTCTTCTTCTTCTTCTTTAAATCTCACTAATAGTATAGTGTAGTGATTGTAGTCGACTGCATTTCTTTGTTTACTCGTACTCTTGAATGTAAAGCGGAGCATACGATAAGAAGGTTGTTTTTATATTAAGATCACATGTTCAGCTTCAGCACAGTGATTGGTCAATAAATCCCTCTTATGTTTGAAAGTGTCTGTTCAGTCTGATTATTCTGCACAGGTCACGTGTCCTCGTGTCTCTGACAGTCTGTCTGTTTCTGTCGTCTGCTCCTTCTGATCTGCAGAGGATCACCTGGTCCTGCTGCTGGACTCCGACCAACGTAAAAACCTTCATCCTGCTGCTCGCTTCTAGTTTCTGCTGCCGTCTCTTTTCTTTCCTCCCTTTTTATTCCGTCTTTTCTGTCTTTCTGTGCAGTTGTGTGACTGAGGATAGAGGTTGTAGATGTGTTTAGAAGCAGCTCCTTAGTCAGCCTTCCTCATGACTGAATAAATGACTGTGTCTCATTCATGTTTTTGCGTGTGTTCAGACTCTACAGGACAAAGTGTGTGAGTTTCAGGCTCGTCTTCGGTCTGAAGAAATCGCCCGTCACTTGCTGGTCCAACAGCTGCACCAGCAGAGCGTCCCGGAGAAGACGAGCGGCGTCCAGGTGCTGCAAGAGGAGCGGCTGGCAGCCAGCGGTGAGGTTTAAATTTTATTATTTATATCATATCACAGCTGGACTGTTAAAGAATCTCAGAACTGTGTGTGTGTGTGTGTGTGTGTGTGTCTGTGTGTGTGTGTGTCTGTGTGTCTGTGTGTGTGTGTGTGTCTGTGTGTCTGTGTGTCTGTGTGTGTGTGTGTGTGTGTGTGTGTGTGTGTGTGTGTGTGTGTGTGTCTGTGTGTCTGTGTGTCTGTGTGTGTGTGTGTGTGTGCAGGTGAGCAGCCTTCAGGTCGACTCAGCTGTCTAAAAGAAGAGCAGCTCGTAGGTCGGCTGCGCAGACAGGTACGTCACAGACTGGAGCATCAGACTCTGTTTACTGTCGTACTGATTGAAGTGTAATTATACACATCCCGCAGGTACCAGGCTACTGTAAAGGCATCAGTAATATGAAAACCACATGTATATATTCAAGTTTAATCCAAGTCAGATCCAGTTTTGGTTTTTGAAGGAGTTGAGTTTGACAGACGTGGCTGTAATCCAGATGTATGGTCTGTTTTTAATCCGTCTCTTCTGAGCCGTCCAGTTGTATGACATGTGATCATCTTCTACTAATATCTAATCTAATCGAATACTTACATGCCGCCTGCGGTTCTTTGCACAGACACTAGAGGGCGTAGCAGAATGAAAGCGGATATGTCTTGAGCTGCTTCAGCTGTTCTTCAGGTTTAATCAGATTTTTCTCAGCTGAGGTGGACGTTGAGTGAAATCTGTGTCAAAGGTTGTTCATGTGAGAGCTTCACTCACTGCTGTGGATTAAAACTTACAGAACAGAGCTCATGAATGGGCTTAAAACACGTCACCTCGTTTCAGACTGAGCGTATATTCAACAGGTTGTCTGCAATATACACAATCAAGAATCCTTCAAGTTGTTAAACAAAAATGCTTCAAATCTTTGGATCTTACATGTGAATATTTGCTAGTATTTAATAACACTTATTGTTTCCAGGTGGAGGAGCTGGAGGAGAAGCTGTTGGATCAGACTCAGGAGGTGGAGAGACTTCGCTCTGAGCTGGTATACACACACACATACACGCACACGTTCACGTTTCAGTTAATGTTTGTGAAAACAAAAACCAGTGTGGATAGTTTTAATAATATATAAAACATATTAAAAGGCTTCGTGTTCTACTTTTAGTATTTTTCTGTTTTTTAATCCTGTTCTGCTCAAAGTCAGAAACGTTTGTAAAAAAAAAAAAAAAGCCCCCTGCAAGTCAGAACTCAGGGCTTCAACCTGCTCTGGTTGTTCTGTCACAAGGTGTTGTAGAAAAAGAAAACCATTCACATGTAAACATATGAAGCGTGTGTGTGTGTGTGTGTGTGTGTGTGTCCTGAAGGGGGCGACAGACCTGGAGAAGCAGCTGGAGCTGCTGGAGGTGGAGAACGAGCATCTAAAGGAGGAGCTGAAGTCATGCAGGAGCTCAGAGCTGCAGAACCGTGACACTGCTGCAGGTAGCTGCAGCCAGGTGAGTGTGTACACACACACACACACACACACACACAGAAATACACTCACATTGTCTCCTAGTATTAGTTTATATAGTTTCTCAGTTTCATTGGCAGTTTTAGGAACCGACAAAGTCACTGACTGCGTCTGTCCTGCAGGATGCGGAGGCCCTGCGGAGGGAGTTGTCCCGCTGGGAGAGCCAGGCCCGGCAGAGGGAGCGGCGGCTGGCTGAGCTGGAGCGAGAGCTGCTGGAGAAAACCGCCAAGCTGGAGACTCTGCAGACACAGCTGGATGAGTCCACGCTGCAGCTGGACGAGTCCCGGCGCAGGCAGAGCGGCGCCGAACACAAACTCACCCTGCGACTGCAGGAGTGCGAGGAGGAGCTCGCCCGACAGGCGGCCATGCCCCCCAAAGTGAAGGTGAGGAGCTGAGGCTGAAGATGATCAGTATCAACGTTTAGATTAATATCAGGAGATCAGCAGCGTAATTAGAGCTTTAATTCATTTTGCTGCAACAATTAATCTATTAGTTGATCAACAGACAATGACTGTAAAACATGAAATCTGACCCGGCTGCTGTTTTTCCTGCAGTATGTGACTCAGACAGTGGAGGTGGAGTCGGCCAACTCTCAGAAAGCTCTGGCTGACGTGCAGATGAAGAACGGCGCCTTGCAGGAGCAGCTGGCCGTGCAGCGGCAGCTGCTGCGAGAGCTGGAGACGCAGCTGCACGAGTCGCAGCGCACCTGCACTCAGCTGCGGACGCAGGTAACGTCATCAGGAACTGTCTACCGTGTGTCTGCATCCTGTCTGCTGCGCCACGTTTAGCCTAGCTTAGCACAAAGACGCAATACGTGCACTTGTGTGTACACACACACACACACACATAAAGATGTCAGGACAGACGTGAACTCAATTCCTCCTTAAATCTGGATTGTTCTATATTTCGGCCAATCACGTTTCAGTCTGACTGTTGGGAGAGAAAAGAGTTTCCGGGGCGTCTGTTGTGATGTGGAGCCTCAGCTGTGAAGCAGGAGATGATGAGGATGGTGATGTTGAGGATGAGGATGTGATGAGGATGATGGTGAGGATGTTGAGGATGGTGATGGAGGACACGGTTCAGCTCCACAGTTAACTCTTTCCTCTTTGCATGCGTTCGGTTGCAGCTGCTCTCCGATCAAGGCCGTCTGTGCGGCCTCCTGTCCAAGGCCGTCGGCAGGGACAACGGCGAGGTCGTTGGCAGGTTGTCCAAGGTTGGCCCCGCCCCCTGTGACATCACTGAGAGTTACCCTCGCTGGCTGAGAGGCTTCAAAGCTGCCATTTTATTCATTTCATATTATAAAGAGAATTATTTTGCACTTAAATATGCGTCAGGAGCGTCAGGGGAACATGCAACTAGAATGAAAATAAAGACATTTATGAATAGTATATTTATTAATAAACATTTCTGTTTACTTAAGTTAAAATAAACAAATGATATAAAAACTAATCTGGAAAGTCGTGTAATTAAAATGAAACTATGGAGCCTCAGAAGGGTCATACTCTTCATATAAAGTAGTTTCAAATGGTGCCAACAAAAGATTAATTAACTGAGGACACTGAGCAGTACCTGTTCTTAAATTAAAATTATATATTAAATATTTTTATGGATAATTGTACAGATGAATCAGAGTGAGTCTCTGAAAGTAAGACATGAATTAATTTATTTATATATATATACAAATATACATTATTTGGAAAATAAACAGGATGAATAGTAGCATTAGATAGAACACAGATGAGGTTTTAGTCAGAAATGTGAACGTTTGTTTGTTTATGTTGTGAACATTAATATATAAGCTGGTTTTACTGGAGCTTTGGAGCCTGTCAGACTCAGTAAATCTCTCCCGGTGCTCCCATCCCTCAACATCAAGGCTGCGTTCACACTGCAACAAACACATTTATTTATTTTATTTTATTATTTTCCCGAGTTCAAATGTAGCCGTGAGTGATACTAGCCTAGCTTAGCACAAAGACTGGAGGCAGGCAGCACTGTTAGCCGCGCTCCATCAAAAGAGGAACAAGTTCACCTCCAAACAGGTCAGTCTGTCATGCTGGATGTTGTTACTAAACCCTTAACACAACTTAATTTGTGTGTTTATAATTTATACTCCTTAATGTAGAAATTATGGGATAGTTTTGTTCCATTTAAGTTTCCTCCTTTAAAAAACCCTTAAATCTTGCAAAAATCCATTAAGAATACTTTAATTAATTCTGATCCATTAATGATCCTTTAAATCCGTTAGCATTCATCCTGTTATTATTAAATTGATATAATTTTGAGGTAATAAATTAAAGCTAACTGCTGCTAAAACCAGTTCAATAAAAACATACAACATGTAAGTCAGACTGAGAGATGTTTGGTGCAGCTAGGCTAACAGTTTCCCCCTGCTTCCAGTACTTGTACTAAGCTAGGCTAACAGTTTCCCCCTGCTTCCAGTACTTGTACTAAGCTAGGCTAACAGTTTCCCCCTGCTTCCAGTCTCTGTACTAAGCTAGGCTAACAGTTTTTCCCCTGCTTCCAGTCTTTGTACCAAGCTAGGCTAACAGTTTCCCCTTGCTTCCAGTAATTGTACTAAGCTAGGCTAACAGTTTTTCCCTGCTTACAGTCTTTGTACTAAGCTAGACTAACAGTTTTCCCCTGCTTGCAGTCTTTGTACCAAGCTAGGCTAACAGTTTCCCCCCTGCTTCCAGTACTTGTACTAAGCTAGGCTAACAGTTTCCCCCTGCTTCCAGTACTTGTACTAAGCTAGGCTAACAGTTTCCCCCTGCTTCCAGTACTTGTGCTAAGCTAGGCTAACTGTCTAGACGCACAGGCATGAAACTGATGATATTCATCTTCTAAACTGTTAAAACTAACATCAGTCAGATTTTGGGACATTTACCTTCAGTGTGAACGTAGCCTTCCTGTGTTTAGGCTCCGCCTCCTGAACCTTGTACACCTGTGTGGTCAGACTTACCTGATATACCTGTGTGTTGACTTATTGTTGTAGCTGTAGTTTGTGATGCTTGAGTATATTTGTGTTTATTTAGCACTTTCAGTTTAAGTTTGATGATCTTAAATAGATCAATATGGGTTTTCTGTTATTGATACAGATTATTGAGATTCTAAAAGTTATTTTTCCTTCTTTCTTTTCGGTGTAACGCTTCTTTAATTTTGTGTTTAGACTCCATCTGTAGTTATTAAGACCAGATGGGGTCTCTGAACATTTTGAAGACTGAATTAATTTGATTAGAAACCTATAATCTGTTCTCACTCGTTGCTCTTTAAAAAATAAGATGATGGTAAACCGTGCAGTACACGGACTCGTGTGTCTGTGGTCAGTTGAGGCCTCACACCAGTGAACCTGGCGCTAAAATAAAAACATGTAAAGACAAAGTGGAAACAATCTCACTCAAGAAAGTGGGACAGTGTGTCCAAACCTGGGCCTGGGTCCTCCCTCTGTGTGCTCCCTCCAGTGTTGTTCCTGTACAGGTGTGGCGTCCTCTGTGCTCATGTCTTCCTGCTTCCTGCAGATCCTGGTGTATGAAGGCGAGATGGAGCGTGCTCAGGGCCAGCTGGAGGCCGAGATGCAGAACCTGGAGGAGGAGAAGAACCGTGTGATCGAGGAGGCGTTCATCAGAGCCGAGAGCGAGATGAAAGCCGTGCACGAGAACCTGGCAGGTGAGACAACTTCCTGTGTTTACACTTCAAACGTCGTGTTAGCTGCAGCTATCAAACGGTGTTCCTGGTTGAAACTGGACTAATGAGATATGAACTGGTTGGCTTCAGGAGTCCGTATGAACCTGCTGAGTCTGCAGCCAGCCCTCCGCACGCTCACCTGTGACTACAACTGTCTGAAGAGGCAGGTGCAGGAGTTCCCCTTCATGCTGGACAAAGCTATCACAGAGGCGAAGCAGGAGGTGAGTGATGGGGTGAATTTATCAGACCTGTGTTAGTAATCCGAGTCCATATTTGACAGAACACCGACCGTTGAGCTGGACATGGACAACCCTAACCCTACTGTAGTTTCTAGCAGGATTTAGACAGAAAGCAGCAGCAGGTCTGAGTGGATTAACAGACAAAGTTATCATGGCAGCAGATGTTTTATCTTTCGATCAGCTGTGCCTCTGTTCATATGTGATTGGTCAACACAGCGTCTTGCTGAATGTCATCGTGTTGACATTCAAACGGAACGAGAGGAAAACTTTTCACTTTTTTCATCTCCGTTACTTTGTCAGCTTTTTTTTTCTAAATTCAGAGGTTATGAACCTTGTTTTGTTTGTGTGTGTCAGATCTGCCAGGTGATCAGCGAGGTGAGCAGCACCAACCAGGAGCTGCTGCGTAAATACAAGAGAGAGATGAACCTGAGGAAGAAATGTCACAACGAGCTGGTTCGACTCAAAGGTCTAAAACATGAACGCTTTCTACCAAAACTCAACTCAGACCTTGATTCAGCCGTATTCTTACATTCAGATGACTGTGCTTCCTGTCTGCTCTGTTTGCACCTGCTAAAAGCAGAAGGCTTTTACTGCTTAGTAAAACCAGACTAGAAAAGCTGAGATTAAAATACTCGACCGTGTCTGTGTGTTTGGTTTCCCAGGTAACATCCGTGTTTTCTGCCGCGTCCGGCCGGTCAGTCAGGAGGAGCAGGACTCCGCTGACGCCAAAACCATGCTGAGCTTCGACTCCGACGACGACGCCATCCTCTACCTCTCCAACAAGGGCAAAGTCATGACCTTTGAACTGGATAAAGTCTTCCCACCTCAGGCCACACAGGAAGAGGTCGGTGGCAGTAATGCAGGTCACCTGATCTGAGCCATTACCATAGTGACACTTGGTGTTTAATTATTTATGTTGTGGCTGCTCAGCTGTGAGTTTATGTTGTTTCAGATGGTATCAGTATAATATCATATCAGACAATATGATTATCAGGTGCTCCCGTCATCAGTCTGTCTTCTCTGTGATTGGTCCAGGTGTTTCAGGAGGTCCAGTCTCTGGTCACTTCCTGTATCGACGGCTTTAACATCTGTATCTTCGCCTACGGACAAACAGGCTCGGGGAAAACTTACACCATGGAGGTAACATCACCATAATTCAGCATCTACTTTAAAATGCTATTTGGTTCAGTGTCGACTGGGTTTCTCTTGTTATTTTTGTGGATCTTTACGAGAACACCAACAAAGTTAAATTCCACCAAAGTGAAATGTACAAGGTGCAGCCTCCCAGATGTGACTCCGCCCCCTCTGTGTGTGTTCAGGGCGTGGTCGACGACCCCGGCATCAACCAGCGAGCTCTGCGCCTGCTGTTCTCTGAGGTGACGGAAAAAGCTCCAGACTGGGATTACAAGATCACCGTCAGCATGGTGGAGATCTACAACGAGACTCTGCGGTGAGAAACCCGAGAACACATGATGCTAACAGGCTAACCTGCTCTGTAGCACGTTATTTTACAGCTCTGCTATCTGTGAATAAATGCCAGGAAGTTTATATAACTATATGATGTAATGCCACTTAAAGAAAAACAGTGTCCAGTTGGTACACTTCCACGCTTGTCACAGTAATCAGGTTGAAAATGAGTGTTTGTCTGCAGGCTGTAATTGTCTCTGTTGTTGATCAGAAACCTGTTGGGAGAAAATCCCACCGACAAACTGGACATCAAGATGAACCCTGACGGCAGCGGACAGCTCTACGTCCCCGGACTAACGGAGTTCACTGTCCAGAGCCCCGAGGACATCAACCGGGTGAGAGACGGACACGTCCTGTTGTCTCTTCTGTTCTGTGTGAAACTAATTTGAGCTTCACTGACTGTGTGTGTGTGTGTGTGTCTCTACCTGTCCTCAGGTGTTTGAATTGGGTCACATGAACCGAGCGACGGCCTGCACCAACCTCAATGAACACAGCTCTCGCTCACATGCTCTGCTCATCATCACCGTGTCCGGATTCAACTCCACTACCGGAAACAGTACGCAAGGTACGCACACACACATGCACACACATACGCACATACACATACACACACGGCGGTGTCTGAGCCTGTCTCGCTGTGTTTGGCTGCAGGGAAGCTGAACCTGGTGGACCTGGCAGGCTCCGAGCGGATCGGTAAGTCGGGCGCGGAGGGCAGCCGCCTCCGAGAAGCTCAGTGCATCAACAAGTCTCTGTCGGCGCTCGGTGACGTCATCAACGCCCTGAGGAGCAAACACTCTCACGTCCCGTTCAGAAACTCCCGCCTCACCTACCTGCTGCAGGACTCTCTGAGCGGAGACAGCAAGACGCTCATGATGGTGCAGGTGAGAGCAGGACACGGATATATATAACATCACAATACTTAGACATGACCGTAGGTATAGTTATATATGTGCTGTATACGTGTGATAGAACATATAAACTAAACACACAACGTTGTGATCACATGATGATCACATGATGATCACATGATGATGCTTTGATGAATGTTTGCAGGTTTCTCCGTTGCCCAACAACATGAGCGAGTCGGTCTGCTCGCTGAAGTTCGCTCAGCGTGTTCGCAGCGTGGAGCTGAACTCCACCTCCTCGTCCTCCAGGAGACACGAGAACTCCTCCACCTCGTCCTCGCCCACCCACGACAGCGTCGAGGTAAACAAACAATCACAAACAAACAAACAGGAACAAAGGTGTTTGTGAAGCAGCGAGGACTTAAATCTGTTCATGTTTAGTCAGATTATTACACTTTATTTATTAATTATGTATTTAATATATTTGTGTTATCATGTGTTCAATGAAAATAAGTTTAAGATATTATATAGTAAAATATTGTTCAAAAAAGTTTTATAATAAAGTGAAAAACAATAAATAAAAAATTGTATTTGATTTTTCAGATAATAAAAACTGAATAAATGAAAAAATAACAATAAAAGAATTTTAAAGTTTCCAATCTGAATCAACTTGACCTTTGACCCTTTGACCTCTGTGCAGTTGGACTCGCCTCCAGTGACCCCGGTGCCCCTCCCCATTTCTCGGGCCAGCAGCGCCGGCTCCACCCTGTCCTCCGCCTCCAGGACTCCCAGCAGCTCCCGCAGGAGGTCCCAGTCCCAGCTGTCCACAGGTACACACATTAAAATAAAAAGATATTTGAATTTGACGATAATTCTTCGTTATTCCTTAAACGGTGACTTTACTGACCAAAGCGCTTAAGGTGCTTCTGTTTGTGACGTCTTCTCTGGCTGCTAAAAGGCATCTTGGGAAATGTAGGAAACGAGTATCTGAGCAGGTGAAAAGGATTCAGAGAAATTAAATTACTGAACCCTCGCTGCTCTTCTTCTTCTTCTACTGTGTCCTCATTCTGTGGTCTGATTGGTTGGTTTACAGACAGACAGGTAGACAGAACCAGCCCATTGGTGGGGGACGGTGGGCAGGTAGGTGGGGGTGTTTGCTGATTGGTGAATAGCTTGGCATGGACGTGCTCAGCATGGCATGGTGCCCCACATGTAGCCTGGTCAACCCCTCCTCCCTCACTCCACCTATCTAACACTCCACCTTCACTCCACCTCCACCCGCAGAGCTCCTGCAGCTTCTGTCTGCGCCTGCAGGGCGACGAGCAGGGCCGCAGAACCCACAGACCTATTTGAACACAATCAAACTTCAGCTTCTGTGCAGAAACAAGTAAATCAAGTAACAAGGAAATGACTCGTTTGTATGTAAATTTGTTTCAGGATCGGTTTCATCCTGCAGCTCAGAGTCCAGGAAGTGTTTATCCTAGATTACCACAAAGACTGGATGCAGGGGGGCTGCTAGCTGAGCTCCATTAAAGGACAACTCTGTCTGGTTTTAGGTCATTTCCAGCCGGCTGCTTTCAGTACTTGTGCTAATTAAGAATAAACACATGCTGGACCCGATGAAACTGATATAAACAGCTGGAGTTTAAAAACAATAAAAACGAGGAATCTGTGACGGATGAAGAGTCCGTGTTCTTCTCCAAATCCATCCTCGTCTTTTCCTTGTGACTGCAGAGTGAGTGAGTGAGTGAGTGAGTTGGTGTGTGGGTGAATCTCGTTCCCCCTCCTGCTTGTGTCTGCTGCTCTGTGGCCTGGCTCGGTGTCGCGCTGATGAGCCGAGGATTGTGGGATTTCTGCCTCCATGTCCACACTGAGAGGATAAATATGAAAATGTGTTATTCAGATGTTATAAAAGGACATGGTACGCAGCTCAGGGTTTTAATAACTGCAGTAACCAGGAGATGTAATAACTGGCCAGAAGTTAATGTGAGAATAAAATAAAGTAACAATAAAGTCAAATGTTTTTCTTCCAGTAGAGTTGTGAAGTGTGAAGAGCCTCATTCTGTATTCTGTGTCTCGAGTTTCAGTAGTTTATTTTACACACTAAAAGTTACTGGGTCAAAATTGTGTTAACGAGACCCTGATACTATTACCATTACCAATATTATTACCAATCAATAACAAACCATGACGTCAGAGTGGATTATAACACGCTTTATTTTGGGTAAATAACCAAACGGGAAAATAAAAAACACCACGAAACATTAACCTGTATTGACCCGAGCTGGGTCAGATTTTGACGTGTAGCGTGTTTACATGTTAACATATTTGCTCATACAGATGAATCAAATGATATTAGTCCATCTAACAATAGACATTTTATTAAAAAACACACATGTGAACCAGCTGGTGGCGCTAGAGGAAAAAGATTCATCCTCTGGGAAACATGAATGTAGAAAATTTCATAGCAATATAAGAAGTAGTTGGTGAGATATTTCAGGTTAGCGTGTCTAAAAATAGTTTTCACATTTATTGTCATCAGTGTGGACATGACGACGTGTCACATGACTGCTGACTGATGGACTGCTCTTCTCTGCAGGACGACTGAAGCTGGCGGCCTGAGAGACCCGGAGACGACGCCTTGTGGACGTCCGGGTCTGAGCGCAGCGTGTCGGCCAACACGCTGAGGCTCCCCCTGCTGGACTCCGCCTCGCCACGCCCAGGAGCAAAGACTGATGGGAACTATGCACAGATGCTGATCTGTCGTCTGTCAGCAGAGAACATGGCCAAATATATTGATTTCCGTGTCTTCCTGCTGTGGTGACTGATTTAACAACCTGACAATGACCCTGATGAGAAACCACTGAAGCTCCTCCCGTCTGAACTGATCTGAACTGAAATCTAACGCTCCCCTTAAAATCAGTATATGCTTTCCAATCACAGTATTTCTTTTATTGTTTCTTTGTAAAGTTGCACTTTAAACTTCTAGATTATTTTCTAACCCACAATCCAACATGTGGTTAATTCTAATATATGCATAATAGGTTTATATATTTATGTTTGACATGCTTTAATCCTTTTTTGTTTAATTTTGACTTTTTTTTTTCTTTTTGGTGGCGGATGCCGACAGAAAAATTAAGATTAATCTGTCCTTAATCCTCGTCCTTATTTTTCTCACGGAGGCTGTCTTTACGTCCTCAAAGTCCTCCTTTATCCAATCAGGGTACTTCACTGATACCGAGCTGTACAATATGACACGACACACGGAAATCTTCCCGTGTGTCGTGATTGTTGTTGTTTTGATGCTCCTTGTTCCCGTAGATGTTTGTTTTCATGCAGAGCGGTTGAAGCTTCGTCTTCCTTCATCTTATTGAAGTTGAACATAAAGCTCAAATCTTCTTAACTTTCCTCGACCGTTTATCCTCCGTGTGCTCCTGCAGTCCTCACGTCTCCTCTGTATTTAAATAAACACCACCTAGGAAACCACAGCGACCTTTGACCTCGGTCGGAGCAGATGGTGTGTAGCTGGACATGATGCAGCAGAAGTAAACTGTGTGTTGTAGCCGTAGTTAACAGGAATGCTTAGAAATGCGATGAGCTGCTGTGTTGTTGACCTGAACATCAACTTGTCTGCTTGCTTTGTCTCCACTGTAGATTTCTAAGGTTTGTCTTTTTTTTTGTATTCCCTTTTTAATAAACACTCCGAAACAAACGCATAACTCTCCATGTTGATGTACAGTCATATATTCAAAGATGAGTCTCAGTATAAAGAAACGCCTACAAACATTAACATGATCTCGTGTTTAATCTGTACACAAGCAGAAATCTAAAAACCAGTTTGTGGTGTTTGTAGCTTCCTGAAGTCACAGTGAGGTTAACCAGTTTGGTGCCGTTGAGCCTTTTCTTATGACCGTATCTATGGCAACAACATGTTTCACTGTTTATTTGGGCTCCTGACAAACAGAATGAGAACAAACAACTTCAACGTGTTTCATGTGTACCGAATAAAATGCTGTTAAAGCGCATTTCATGTGTGAACATTGTCACTTATCGTCTATAAATTCTCGCCAAAGTGAAACAGCTGATTTATTCTTGGAAAGCACAAAACAAGCTTCCACCAGAGCTTCTGAAGAGACAAAACCGAAACCGGCCGCTCAGCAGCAGCAGCTCCTCCCTTCAGCAGCAGCAGCAGCTCCTCCCAGCAGCAGCAGCTCCTCTCCTCCCATCAGCAGCAGCTCCTCTCCTCCCATCAGCAGCAGCAGCAGCTCCTCCCAGCAGCAGCAGCTCCTCTCCTCCCATCAGCAGCATCAGCAGCTCCTCCCAGCAGCAGCAGCAGCTCCTCTCCTCCCAGCAGCAGCAGCTCCTCTCCTCCCAGCAGCAGCAGCTCCTCTCCTCCCAGCAGCAGCAGCTCCTCTCCTCCCAGCAGCTCCTCCCAGCAGCAGCAGCAGCTCCTCTCCGCTCAGCAGGCAGCATGGTGCGTGAAGTGAAGGATTTGGTAAGGTGTAACTTGTTTATTTACCTGCTTTCTCTCTTTTGTTTTGTTGTGTTTTAACTTTTTCTCAGTTTTATAAAGACATATATGTAACAAGACAAGTTAAATAATGTAATAAGCCATAACACCAATTAATGTGGGCACATCAGTGGTTCTAACGAGAACCCAGCAGAGAACATGAAACCTTTCTCATTAATATGAGTCCTTCATGTCTTGAAGAATCCTCGAAGCTGATCATGTGATACTGAGTAATGATCACGTGTTGATCAAGCCATGATCGACTCTGTAAATACAGGAAGGAGAGTTTTAAAGGTGCAGTTCGTCTAATACAAACTGTCCTTTACGTTGACGTGTGTGTTTCATTAAAGGCCTGGAGACATTTTATATTAAATATCACTATATTTAAAGTATGTAAATAATAAATAGTACTGAGGAGCAAAACTTGTTTCCTTCAGTATTGACATAATTATTATTATTATTATGAAGCGCAGTAACACACCTTCTATGTTCACAGTATATGGACTCGATGGCTGGTAGAAATAAGGAAAGATTTCCATCATAATAATAATAATAATAATAATTAACAAATATAAAAGCAGGAAGTTCAAAAAGCAACAAAACACACAAAAACACAGCAGACAGAAAATAAAAAAGATGAAAACACTGAAGCATAAACAGTAATTTCTTCACTGCTTTCAGACATAATGAAGAAAATGTTTTAATTTGCAGTGACAGTAAAAAGACTCATGAACGCATCACTTGATCCTCTGTAGGATGAGTTCAGGGCCATCTTGGCAGAAGCTGGAGGACGGCTGGTGGTGGTGGACTTCACGGCCACCTGGTGTGGCCCCTGCAGAAGCATCGCACCTGAATTCATAGTAAGTGGATGATTCACCTTTCAAACTTCTAGTTGACACTGTCTCACACAAAGTGAGACGTCATCAAAACGTCTGTGTGTCCTTAATGCTCAGTGAGACGCTGTCTTACAGAAACAGTCAGAAGATCCTGAGAACAAGAACGTGATTTTCCTGAAGGTGGACGTGGATACAGCTCAGGTAAAAACTTTGATTCCACGTAAAGCTGCCGGCAGGTTGGTTCTGTCAAACAGAACCCAGTGAGGAGCAGTTTTTAGGTTCTAACCCAACCGTCCCGAGCTGTTGGAGCTCACTGCCTGTTTTACACACGAATGTGTCTGTTCGGTTCTGACTGTTGTTCTCTTTGCTCTTTTTTAGGATGTCAGTTCATCCTGCGGGATTAAATGCATGCCCACGTTTCAGTTCTACAAGAATGGACAGAAGGTGAACTTATATGTGATTATCCATTAATTAATTACTAAGGTGTAATCATGGCTTCATTTTAACATGTTTGGATATTGTTTTTACAGGTGTTTGAGTTCTCCGGTGCTGATCTACAACAACTGATCATGAAACTGGAAGCACTGAGAACTTAAACTCATCCACATATAAACCAGCGTTGAAACATCATTTAGTGTTCAATGTCTGAACAAACTCTGATTTACATGTTTTCATCATAATAAATGAGGATGAGTCACATAAACTGTTGTTGTTGTTGTTGTTGTTGTTTGTGGTTCAGGTACAAAAAGCAAATATCCCCTTAATGTAAATCACTGATTTTAGACAGCGACGATGTGAAGAGAAAATCAAAGAAGCACTTTAATGATAGTTTACAGATACGTTATATTTATTGATCTAGTTAGTAGTAGAAAACTAGTAGAAAAAGTTTGGGCCCTCCGAAGCTGCATTTAACCGATTTGAATACCTGTATCTGTTGAGCTCATTCAGCTTTGAACGCCACACACAGGTTGTCAAATAAGTCGAGGCCCAGCTCGAGTCACAGCAGGAGTGAGATTGAAAAGACGTCAGATCAGGTCACAAGGAAGCAAAATTAAAATAAGAACAGAAACTACCCAAAAAGAGGAAGCATAGAGTCTGATATGATAAGAAATAGAGATGATTATGAGATAATAAGCACTTATCATTATAACTGTGATCGTATGTGATAATCAATGGAGATTTCATGTTAATAATGTATGATTAAGGTTATGATTAATGAATAAAGTAAAACAGAAAATGATTGAAATGAATCAACTATTGTGTAATCAGAAGTTAACTGTAAGAATGAGAGCACTGCTGAAGCAGACAGGATGTGTCTGAGGGAGGATGTGTATTGAGACAGACCTTGTGTCATCATGTAAGACATGAGGTAACACTTACAGGAACGGACACACCAAAACATTTAACACATACACATCATATTGGTATAAACGTGTGTTCTCACAACGGATCATGAAGGAGGACCAACCTGGACAGATCGTCACTGATCGGCTCTTTATTGAGACCAACAGCTTCTAAATGAGAGATTGGACATGTGAGCAAGTACCAAGTAACACCTGAGGACGACTCTGACTCCCGATGGACGATGACTCCTGATGGACTCTGACTCCTGATGGACTCTGTGGACTTTGACTCCTGATGGACTCTGACTCCCGATGGACTCTGACTCCCGATGGACTCTGACTCCTGATGGACTCTGTGGACTTTGACTCCCGATGGACTCTGACTCCCGATGGACTCTGTGGACTTTGACTCCCGATGGACTCTGACTCCCGATGGACTCTGTGGACTTTGACTCCCGATGGACTCCGTGGACTTTGACTCCCGATGGACTCTGACTCCTGATGGACTCTGACTCCCGATGGACTGACTCCCGATGGACTCTGACTCCTGATGGACTCTGACTCCCGATGGACTCTGACTCTGAGCCGTGAAGGAATGTTGTTAATAATAAACTACTAAACTGAATTTAAAGAGACGTGGTGGATGTTGAGTTTATGTACCTTGATGACAGTAAAAAGTTGGGTTTGAGCTGTATTTATATCCAATGGTTCTAAAGGTTGCTCATATACATATATAACAATATCCTCGAGGCTTTTAGTCACTAAAATATCACCTAACATTAAAACATTAACCCAGACCACCGATCATGAGAGCTGCCATAACTAACTCGAGGGCTGTGCAGGTAGCCCGATAGCAGGATAAGACATCTGGATGACAGAGCAGTGAGTAGCTGCAAATCTCCTCGCCACCACCTTAAATACACTGGACTAATCTATTAGAGTAATAATCTATAATTAGTCAACTTCAGACCCTTTAATTGGAGAGCTGGACCAGTTTTAGACTTTGATAAGACCAAGTCTGATATCTGGAGATAGACGAGGTGTATCCAGTCATGAGCGTTCAGTGAAAGTTGATTCAAAGTGCTCTGCAGAAACTGTCCTCTGAACCAGGAACTACTTTCTATCATTCTGATTGGCCCCGTTTGCTGCCATCTGCTGCTTTCACAGAAAAACTCCTCTTTAATCTCAACATGTACAACTTTATTTACATCAACAGTAAAACTGCACATTTAAAATAGTGGATTTAAGTGTGAAAAGTAGAAAGAGTGAAAACATAAAGCTCATCAGTGTCTATGATGGACTCCACCTGTCAATCACTGAAAGCTCTGAAGTGTTTTCTGACTGAAACGTTGTGAACGTCACTCACAGGTGACGACACCTGAGATCCTCCAGGACGACGTCTCCATCAGCAGCAGAGGAAGAAAAGATGGAGAACCTCGTGGAAACATTAAAGGGACAGTCTGATGTTTTGGGAAAGTATTCACATTATTTCCCAGAGTTGGATAAAAAGATTGATACCACACTCATGTCTGTCAAATATTGATGATTATCTTGATTAATCTATAAATTGTCAAGTGGTGAAATATGCCAGTAATATTTTTTTTGTATTCAGATATCTTGTTTTCAGTCCAAAGTGCCAAAATATTCAGTTTAATGTCATATATGAGAAATATTAAATATTGGAAAAGCTGGAATTTGAATTCTCTGACGATCGTCTAATTGATTAACTAAAAGCAGCAGCAGCTAACTTAGCATGAAGACTGGAGACATGGAAGCAGCTCGCCTGGCTACGTCCAAAGGTTAAACCTCTAAAAACAATCATCTTCCTGTCTGAAACGAGATGTCACGTGTTAATCGGTGAGATTCAGACCAGGTCAGCTGTTTCCAGTCTTCGTGCTAAGCTAACCGGCTGCTGGCATCATACTAACTCAACAAAATGTTGAAGTGTTCCTTTAACGCAGGAGCTGCACTCACAGCTTTCAAGTGAAATGACGAGAGACAAACTGAGTGAACTGGAAGTGAATGAAATATTATTTCTATCTTCATACCTGCAGACGTGTGATTTACAGTGAGAAGCTAACTGATGTTATCTGTCCAATGTGACCTCTACACGCTTCATCTCTGCATAACAACTGATAGGCCCAGGTATGACCTGAGCAGGTAAAACACACTGCTGGTGTGGATCAGCTGATTCACATCAACATGGTTCAAGCTGCATGTTGCTCGGCAGCAGGCTGTGTCGGTGTGTTTCTTCAGAGCAGCACACACTCGCAGTGCTTCAGCGTCTCAGAGCCTCAGTCCGTCTCAGAGCTTCAACGCTTCAGGTCGTTTCATCGTCAGAGCGAGTCGTCGAGTGGCGCCATGAGCAGCTGCAGCTCTTTGAAGGCGCTGCCGTGACGCCCCACCTGCGCCGCCTTGTTCTTCACCATGTTGCTCAGGTTCTTCAGCTGCTTGCAGCAAACTCTGCACTTATGGTGACTGAAACAACACAAACGTGAGTTCAGAGAGGATGTTTCAGATGTATTTTATATTAATTGAACATTTGTGTCGCTGTTTTCTGAAGTCGAGGTGTAATGATCAGTTATTCACCTCAGTTAACACTCAAACAGCCCCTATGGATCATTAATAATCACTTAATAAATGGTTTATTACACACAGATAAATGACATCCAAGTATTTATTAATATGTCTGGATATTTCTTTTCTAATATTTGTGTTCATATTTTAGTATTTCAGCTGTGTCTTATCTGTTTATCCAGCAGCAGGAGTTCTAGTTGTGACTAATGCGTTAATGTTATAAACACGTATTACATCATATTACATATTGACTGTTAATATGTTGCCCTGAGGTCACTACGGCAGAAACCAGCTCACCGCTCCTCTCGTGTGATGTCGACTCCGACAGACGGCGTGGCCTTCAGTGTGTCAGAGATCAGCATCCAGAAATGCTTCATGATGAGCTTCAGAGACGTGCAGCCGGTCTGCATGTAGCTGAAACAGCGCAGGACGTGATTGGTCAGTTAGAAATTAAACTGTTGTTTTATGTTCACCTGCTGGAAACAGTTAAACTAATTAACTAGAAATATTTAATATACGACCACAAAGTAAATATCTTTGAGTTTTAGATTGTGATTCAGAAAATATCACCTTCAGACAAAAGGAAGTGCAGATTAATGTCTAATGACAGGCGTTACCTCTCGTATTTACTCTGCAGCAGTTTGTCGATCTGAGGAAGAATCGTCGTGCACAGATCCAGTTTCCACAGTGACCTGAAACCAAACAGGGAGGCCGATTATTTCATGTTTACTATCAGAAGCTTCGACTTCAGGTGACACAGAAGTTCTGTTAAAACCACTGACGGCGTGACGACAGTAAATCTGAATTTACCTGCAGCTTTAGCCGCTATGAGGCTGATTTATACGCATGATTTTTTCACTCATCTTGTGTCCTGCATCAACTCTGAGAGTTTAGTAAAGCCACCAGCAGGCGATCACTGACCGGCTTCACGACAATAATAAAATACTTTCTATAAATATCAAAGAGAGGAGATCTGATTTCCTTTTCCCTGTTTTCACCTTCATGGTAAAACATATACGGTAGTTTTGTATTTAGTATTGTAGTATTGCTAGAAGTATGAATACTATCATGTTCTTCCACTCACGGCTGGAGGTTGATGATGTTGAGGATGTCCACGACAATAGACAGGTCATTCATGGAGACAGCTGTGTCCAGAGCGCCCTGCAGACAGGAAGTGAAGAGGGAGTCATCACTGGGCAGGAAACTGCTCTTTATGGTGGTAATGATACTAATAATGATCGGTTCAGATGTAGAGGACGGTTGCTGAGTTTTATTCTTGCTGCTGTTTAACGATACGAACGAGGCTGGACAGGAAGTGATGTCACGAGTGTCACCTTGATGTCCTCCCGGGCCCAAACGGCTCGGACCGTCTGCAGGTTCTTGTGTCGGCTGCTCAGCATCACACACATGGTGTCGTGACCCTTCTTGATTTGGGACAGAGCCTCCTCGTCGCTCAGAGCTCCGGCTCTGTTGTTGGGTGAAGGCTGAGGATGCAGAGACAGAAACCGTGTTTCATTATTATTCATGTGCTGCAAAATCACACAAACAACAACAACAAACAGAAAAACAAGTGAGAGTCGAGGCCTGAAACCTTCTACTCCAGAGTTCAAGTTACATATGAATAGTGACACACAGATGGGAGGGAAGAAAGACGCCTGAAGTAACCGGCCAATGGGAGGCTTACACAGTTTACATCTGGTGAGTCTGACTAACGCAGACAGGACAACGTTTTGAGCACATGTGTTTACAGACAGCTGCTGCACACGTGCACCTGCTGACAGACAGTAGTCAGTATATGTACATACATTATGTCAACTATTCATGTATCACTTCAATATCCATGTAGCATATTAGCATCATTCAACAGTATACTAGTGAAAGTTACTTATGGTTATATCTTTATTCTATTCTTATATTTGAATAAGTGTGTTTAGATATTAAATATATTTTATAATTTCTTTCTGTATTGTGATGTATGTATGTGATACATATTGTCCATTATCAGTCATGTGATACTTGTGATAATTGTGCTAACCTGTATGAAAGGTTTTTACATACATGTTTGTCTTTCAGTGCAGCACAACAAGGATTTTAATGACGTGCTTCTTCTTCTTCTTCTTATTAATTATGTATCAATTTTCAAATCCCACATATGACAGCACATGCATCATTTCAAACATGTAAATATAACAACAGATGAAGTGTTTTCTTGGACTCACAGGCAGAAAGTCGGCCACGTTCAGTCCGATGGGCTCATTCCTGGTGCTGAGGATGATTTTGGGTTGTGGCTTCGTCTTGGTGGCGGTGACAGGAGGCTGAGGAGGTGGCGGGTCGGAGAACGCCGGGGCCACAGCTGAAGGGGCGGGGCGCTTCACACAGGAAACCACGGTAGGCTCCACCCTCTGGACAGGTGTAGACGAGGCCAGTGGAGGAGTCTGTCACACACACACACGCGCGCACACACACACACACACATGAGAAGATCTGCATCACAGTCACACAATCACAGACCACTGCATCTGCTGCATTCACTGACCAGCTGCTTGTCAGGAAGAGGAACTATCATGTCCTTCAGCTGACGGCCGATCGCCAAAACGGTTTCTGAGAAGAAGAAGAAAAAGAAGAAGAAGAAGAAGAAGAAGAAGAAGAGCAGCATGATAAGCAAACAGGTCTTCCTGTATCCTCCATTATTGCTTCAACACATAAGGAACCAGATTACTGAGACATCGTGTGTCATGTGTCTACACTTCTTCATCCCTCCACAGTCTGATCTGTCAGTGTTAACATGTTGGTCTCACAGTGATGAACCTGCAGAGGATCATCATCATCAGAGACTGCAGCTCCTCGTCTTTACGGAGCTTCATAGTGACTTTCAGCTCATTGTTTATCTGTCTGTAACTTTACTGTTCTGGTTCACTCTCAGCTCACCAGCTGGTGAACATAGTGGAGCATTTAGATGTTTCAGGAGTTGGTAGAGAGCAGAAACAGAGCTAACAGAGTGAGAGTGGTGTCAGATGGTGCAGCTCATGTGACCTGCTGAGTGTCTGATCGACTCACCGTCCTCTGGAGGAGCAGGGAAAGGCTCCGATATCTTGGGAGGAGTGCGAGCTGGAAGAGAGGAGCACTGAGTTATCTTTTTACTTTCAACAAACTATTGTTTTGGCATCAATTCGTCCAATAATTATTTTCTTGATTAATTTTGATTAATCTTGATTCATTTGCTTAATCTATAACGAACAGAACGAAACACAAAGTTTACAATGAGACAAAACACAGCAAATCCTCTCATCAGATCAACTAATCTGAGGACTACAAAGAATCAAAACTGCCCTGTTAAACTCAAATATTACATTAACATATCAAATGTGTTTAGTTTTTGGTATTTTTGTCTATAATAATAATAATAATAATAAGAAAAAATAATTTGTTGTTACTACATACAATGAAAAAAGCTGAAACGTTTTTGTCAAAGTCAAACTAAACCAGAGCAGGTTGACGTTCAGGCGGATCAGCTGATCGACCTACAGATGGCGTTCTTCGGCTGGAAGATCTCTTTGTAGTCTTCTGTGTTGTGGATCTCAGCTGAAGACATATTTTTATCGTCTGCCTCGTCTTCACTGGGGCTCCGCCTCTCACCTTCAGGGCTCCGCCTATCAGCGTCTGAACTCTGCTTCACCCTGATGACATCACAGCATGTGACATCATAACATATGACAGCAGGGGAACACATCTAACATCACGTGACGTGCAGTTTCTGTTTGGTGTTTCACTTGCTCAAATTAAAAAAACTTTTTTTTATGTTTATATATAAATATTAACACTTTTTTCAGAAACATATTTTGTTAACTTATTAAAAAGCCAACAGACTCGACTACAGATGTAATATTTCACTGCTATAACATTTATTTTATTTTATTTTATGAAAATCGGTGCAGCAGAACCAGACACATCGTGTTTTTTATCCTTGTCAAAAGCTGGTGCCTACATTACCCACAGTGCACCTGGAGAGAGAGCAGTGAGGTTAGCATCTCCAGACGTTTTCACTTCAAACTTGTAGTTTTCAGCCACAGCTGATGCTGTGACATCATTAGTGACATCATCAGCTCCCTCTGGAGACACATGTTTTTCTATAGTTTGGCGACGTTTGCAGCATGTTGGAGCTGTCATACCTCTGTGAGCTGCAGGTGGTTGCAGGTCGCTCATAGTTCCTGCGTAGTGCGGCTCCTCTGGGATCCTTTGGCTCTGTGAGCGGCTGGTTGTCCTGGATGATTCCCTGGATCACAGAGCTGCCGCTCTTCTTCACCCTCTTCAGATCCACCACGTAGGACGACACACTGGAGAGCTGGTGAGACACACCGATCTGACGGGTAGAGAGAGTTCATGATGTGAGAGGGGAGACTTTTGTTTTTATTACTATCAGGGATGTTTGTCTCCTGTAGGAGGCGCTACACACCAGCTGCTGGTTGCAGACTGCCAGGTCAGACACTTTGCCCCAGCCCACTGGTACCATGTCGAAGCAGCGGTCAGGCTCCCAGCCGTAAACCCGCAGAGAGTCTGTGGCCCCGCTGAACAGACAGCCGCCGTCTGGGCTGAAAGATATACACCTGCAACCACAGGGGGCAGGGTCAGAGGTCAGGGGTGAGACACACGTCATCAGACAGACAGGAAACTCACCTGACGGGACTCGTGTCTCCTTCCAGCGATCCGATCATGGAAAACTTCTCCAGATCCCACAGCTTGGTGGACCTGCAGCAGACATGCAGACAGTATTTAACTCTCAGTCGGTTATTTTTGCTCCCATCCTCATCCGTTCACCCGTTCATCAATATCACGTCACAATGTCCGGGAATCTGACTCTGTGGCTGTTTGGGATTTGGGACGATGGGTTGCTGGGTCTTAAATGTCTCTGTCTTAAAGCGGCTCGTACGAGTGATTTAAGAACATTTCAATTCGATTCAAAGTTTATCGCCAGCATAGAAACAAGTTTTGTGGCATTCATTCATTTTCTTACAATTTTTTCTTAACTAGTAATTTTCTAGAAGAATGAATTCATATTTGACGTGAACAGACAGTTCATTCACATGGCAGAAACACTTGTTTGAATTACAATTAAAAGTTTAAATATGATTCCAACAACACCTCTCAATAATACAACAATAATACAATACCTCTCCTCTAATATCTCTGATAGTTACATATTACTCATGGAGCAATTTGCTTTTAAAAGATGTTTTTAGCATGTGTGGAAAAGTGTCACAGTGCAGCTGCTCTGATAGTTTCAGCTCCTCTAATACGCCTGCTGACTCTGATAAACGACCACAAACGGAGCAGAACAGGAACATTTAGGGGCATCGATGATGCTGATGATGAAATCTCAGGAACGTTCAGCTGCTTGAACAGGTGACAGGCTGAACGTCAGGGTTTTAAGATATCCTGTATAATGTCCTGACATGGTACCTGTCGGAGCTGCCTGATGCCAGCAGGTACTCGTTGGGATGGAACTGGACGATGTTGACGGCTGCAGTGTGAGATCTGAACTCTGTGATGGTTTTCCCCTGAGTCAGGTCCCACAGCTGGCAGAGACAAGAAACAACGACACACACCTGAGGAAATGTTTACTGTGACATCAGAGTCACAGCAGCTACATGCGAACTGGTAGAAAACCAGTAACGGCTCATATTATGTTGATCTGATCTGTAAGAGGACGGTGGGTTGGTCCTCTCACTCTGTCTCTTCACAGCCATGAACAAAAGGAACAATCTCACTATAAGAACTTTGCGTACATAAAATTAG